>CM059207.1:31114689-31467339 GCA_030347435.1 Clarias fuscus
AGGTAAAGGCTATAAGACCATTTCCAAGCAGCTAGATGTTTCTGTGACTACAGTTGCACATATTATTCAGAAATTTAAGATCTATGGGACTGTAGCCAACCTCCCTGGACGTGGCCGCAGGAGGAAAATTGATGACAAATCAAAGAGACGGATAATCTGGATGGTAACAAAAGAGCCCAGAAAGACATCTAAAGAGATCCAAGGTGAACTTGGATCGCACCATCCGTCGTTGTTTGAGCCAAAGTGGACTACATGGGAGACGACCAAGGAGGACACCATTGTTGAAAACAAATCATAAAAAAGCCAGACTAGAATATGCCAAACTACATGTTGACAAGCCACAAAGCTTCTGGAAGAATGTCCTATGGACAGATGAGACAAAAATGGAACTTTTTGCCAAGGCACATCAGCTCTATGTTCAAAGACGGAAAAAATAAGCATATCAAGAAAAGAACACTGTCCCTACTGTGAAACATGGAGGAGGCTCTGTTATGTTCTGGGGCTGCTTTGCTGCATCTGGCACAGGGTGTCTTGAATCTGTGCAGGGTACAATGAAATCTCAAGACTATCAAGGGATTCTAGAGAGAAATGTGCTGGCCAGTGTCAGAAAGCTGGGTCTCAGTCGCAGGTCATGGGTCTTGCAACAGGACAATGACCCAAAACACACAGCTAAAAACACCCAAGAATGGCTAAGAGGAAAACATTGGACTATTCCAAAGTGGCCTTCTATGAGCCCTGACCTCAATCCTATTGAGCATCTTTGGAAGGAGCTGAAACATGCCGTCTGGAAAAGGCACCCTTCAAACCGGAAACAACTGGAGCAGCTTGCTCATGAGGAGTGGGCCAAAATACCTGCAGAGAGGTGCAGAAGTCTCATTGACAGTTACAGGAATCGTTTGATTGCAGTGATTGCCTCAAAAGATTGTGCAACAAACTATTAAGTTAGGAGTACCATCATTTTTGTCCAGGCCTGTTCCATGAGTTTATTTTTTTTTTTATAATTCTGTTGAAGCATGGTTGAAAAGCAATGTCTGACTTTCATTGGTTAACATTCATAGAATTCTTCTTTATTATTACTTTGTCAGATTAAAGTTATTTCTGTGACCATTGTGAGTTTTTCTTTCATTGACCAAAGGGTATCAACAATTTTGTCCACGTGTATATATATATATATATATATATATATATATATATATATGTGTGTGTGTGTGTGTGTGTGTGTGTATGCATATCAGAAATCACACTTCAGGACCTGAAACACATGTGTATGTGTATTTCTCAAGCAAAACCACAGCAAAGAAAAAGAAAGCTGCTGTCAGTTGATATTCCTGTAAATGGACCTCTGTGGTATAAAGTGGGTCTTGTTTTTGCTCATTTTCTTGATGGGGTAATAAGACCGATGGAACCATGAAAACATCCATAATATACTGTATGTGCAGATTGAGAAAACAGCCTGGAGCAACCAGTGATTGTGAGTGTATGTCACAGCCAGGCTACTTTGAATTAAAGCTAGGAGAGCGATTATTCATTTACGGGTATCATCTGATAGAGTATTGGCTGCCTCTTGTACAGATGTCTTCCTGAGGCTGAACAGATGTTACCATAAATATTCATACGGGATGCCAGTTATTAAAACTATAGAGCTTTAAAAACTTGTGATGTTGAGTTAATGTGTAATTAGTTGCTAATGTGGCTATAAAATAACTGTTTCTCACTTTTTTAATGGCGATGAAGGCTCTTCTTGAATCACATCCCCCTCCGCACAAAACACAATTTGCATACATTCTAATCTCAGTGACACGTCTCAAAAGCTCTTTTTAAAACCATTTCATCCAGCAGATCACTATTGTTACCAATTCTTGTAAAGCATAAAAACTCTAATTCTCTATACTTTCTCACTTGTTTTAACAATAAGCAGGTTAGAAATTAAAACATAGGAGGTCTGAATTGTATTTTGGAGAGTGAAATAGGGCACATGAGTGGAGCCATTTATTTTAAACACACACCCGAAAAGGAGAAGCTCAATAAAAGTTCATAAACATGCAATCATACAAGATACAAGATACAACTGTGATTTATTATGTGCTGCTGTATACTCTTTAAAGGACTTTGATCTTTATATTTTAAAAAAAGCTTTGCGCTCACGCTCACATGAGAACAGTAACAAGTGTGATCATATTCATTTGACAAAGTTTAAAATACAACAAAAAAAGTCACTTTAAATAATTGGTACTACTCTTTAATTATACTTCAATAAGGTTTACGCTGATCATGGTTATATGGATCCACAGCCTATTCTGGAAACACTGATTATGGAGCAAGACTACACCCTGAACGGAACGCCAGTCTTTCAAATGGCATGAAAATAAATTCGAACCTAGTGCCAAGTTTGCATACCCAATTCAGAAACTGTCATGTTCTTAGGGGGTGAAAGGAATTCGGAAAACTGAGAAGAAACCCATGTGGGTTTTTCTAATGGAAAAATGAGCAGCGTGTTAAGGGGTTAACTGGATCACGATCATGATCAGGGCAGCACACTGGTGCATCTCACACAGCGTCTTCAGTTTTATCTTGATCCTGCTCTGATTATTGTATGTGGAGCTTTGCATGTCCTCCCAGACCATGTCAATTTCAGTTTAATTTGCCCTATACTGTTCATTTTTTCCATTCATTTTTCCATCAGATGCCACCCTGAGTTAACATAGTATGCCAAATGGCTTGTGGATATGGTCCACTTCTGACACAGATGTGGCTCTGTTGGCCCACTTTAGGCACTGGTCAATACTACTACTACTACTACTACTCCATCCATCTAGGAACCTCTGTAGTCCAACCAGGCACCATGGAGGCCAACGGTAATCATTGCATTTATTCCCATTTTGCACAAACATGGTAGGACCTTTGGTCAACATTCACACGCAAATTCACACACAATGTGAAATTTGGGAACAGCAATGTCTTTCGACTCTGGGAGGAAACCGGAGTACTCAGAGGAAACCCACCAAATATGGGAAGAATATTGCAAACTCCATGCACACAGACCCAATGCAGGAATCGGACCCAGGACCTGGAGGTGCAAGGCGACAGTGCTAACAACTAAGCCTCCATACCGCCATACTACTAGTAATAATAGTGATAATTTTTACCTTTTAAAGGATAGGAATTCTGGACAAGTTTTGCTGCCTTTAATTGATTAGACTTTTTTTCCCATTGCCCTGGAATTAATATGTTTAATAATTGCATGTAATAAAGTGTTGTTTACATTTCTTCCCTCATTGACAATTGTAGAATCTATAAATATGCAATAATTTTTCAGATGTGCCTTTGGCATTTGGCATCTTTTCTTGTGGTATATGGGCCAGATTAACGTAGTAAAAGTGGACCAAAACATCATAATTTTGCCATCTGGATATAGATTTCTAAATGCTTCATAGCAAGCCATGAGAAATAATTAGATACTAATGCCCAAGAAACATTTGTGTTGTTTCACCAATGCACGAAAAATTAGCATTTAATGTTACATTTTAGATTCAGATTTTCTAAATATATTTCAGTAATGCAGCATAAGGGAGTGCTGTTGTGCTGAATATCAGCATGGATGTAATGTGACCCACAGCAGGAGTCCAGATGTTATCGTCGACTTTGCTGATATTTAACACAAATCAGTTCCCAAACAACATTTATCATCAACAGATTATTTACCCAGCTCTTCAAACAGGGCCAACCTAACCATGACTGGCAGAGCTAGCAACCCAATTAACAACTGACAATTAGTGTAATTGAAAGGGATGAAAGTCATTTTAAATTCTTATTGATAGTATGCAACCAAAAGGTGAGGAGAATAAACCATGGAGGTCATGGACGGTCCTGAACTTATGATATTTTCTTTATATTTCCAGTTATTCTGCTTAATAATATCAAGCTAACTTTGGGTTTCCAGGGTTGAATCCCAGATAGAGTTAAATGGAAAATTAGAGTGTACAAGCCCTTGTTCCACACACCAAGTAGTGCGCTTAATCCGGGTTAGAGATGCATTTGGAATTCAGCCTTGTGTTAGAAGCTAGGTAGCTCTGCCGCTCATTAGCCGTGACAGAACAATGTGGCCGGTTTAGAGGTGATTCAACTTTGTAGCGAGACAAAGTGTTGTTTAGGATGACAAAACATCACCAGGTGTGTTTTCTTGCTGAAAGTGCATTTGTGACTGGTTTGGAACGCAGGTACTGTAGCTGATACATACAGTAGTTAAACGTCCTATTGCAGTTATGCTCTACCCTATATCAGCATTAATAGAACGCCTCTCATCCAATCAGATTCATTCTCATCGCTAACATGTAACAATACTTTTACACAACATCTCAACCATTTGGAAGAGGACTATGAAAACATTATTTCAAGGATTTATGTTATTATTGCCCCAAGAAAGAAAAAAAGCAAATATTTTTTTCCATTGCTTTTTTTTTTTTTCTTAGAGTGGATGTTAATGGTCAGAAGAGGGTTTTTTTTTCCTGAATTACATATTGAAGAGGGTATGCGGCCTGTGCCATGGGTGGTCCAGCTTTACTGAGTAAATCTGTATTTATTTAATGGTTAAATATCCTCTTCCCCCGACTGTAATATGCTGTCCAGTTGTACACACACTTGCACAAAACTGAGCACAGGTGAATTCTCACAAATAGTAATTATAAATTTGGCATGCATTTGTTTACCCATTTAGTTCTGTACTGGCTTCTTGGCTTCTCAGTGCTGGCTTCTCTCTCTTTCTCTCTCTCTCTCTCTCTCTCTCTCTCTCTCTCTCTCTTTCTCTCTTTGTCTTTATAAATTCTCATATCTTAGAATCACAATTGCCTACAGTTAAATATATATGAATTTGATAAACATCTCCTGAGTTCATACCGTATCATTCATTTCTAAGCATGCATGAGTAAAATAGCTCCAGTCTGTGTGGAGTTGCCATGGTGAGGTCTGAACATTGTGTGAAAGAGAAGCATGTCCTTGATGAGCGGCCTGAAAAGTTCTTAAACACTGCTTGCTCATCTCAGGCCTCGGAGATGTTTCAAATGCCGCTAAACAAAAGGACGTGCACACCTTTGAGACACCGATCCATCAGCGTGTTGAATGGCTTGTTTCTATACAACATGTTGCCAAAACATGACTAATGTTACTGGATGTACAGTAGGTGTAAAAAAATTTATGATAATAAAAAAAAAAAAACCTGACATCATGATTGGGCTTTATTAGTCATGATTTTTTTTTTTTCCTTCTATTTGCAAGCTGTGTATGAGCTGGCACATAAAGCTCCTGTGGACTTCTAGGCAAGTTAAACTTTCATCAAAACACAGAACAGAGAATTTAACAGCAGGCTCATATTCTTGTGACACACTGCACTTAAGGGCAATTGGCTGAATTGGTTAAATGTACGATTTAAAATCAGTGAACGTCTTGAAAGACATTTTTATAGTGATTTAAAAAAATTATATTATTATTACATAGAAATATGCTCATTCTAATATCTAACTATTCCTTTTTGTAAAGGCTTATTCACATGGACTTGTACTGCACCCCCTTCACATAACCGCAGAATAATAAGAAACATATTAAAATATGTGTTACTTTAAAAAGAAAAACATACCAACATTTATTATATGGTGAAGCCGTCCGTTTGAGTCATTTTAGAAGATTGAGAGAAGGAGTCTTTATAAAAAAGGAGGAAGTCTTCAGGACATTGTGCATTCTGATTTCTGATATAAAAAGCTGTGGGGATTATTGATTTCTTTTCTTTTTTTTTATTTCTCGTTAAATTCAAGACGAATGGAAAAATGTGGGCTGTTTACAGATGCTGTAATGCAAATGATAACTTACACTACAAATTGTTTAGTAATTAAAAGTATGATGTTCTTTAAATCACGTTTAAACATCACACGGTATTCATTGGCACATTCTAGTGATGTAAGCGGTATTCAACTGTAAATGGAAAATGGCCACTACTGTAGGTTATTAAGAGTAAGAGTAACGTCCCTGTGTTGTTGATTATTCAACAACACTCCTACGACAGCATGTTGCTCATATTTTTTCATTTGTATTCGCCAATCTTCTATCCTGCGTAGGGTCACAGAGGGCCTGGAGAAAATCCCAGAGAACTTGATGCACAAGCAGGAGTACACCCTGGATGGGGTGCCAATTCATTGCAGGACACACACTTGCACTGTACACACACTCACACGCCCATTCCTACAGGACGGTCAATTTGGACACACCAAACATTATCCAAACTGCATGTCTTTGTACCTTAAGAGAACACACCAAATGCAGGGAAAGCATGCAAACTCCACACACACACACACACACAGACTGGAGGCGAGATTTGTTTCCATAAACCTGTAGGTTCGAGGTGACTGTGCTATTCACTAAGCCACTGTATCACCTATATAATGTGTATTTAATATATATTGTATATAATGGCATGTTATAATGTATAAGGCCATTTAATCTATAATAAAGACTAAAACCTCGTGTCTCGTCCAGGTCAGTAGGAAATAAACGCGGCTCAAACATTTCACCATAGCAACGAATGCAGCACCCTGCTGTCCACATAACTTAGGCACCTCATGTATACATTCCTGCATAGAAATAGAAACAGCTGCATGCCGTGTATTTTCCTTCATGGACATGCACAACATGCTCAGTGCACAAACATCATCTCGAAAGCATGTACGCACATACACGAATACACACCAGACGCCCCTAAATACGGGGCAATTTATTCAAATAAAACCGTGACCGTGGAATGATATGATTACATCTCTTATCCCAGACCCGGCTTCATAATACAGAGATCCCAAAATATAAACATATACATGCACACCCCCTCCTGTAGTGTATGAGTACAACAGGTGTTGGCACCTGTACAACGATTCACCACACGTAACCGGGCATCAGCCGCTGATTGCTCAGATTAATTAGGAGACAGCTGCCAGGACACTGGTGCCTTGCCTCACTGTCGAAATAAAAACAAAAACCTGCTCCTGGAGCTAACGCTGCAAATGTCAGCGGAGAGGAGAGAGGGAGAATGCGAGACTGGGGGAATGAAAGCGTGTGCATGTGCACGGAGGGAAATGAAAACGGATAGAAAATCAATGGATGCAAAAACAAACCTGGTTTTCCGTCATTTTATTAACCAGAGGCTGAGAAACAGAGCAGTAGCAGGCCCAATTAATGCTGTGGGTGCAGTGTGAGGCCTTGCTGAGGCCCAGCAGCAACACACAGCACGATCACGTTCTGAGCGGAAGCCTGAAACCTCCACCAGCCGTTGTTTCTACATCACTAAAACTGCTTGGTTATACAGTGCCGAGGTGATGTAGTGATATACTGTATAAAACTGAACCCCAGGTGGACAGAGATCACATCGCACTGTGCTAATTGAAGTATGACCTTGCTTTATAACGGCTATTATACCACAGTGCTTTTGAATTCTCAAGTCTGATTGGTTGTTTCGTTTTCTTTAACGGCAGCTATGAGAGTGGTGCTGGCTGTAATTGAAATCGCAGGCTCACATTAATGTGTTTGGCAGCACATAGGCTTAGGCTTAGTGGTTAACACTGTCACTTTGCAAGTGCAAGGTCGGGGTTCGAGTCCCACCTCAGGTCTGTGTGAGTGGCAGGAAACCGGAGTACCCGGAGGAAATCCACCAAATATGGGGAGAACATACTGTACAACCTCCATGCGTACTGTACCGAGACCTGAGACGGGACTTGAACCCCGACCCTAATAAATTTGCAATATCTCAATCGTATTTTAATCTTTATTGTCATTTTTGTGTTAATATATAAAGTGTATAAGCTTGCTGGATCAAACTGCTCACATATACAATATCTCAGCTGCTTTACTATCTCAGTTGAATAGTACTATCTGATCATGTGTTTTAATATTCATACTTTTGTTTATTTTCATGTTTATTCTTTATTGTTTGTATTCTATATTTATGGACCGTAAGAAGTGACACCTAATTTTGTTATACTCTATCTATCTATCTATCTATCTATCTATCTATCTATCTATCTATCACCTCCAGGGTCTGGGTTCGATTCCCATTTTGTGTCTGTGTGCATGGAGTTTGCATGCTTTGTGGGTTTCCTCTGGGATCGCCTGTTTCCTCCCACCGTCCAAAGACTAATTAAGCTAATTGGCATTCTCAGATTGCCCATAGTGTGTGAATGAGCATGTGAGTGTGTGTATGAGTGTGTGTGTGCCCTGCATTGATTGCATTGATTGATTGGCACCGCGTCTATGGTGTACCCCACCTCGTGCCCTCTCGTGGAATATAGGCACCAGGCCCCACGCAACCCTATATACACAATACAGCGGTATAGACAACGATGACGACTTACACTCACTTTCCATTACATTTATGACATCATTACACACCTGCTAATTACACACATGATACATTCTAAGAACTGAGCAACACAGAGAAGGATGAATAAATAAGCATATTGTTTTGCATAATTCACGCATAATTCACTCAAATCTATAAAAATCCTGATTAGTCTATGTTTTAAAAAGAAAAGAAAAAAAACTAAAAAACGTTGCACGCGTTTTAATGTTCAAGTCAGTAGATTTTACACTCAAGGACTGCGAAGAATGCAGGAACTGTCAAATGCTCCACTCAAAACCAACATCCCAGTCTCTCAGAGTATGATTAGACATCAGGAAGGAGTGGTTGAAATGATTTATTTCCCCTTCCTTGGCTGATCAGCGGTGTTTATACAAGCTATTAGCATATGATTGTTTGAATTTTGTAGAGCCGTAGCTCTTAAAGTAGACCTACATGATGAAACCTATCTGATTTCCAATTATTATCATTTTCTCTGAAAAAAGGTATGGGGGGGTGGGGAGGGTGGTTTTGGGGGGTGGTTTTGGGGGGTGGGGGGGTAATTTGACCTGTTTGTCTGAATGTAATCTCCATTCTGAGCGCTTGCTGAGCAGAAACCCGAGCTTTTGATTTCAAGGGTGCGGATCCGCGCTTTCACTCATCAATCTTGATTGCCTAGAATGTCCTGTTATCACAACACACACACACACACACACACACACACATACATACACAGAATCTAAAAAACAAAGCTGGTTCGCCTTCTGTAAGCTAACAGGAATTCCTGTGTTTCTGTTCGTGAAACTGCGCAATGCACTTTAATTTCAAAAAGGCAAGGAAAGCAGCTATTGGTTCTCATTAGCATACAATGCCGCATCACTGACAATGTGTAATTACAATAAAGAACACACATACTGCTCAAAGGACACAAATAATCTCAGTGATTATGATTTAGTTTATCCTCCAGGACCAGATGCTTGATGTGTGGAATATAATAATTACACCGTGGCTTTGGCATGTAATTAAGCATCTTCAGTTATTCCAAAATGAACAGCAAATCAGAGGTATTCGCTCAGGCTGAGTAGACCATGTGCATATAATATAACAGCAATTAAAACAAACAACAAATCCTCAATAACGCAAAATCTTGTTTAGAGACCAGAATACAATATACCGACAATCAAATGTGGTTTTGGTAGACGGTTTAATAATTAAATCCTCTCTGGTGTCAATAAACAGCTCAAATGGTAACACATCAATAATGAGCACAATAAGGAAATGTTTGGATTCTCAAATTATGAAATTATGAAACATTACTGAATACTTATGAATTTAAATTGGAATGTTTTTTTCTTTTCCATTTTTTTCCCCAGCGTCTGGGATTTTATGTCAAACGAGATTTTGCTGCATAGCTCATACACACTTGCTCATATACATGTGACGTCCGGGACATATTTATATCTCATTATTCCACTCAACAGGAAGTCAGTTATTTTGAGTCATTTTCCAAACGCACTAAAAGGGATTTGATACAGACTTCTAGGGAATTTAGACGATCGCCACCAAACTGGGTCTACGTGATCTCAAGACATTAAGGGTGCAAAATCGAGGAGGGATTTGTGATATTTCGAATGAGTCAGCCTTAAAATTATGGCGAAAAGTGGTTAATAACTTCCTGTGTGACATCATATTGTGTGTATCCCACTGTGTTGTGGGGGCCCACTCATCGTTACTTACAAATTTAGATGTTTATCCAGCTTTTTGGTGTCTTAACATGCTCAAAAGGTCATGAAACTTGGCAGACAGTTTGGAATCTGCTGCCATTAGGATGCCTGAGGGATGTGGGGGGATTATCGGTATCTCAAACAGATCAGCCATGGCGCGATACCTTAGACTTCTGCCAAAGTTATTCATTTTCCATGTGACATCATATTCAGTGACATCATATTGAGAGACATCACATTGAGAAACATCGTGTTCACTGATGTCACATTGAGTGACATTATAGTGTGTTGCTTTTTTCCCCAACATCTTGGGCTTTATGAAGGTCTTGACATAAAATGCCCCCTATTCTAAAATAATGTAATGATAGTATAGGTAATGCATGTGAGCACTGTGTCCAATGTCTTCCTAGTGCGTCCGTATGGCGATGATGCAGGTGCTTGGGCCCATTCAATGTTATTTTGCAATTATTATTATTATTATTTTTATTATTATGATTATTATTATGAGTATTATCCCTGTAGCCCCACACCTCCAGGGTCAAGGGTTTGAATACCGCCTCTGGGCTTCGTATGGAGTTTGCACGTCATCCTTATGTTTATACTGGTTCAAAGATATGCAGGGTGGGTAAATTGACGTTTCCAAATTGTCCCTAGTGTCTGAACGAGTGTGTGGGTGTGTATTCAGTATGTCCCAAGGATGGGTTAAGGAAAAAAATTAAATGGAGGAGGATTAAGATTTATTTTTTTTTAAACAATGTAAATAACAAGCATAATATATATTTATTTATTTATTTATTTATTTATTTGCTTACTTACTTACTCGCTTTGTTACTACAAAACTAGCAAAACTCTGACCTGCTGTATTACAGTCTCCGCAACACCTCAAGTATGTTTCTTATGCGGCCATAGTTTTAAGGCAAATACTTCATACATTTCTTTTATTTTTCACTCCAGCACAATTTTCTACACACACACACACACACACACACACACACACACATACACGAACACCCCTTTGAGGGTTCGGCTCCTGGATCTCACACTCGTCCAATTTAGTCTTCGCGTGCTCTTTTTCGTTCTTGATGTCACCGTAAACGCTGCCATTATCTGCGTTCTACACCATCGATGTTTCATCCATAACCGACACACACACGCCCACAGAGTGGAGGCCATTAGGCCGACGGCAAATAAAACATACAGACGTTTCTGGGAAAATTGCCCTCGCTGCAGGTAGGACGCGTTTTATTGTTTATATTGAGCCGGTGTAATGTGGAAAACAGTGTTTTGTTTTATCAAAGGACGACTTTCGAAGTATAGAATCTGTGCCCTACTTTGGCCTGTTTTCTTTCTTTTTTTCTTTTTTTTTTTTTTGCATTTAAGACAAGTCGATACAAACTGGAAATGGAAATACTGTTCGGATACCTTGTTCATCGTGGATATATAGTTTTTTGTTTTTTTTTATCTGTTGAAAAATGAAGCATGAGAACAATGATAGATAGATAGATAGAAATGAGATGATGGGATCGATAATGTATTATGATAACGTCAGGTTGATAAATTGACAGGCAAAGTTATGAAGATTGAAGTCATCTTGGGCTAATATTGGGTTATGTTCTTGAATGGTTTTCATGTCCTGGAATGGACACTGATCAGCCAGGACATTAAAAACATTAACATTATAACCACCTCTGTTGTTTTGGGTTCCTCTTGTGTGCGGCTCCACAAGACAACCACGATGTTGGCGGCGGAAACTTTTCGTGACGTGGGTTGCAGAGTGAGGCCTCTGTGGATCGGACTTGTTTTTTCTGTTTGTCCCCTTGGTCAGAATGTGGTCGGGAAAGTTTGAAGGCCTGGTCGGTGGCCTTGGGATCCCAAGCACGGGGGGCTGCGGTACACTGGGGGATTCTGGTGCCTTTCTGTTGTTGCCAGCATTGACTTTTTTGGTGGTTTGTTCTGCTTTGTCCTTCGGGGATGTGATCAGACTGGATGAGCTGGTCGTTGGTCTCCACAGTACTGGTACAGAATATACAGTAATTGATAGTCAATCAATAGTCTATCAATGAACTAATCCCACCCAACCCCACAATAAATCCCTTTCCAACTGTGTTTGACTGATGGCACTTAGTTAGGAACCCAGTAACCCAGTGTAAGGATCTATCTGATGACGGAAACTTCAGAAAATTTTTCTAAGTCGCTCTGGATAAGAGTGTCTGCCAAATGCCTAAATGTAAATGTAAATGATAGTCAATGTTATTGTGTTAATGTTTTGTATTGTTAATGTTATGTCTGATCGGTGCACATGTACACAAGCCCACATAGCACACATACACGCGCGCGCGCACACACACACAGCTCATTCCTAAGGTCTAAACCCAACCCTCCTCTCTCTGTTCCAAGAGCTTCATGTGCAGTGCTTCTAGGTACAACACACACATTTCTTCACCAAACTGCACTATAGGACACCACATCTTATCCGCTTTCTATTCTCTACAGCCTATCTATCACACACACCCGAACCCTAACCACTCCGTCTCGACGTGCCACTGAACAAAGGCCTAGACCAGGTGTCCTTCCAGAGTGACTAAAAGGAGAGAATAGGATGTGATTACCCCTTTTATTCTATTCATATTCTCCGCTACGCGGCCACATTACAATGCTTCTCACTCAGGTGAAGGCACTTTATCAGGGGGAGGTTTTCCTCCGTTCCTATCTCGTTTTTTCATTACTGTTAGAGGGTCCTCTTTGGCCCCCCCTGCCCCCTTGTTTCCTTTTACTTTTGCTCCATCCCGAATGCCTGCAAATGGAAAAAAATAAAATAAAATACATTGGAGAGATACGTGCTTGGAAAATGGACACCCATTTCCCGATAGTTATCAGGATTACTGTATTCATTAAGCCTAATAAAAGCAACTGTTTGTGTAGGATGGATGGTCGATGGATCATTCAGCATGGCTTATCCTTCCATAATGCCTGTTATCATCTGTGGCGCAGTTCAACAATGGGATTCACAGCACTGATGAGAAAGAAGGAGAGCAAGCAAGAAAACCGGCAATGAAGAGGGGTGGGGTCTGTCTGCACATGGAATGTAAATTCATTTTTCATAAACGAAAACAAGGAAGGAGGAGGAAAAAAAAATGAACAAAGGAAAAGGATCGAGGCAGAAAAATGAATCAGTGTTAGGAGTTATGTATGATCCTTTCACAAGGTGTCCTTCCTTATAATTCTCAAAGATTAAAAATCCATTTTTTTATTTATTATGTATGAATGGTATATATTGCTAGTTTTTATATGAATAAGTGTACAGCGGGGATCATAAACGTGTTTGGATATCGGGTTCAAAGTCATCTTTGAAGTAAGAAAAATATCAAATTTGATGAAAGGAAAAACGCCTCTGGATCTAGATTCTTGGGCCATCCTGTACTCATCATATGTTTCGGATGCTCTTGTTTAGTCTGGATTCCCCCTTTGTTGTGAAGGCTGTTCTGTCAGAAATGCTCCATGCCAGATTCTTTCCTTTCCTTTTTAGTAACCAACATAGTTTGTTTTTAAAAATGCAAATGTTGTTCGAGTGACTCTTCCCCTATACAAAGTTACCACTCCACATAGTCTCCATCACAAGCTATGCATTTGCACCAGTTGATGGTCTGTGTAGTGTCTGTCACCCACTGTGAAGTGTGTCTTCAATGATGCTTTCCCCTTCTTTAATGCTCTTCATCCATCTGTGCACATTGCTCTTGTCTATGGTGGCAGCTCCGTAAACATTCTGTAGCGCAGTAGGAGACCATCAACTGGTACAAATGCATAGAGGATTTTTAAAGAGGATTTGTGAGTCGGATTCGACAATGGCAGAAATGATGGATACTGAGTTAAGTAGCATCTTTGTATAGAGGATGAGTTACTCTATTCTAGTCTACTCCAACATGTGCAATTGAAAAAAACAATGTAAGTTAATAAAAACGTACAGTACACGTACGTACGCAACCATACACAGCATGATATGCAGTGAAATGGTTATACGACTGTTTGTGACCTAAGAAAAGGAAAGATAAGAAGAGGCAAACTGTGCTAGAAAAAGAATGCACTCTCGTTTCGTATCACATTCCTCTATACCGCTTTATCTTGTATTCAGGGTCGCAGGGGGGGCCTGGAGCATCTCCCAGGAGACTTAGGGCACGAGACAGGGGACACCCTGGACAGGGTGCCAATCCATCCCAAGGCACACACCTACTGTACTGTACACTCTACGGGCAATTTGGGAACTCCAATCTGCATGTCTTTGGACGGTGGGAGGAAACTGGAGTACCCGGAGGAAACACACCAAGCACAGGGAGAACATGCAAACTCCATGCACACAGAGATGTGAATCGAACAGCTGAGCTGGGAATCGAACCCGGACCCTGGAGGTGCAGAGCGACAGTGCTAACCACTAAGCCATCATTTACAATAGAAATGTATAAAGGTAAAAAAAAAAAAAAAAAAAAAAAGTATCAAAGGTTTAAATTATATGGAATGTGCAAATGGTGTTAAAGGGAAAGATCATTGATGGCATGATAATGTACACGTGACAAATAGAACTTGAACCTTAAAAGGAATTCCAGCGAATGCTTTCACGCAACAAGTCTCTTGCGTACTGAACTCTGTGCGCTATTATCGGTGAATGAAGCTAAGAATTTAAATAAAGAGAAACGTTACTTGAGGGGTTTGTTGAACTCTCTGACTGAGTGAGAGATCACTGAGTGAGAAAAGCAGGAGAAAGGGAAAGTCCTGAAAAGAGACACGTCGCATGATAAATCCCTATTTCAGAGCGGCAGGTACTGTATAGAAGCTGTCAGCTTCGATTTGTTCATGATGTTTGTTCTGCAACAGCTCCACCTGCGAAACACATGTAAGGAATCAAACATGACACGGCGTGTTTTTGGGAGAAGATAATCACCGATGGAGTTTTTCTTCTTCTATTGCAGCAGATCCAATAAGCGTCTGATTCCTCAAATACTGCAGCAATTTGCCAAAGATTACACTTTTCTGATTATTTGGGAACTGAATATTGTACTCTTCCGTTTGGCTGTTTGATGTTCCTGTAAAACGTCGCTGAACATCTTGGAAACAATTTCGTTTATCACTTACGCCCTCTTCACACTTCACACTATTAACATCCTCTCGAGTGATCTGATCATGACTGCACAGCCGTTTACACCTGGATTTTTCAATGCATCATCAATAACTTTCACTAGATCAAGATTGCTTCACTCATTATGTCAGTCTTCCTTTGCGTTTCTATTTCAGAAGGAAATGTGCGTCTCCTATCTAATGCACCAGTCTGGGCTGCATCAAACATTTCAATTGTGTGGTCTGCTAATGAACCTTATAAATAAACAGGAGATGTGATGACAATAAAGATACAAAAAAGCAGCTGCTTTGCTCATTAGCCAAGGGGTGGAGAACTCTTCTGGTCAGTGGGATTTCCAAACAGTTTCACGATAATGATGTATTTCCTGACTAGTGCAATGATGCAGTCTCTTTTCTGCTGAAGCACCAAGACGGATTCTGTTCGAAGATGCGACTAACTGGATCTCAGTGCGTCTCCGAGACACACTCGACCCTGTTCACACCTATCCGTAAAAGTAAATAATGCCTCAAAATATGACAGTTGTCTCTTTTATAGTTAATAAGTCTAAATATCCAGGTTTTTACATAACCAGTGAACTCCAAATCACAACATAGTTTGTAGGTCTGAAGACGTCAAAAAAACATTCATTTGCCAACCATTGACACGTTACTCCTCCCATTTATGCTAAATAAACGTCTTACAGAAAACGTCACTAAATCGATAAGTCCATGAAGTAGGTTTTGATCCATATAATGTATGTTAAAAGTGCAAATTATTACTATAAAACTATCATTTATTGTAATGAATGCATCGCTATAAACCTGTGATTTCCCTTGCAGCTGGATCTATTGTTAGACGTGATCTTACAGAAAATTATCCCCACCATCTGACCAATCAAATTGAAGAATTTACCAGCACAATGGTATTAGATTAAATTATAGCCTACGGAGGCCTACTACGGTTTGATTTGATTGACAGGTTTCATTATGGTACTTTACAGTAACTGGGTTTATGCACCAAAACAGGAAAGCAGTATTCTTGTATTCTTGCTTTTAATTTGCTTGTGTTGCACTTTTTGATTTGCCCACAAATGTAAAGTGCATTAAAATTTATTATTATTATTATTATTATTATTATTATTAATACCATTTACAAGCAAACATGAAATACATTCACGCTTTGTCGTGTTCCACATGCAGATCATTGTGCCATCTCATCCTGCCTGTGACCTGCTTGTTCTGGAGTCCAGTCAAGGTTAACCACAGTCCCTGAGCCCCCAATTAACCTAATCCAGTGGCCTAGGACCTCTCAACCATCTATCACACTATTCCTGTTAATGCTGCTTAATAAAATGATTAAATAATCATTTTCATCAGCTCTGCTTTAATGAAACCATATATCCTCGTTAATCAGGACGTCAGGAGCCGTGCAGCATGCTGGACAGGAGTCATGGGAGGGAGAGCAATGCAAAGATGGCAAAAGGGGTGGTGGGGGGGGGGTTTGCACAACAGACCATGACGAAATGCAAATGGATAGAAATAAGTATGGGGTGAGATGAGGGTGGAAAAAAAAGGAGGGGGAATTGGTTTGTCTTTGATTGCTGCAAGTGCTGTCAAGCGTGACCCATTTAATGTCAGTCATACGTGCAGGAAGACTGAGAGGAGGGTGGTGATGGTGGGTGGTGAAGGGTGATGGAGGGTGATGGATCTAGGTCTCATCTGTTCATCAATGATTCAGCTTACTCGGAACCTTACAGAGCCAGCACAAAGCTGCCACTAATGTTTTATTTGTTTGTACTGATCTAGGAAACATATGAGTTGTGTGATGGGGGGGATATCAGCCAGGCAGTCATGCACAACTGGTTTGGTTGAGTAGGTTGGGAACAAACACACACACACACACACACACACAGACATCCACATACACGCACACATTCACACATGGGCTTTCTTCGTGACTTAATTGATGTCGTAAAGGCTCTGCTGTTCAAAGGCTTTCTATCCATCAGCTGTTGAAGCGATACACACTGGGTAAATTGGAAAGCAGTGTACATGCTGTGCGTGATGTCTATGTATGTATGTAGCATGCATGAATGTACAAGGGAAATTTTGGTCCTCCATCCATCTAAACACACATGTGCTTTTTTTTTTTTTTTCCTCCCTGGCAATTACCCCCTCCTTCTCACCCGCGTCCATTATGTACCACCCCATTCACCCGTGTGGAGAGCTGCTGTGCTGACGAGCCTCGGCCTAGATTAGTGCCAATCTTATTTGTGCTCAATTTACCCTCCATCACACCGCTGACATCAGTGGAATGGGCTCTTTAGTTTTGGTTCGCTATTGCATGATTAGTTCTGTGTGGCAGCACCTTCCAAACCGTAAGTGCATTCTGTCAGGGAAAGAAATCCAACATGTATGTTCACGTCAGGGTCACTTCTCATAAATGAACTTGTTTGCAATACTATAAAACTGACATTTTATCATTTACGATATGTGGACAGCATGGTCGGTAAAGCAGGCAGTGTTTTATCCCGAGCTTGGGTGGGTTTGGGTTGGGTTTCAGTGCATGTCTTTCATGTTGCTTTGCTCTGATTTTCTCAGACCTTGCCTGAAAAGCATTCACTAAGTGGACTGGCTACTCTAAATCTCTCCTAGGGGTGAATGTGCATGTACTGTACGTGATGCCCTGTGCTAGACTGGCACGAGTGTAATGCTATCCAACATGAAAGGGTTTGTATTTCACTTTTTAGTGCAATTGTAGGTAAATCACAGGCGTACACAGTATTAACTCTACGCTCATTCTAAATGCTCATATGTTATCATTTCTCATTTCTGTAATAAAAGACGCTCTGTAACGCAGATGTTCCACGTGGTCTAAGAGACCAGGTTGTTATTACACCCTTTCATGCATAAATTATTTAAATGCCTATGTAGCTTATTGTATACATTCTTTTTATTTATTTATTTTTTTTTTTTTAATTGAATTATGTATGCAGTTAAATATTTTAGCATTAAAACAATACTAATATCATATGTAAAAGGTTTTGGACTGTTGCATGATGCAAGAAGGTAAAATATATTCGCAAGAACAAAGACACTAATTTGCAAACAAAGAAAACATACTTTTTAAACTTCTAGGATGATCAGACGAAGCCAGAACAAAAAGCTTTTTTTTTTTTTTGATCTTTCTGTTAATTGAATAAAGATTGAGACCAGAAAACAGTTAAATTTACAGCAACACTCTTAAGAGATTTAGAGCTGATATACATCAACAGCTTTCCTTAAAAGCAGAGCTAAATGGGGTACATTGACTGCCTGTACTGTGTGTGTGTGTGTGTGCATCATGCTTGAAAGGGTTAATTAAGAAAAATGTCGAGCTGTTAATATGGTAAAGCTTTCTTTTCTGAATAGAGATTTTCATCAAATGGTGTCATCTCTTTCCACTTTTAAAACAAAACTCTTTTTTTTTTTTTTCCAAGTGCGGCTTCTTAGATGTATTAATTTTATGTTTTGCATTTTATTTTTGTTTATTTCTATTTTTTACTTAATTTTAACTTTTATTCTGACATGTACAGCACTTCGGTCAACCTTGAGTTGTTTTTAAATGTGCTTTATAAATAAAAGAAGTGAAGTGAAGTGATCTATAAGTGGAGCTTTGTAGCAGTACAGGCAGTTACATGGACCCCAATATTCCACTAATAGTGAGAATAAAAGCCCAATTGGAGTAGAAATGCATCATATAAACACCTCAATCAGAACAGTCTGACCTGATCTGAATGAATTTTCGACTGGAATGATGTAAGATTTCATAATCCGGTCAATATGTACGGAAATCCAAGCCATGTAAACACTTGATCAGATCGTTTCTCTCTTTTCAGAATCAAATCTTCTTTTCCCACTTGTTTACTTGTTTACCCCCATGTGGGGGAACGTTAGGTGACGTGATGAGATTCAGATCAGGAATTTGTGCTTCTATTTCTGATCAATAAAATCTGTAAGAACCACCAACTCTGAAGGAGCTCTGATCAGCTCACATTTCAAATAAAGTAAAGCATCTAACCAATCATAGATGTCCCGTGTGAGACTAAATTCTTATAACCAATCATTACACAGAAAATAGGATTTCCTCTATCAGAAAAGATGGGAAGCCTAACATAAGCTTACCTAAAAAAAATAAAAATAAAAACTTCTTCTCCTTTTCATCAATTAGATGAAACACTTCCCAGTGGAGGGAAGCACTTTGAGCATGTCAAAAACATTATGTTCTGATTAAGTGCTTTGAGCATGTAAACACATCTTAATGAATCATCAAGAGTAAAAAGTTCTGTTGGAATCTTTCATCGGAATGATTTCAATCGGATTGAGGAAATGTAATTAATGTAACTAATTAAAGGGAGAGGATGAAATTGCAAAGTGCTGTGGTTTAAGAGCATTCAAACATTTTGTTACTATTCTCGTGTCATCAAACCATCATCTCATGAGTTTCACATTGTTATATGCACTGCAGTGTTGACTGTCTAAGCACTGTCTATTCTACTACAGTGTAAGACTTCCATTGTTTTTTACAGTCTGTATGGTGGAAACATTGCAATAAAGTAAACTTGATACTTGATCAAGATTTTCCAGTGTAAGCATTTAAATATTGTAATAAATAGAGGTAAGGGTTCATTCTAGAATTTACCAATTTTTTTTTTTTTCTTCTGGGTTTTGTTTCCCTGTTTGATCATACTTACAGATGTCCTAGAAACTTAAAGCTGTATTAGATTGCCTCATAAACTGCTGGAGCTTCATTCCAACTCAAGCACAATAAACTTCTTTTTAAAAACATCCCTTAAGGGTTCTATTGCGGACGGAGCTCCAGAGCAGCAGCACAACAGATGAGTGTTGTAGGCCATTTGGAAGTGGCCACCAACAGCCTGGAGCTGTTAACTCTTCTGAGACAGCTAACCTGAGGTGGAGAAGGAGGAGGAGGAGGAGGAGGATGAGGAGGAAGAGCAGAGAGGTGAAAGATCCAGGTGGCATGGCGACACATTGGACGCAACCGTAATGCACGGCATTGTGCTTTTTTTTTTTTTTTTCCCATACACAGTGTCCTGGAAAGAGGGTCATCTAATGTTTTATTCAGAGCCTGAGTTTTTTGTGTGTGAAAGTGTGAGTGCGTGTCTCTCCATTCAAACCCCAGAGGGTGATTTAATAACCCTTATTTCAGCAACGGGAGCAAATATGAGGTGGCTTCAGCTTGTATAGATGTGGCCTGCATGAAGTGAATTAATTTCCAGGCCCCTCATTCATGCCATTGAATGAACGTGTGCATTGATGTAGATTGCCAATTACTACAACCTTTATCTGTTTATCAGATATGTCTAACCAAAAGGCAATGTAGTGAAAGACTGAAAGCAACCTGGCACCCCCTTTGGTGCTAAACAGTGACACGTAGCCAGTCCTATTTGAGTCAGTCTGGCACCTTTAGGGCTGATGATTTATCCGGCTCTCCCGTGTGATGAGCAAGGTTAAGTCTCGGCAAGCCTGAGAATTAATTACACATTCCAAAAAACAGGTCAATTATCCCCAACACTTATTTGTCCTCTGTACAAATCCTTTCAAGGACAGATATATATGTGTGCGTGTGTGCGCACGTGTTTGTGTGCGTATGTGTACGCGCGCGTGCGTGCGTGTGTGTTTGTGTGCGTATGTGTGTGTGTGTGTTTGTGTGCGCGCATGTTTGTGTGTGTGTGTATGTGTTTGTGTGCGTATGTGTGCGCGCGTGTTTGTGTGCGTATGTGTGCGCGCGTGTTTGTGTGTGTGTGGACACTAGCATGACCAGCCAGTCCATTAGGCAGTTTTATTGCTGTTACCCTCATGCTGCTAAAAATGTCTGCCAGTGTTGAGTAACTGAGTTAAAGTGGAGTAACAGAACAAGATAGTACATTCTAAAGGTTAAAAGGTAGATTAAAATGGATTTTTTTTTTCACTTGAATGTAAGTGAGCTAAGCTACTCATCGTTGTGCTTGTTAGCTTGCCATGTTGCTTTTTTTCCTGAAAAGCAAGACATTAAATAAGAATTATGTATTTATTTAATTATACCGATATATGCAAACTTGAGTCTTTCACTGAGTTTCCTTTTTTAACATGTTTTAAAATAATTTTAGGGTGGGGCTATTCAAGCAAGCTACAGTAACACTAGCCAAGTATTGGCTAGTCAAGCATGGTTTCATAATTGATAGCATGTCTCCTAACAGCTCCACAATTGCGAGTTAGATTTTTGCCTCCAGACTGTGTGTGTAGTGTTTGCATCCATGTATGTTTTCCATCACATACGCCGGTTTCCTCCCACAGTCCAAAGACATGCGGGCTCTGTTGATTTGCATTTCCAAATTTCCCATAATGAGTGTGCAAGTGTGTGCTTGTGCCATGGGATGTGTTGGCACCCCATTCAGGGTGTGTGTACCCTGCCTTGTGAAATGGGCTTCAGGCTCCTTACGACTCCACACAGGAAAAGTGGTGTAGATAACAGATGAATAGATATGAAGTATGTTATGAAAGTTGGTGAAGTTATCCAATTAAAAGTTTTGCTCATTATTAAAAGTCATGGTCAATGTTCTGTACAAGTGTCAGGATCAGCTTGGAAAACTGTAAGTTTACAATTTTTTATATGCCAGAGATATATGAACATATGTTAATATATTTTTTTAAATCTCCAGTGTCAGTTCCTTGTAACTTCAGAGGTAGTTACCAATCAGCTACAGTATAACAATAAAAACTATTAACATTATAACCATCTCGGTTTTGGGTTCCCCTCATGCCATGCTCTGGCCCCTTGGGACCTGACTCCACAAAACCACTGTGGTATTGTATCTGGCACCACGGTGATGGCAGTGTAAAGGCACCAGAACCAGTGCCGTGGGTTGTGGGGTGGGTTCTTTGTGGACTAGATCTGTTTGTCTGGTTGCTTGATCAGATTGGAATCTGGGGAGTCTGGAGGCCATATCAGCAGCCACAATGCCTGCTGGCCCCATGCATTGTGGGCTGCGATGCACTACCAGTTCTGGTGCCTTTCCATTATGGACAGCATTGACTTTTTAGTAAAAGAGAAATTAGGTACTGTTATGGTTACTGTTGAACTTAAGTGTGGTGACAGTAGCTTTGGATCAGGACATCACACCACCACTGCACTGATTTATTATTATTGAACTTTATTTTAATGTGTTCACTCATCACACTGATTCAAGATGTGTTTGTGTTGGGACAAATTATACTGACTGAAATCAGGATCCATTTTAAAGATCTCAACCGAAAAGCCCTTCGTCCATACTGTATCTCTCTGTTAGACTTCCCATCACTGCAGAGTTTCCATGTCTTACAAAAAGTCACATAAAGAATCCAAAAAAAAAAAAAAAAAAACACTTTCTAAATTTTACGTTTTTATTTGCTAGAAAATAAAATGCCTGTAACCTTTAAACCCTTGAATGGCAGTCATCCATCGTTGCCTGCTGTGTATGCCCTTAAACAAATCCATGGCTTAATTAAGACAATTAAGCCAGCGCAGGTCTTTTCAGCCGTGTTTTCCAGCCGACTAATGTGGCACACTTTTTCGTGATCGATATTTCCCTGAAGGAACTCTTTGTAATGAATGCTTTCCAGTCGCTCCATCTACAATTCTCTCTGTCCTACACACAGGAGCGGAGCAAGTGCATTATACATCACAGAGTTAGATAAGAGTTCTCTCCATCCTCATCTCTCTTTTCTCTTCACTCTCTCCCACCCTCGCTCTCTGCTGACACATCCCCGGTGGAGGCCAGGCTTGATGAAGAGCCAGCTTCCCTCCCCGTTACTCTGTGTACATGGGCCAACTGTCCACATGCATGAGTGTCCTCATCAGTCAGATGGCATGGTACTCGTTTTCTCGCCGGGCACAGGTGAGCCGGGCCGTGTGTTCTCATCACTCAGCCACCTGCGGCCAGCCCTTCACCATACGGCCTCTCTCCCCATGATCAATAGACTGAGTCAGTCACTTTATACACCTACTCGTCCTTGACACATTGTGATTTTTTTGTGCCAACGTTGTTTTTTTTTTTCTTTCCTTTTGTTTATGCAAGCAAGAAATGCTCAAGGCATTCAAAAGAGCCAGGTCTAATGAGGACATTGAATAGAGACATTCCTCTATAAATTCCATTACACATTGCACATAACCAGGCTTGCAGTCTGCCGACAGAACTACCCCAAGAACTCGACTAATCCTAGCTTTGGTATGCAAAATACAGCCCGTTTATTGGAGTTCTTTTTCTCATACCCTGAATGAACCTGTTTTCTCCTTAAGGGAGTGATTAAGTCAATTTTCTAATCCAGCCTAGTTAAACACCTGTGCAGCCACCTGAAGATTCTCGATAGCAGTTTCCTCTTATAACAGAAGGATCCTTTATAAAAACACTACAATTCATCGAACACGATGAAGAATTAAAATTAAGCAGCAAGGCAAGATTAAATGATTAAATTCCAGCACTCCAGTCAAGAGACGTCCAGGTGTTTTGTTTTGTCTTAGTTTTTTTTTTTTTTTCTTTCCCCCTCGAAGAATCCGATCTCTTGTGATTAGCCATACAGCTGTGGAAGATGTATAGCTGCGCTGAAATACATGCACAATGAGACATTCATATTTTCAGACATCAAACCTGTAGTCGTGCTACACCTGCGTTATCCATCATTTCAGCACAGCGCTGTCGAATTCTCAAATATGATTCGTCAAAAGGTTTATTCCTTTCCTATCATTAAAATTACAGGTTAAAATGATGTTAATATGATCGATCTTGTTAGTACTGTAGGTTATTGTTGCTATAGTAACAAATAATTCCCAGGAATGTATATGCCAGATGCTTAAGATGATCAAAGACAAGAAACAAAAACTAAATTTCACTGTTATTCTTCATTAAATATATCTGTAAAGGATTTTTTAAAAAAAGTATGACTTATTCATGAATAAATGAAAAACTGCAAATGGCTGTGGAACTAACTTTAAAGTCAACTCTGATACTGTACCTGTTGCTAATTTTCTGTCTGCATATTGCGTTCCTCACCTGAACGATAAGGTATGATGAGCAAGAAATCCAGCTTATCCTTGTATTACTTTGTAGCTCGTCTGAACTCTTTCCCCTTTTTCCTTTGACTTCCTCATTAATACCTACTCTCGAAAGGCTTTTCCATCTCACAACAATTTAAAGTAAGATTTAATGGAATTAGCTGGTCAATAGTGCAGGGGAGCAAAATGTCAACAGATCACATCGACAGAGAAAAGCGTAAAGAAACAGAGGATGCTGAAAACAAATGCTTAGTACATAATCTATTACACATTAAACCCACCTGATACTCCATCCTCTGACTTTCATTTGACTGTGTGACAATACTTGAGAGATTACTAGTAATTAAAAAGGGCTTTATCTCTCATTTCACCCTGGGATTGCATTAAGTTCTTTCTTTTTAATTCAGCAGTATTAGCTAACATAGTCATGCTTTCTGCTCCCTCCCCAATTATTATTTTTTTTTTAGCTATGGGAAAAAGTTTGGGTGTTAGGAATGAGAGTTGAGATTTGAGCTTTCTTTCCATCGTATCTGCCCTGATCCTCTTTACCTCCTCTAAGATTTTTTTTTTTTTATCTATGATTTTTATGTACTGGATATAGCATAAGAATATATCAATATTTAATATATCAAAATATATCAAAATAGAATCAAAACATATAATATACTGGCTTAGTGGTTAGCACTGTCCTTGCACCTCTAATGCTTGGGGTTCAAATCTTGCCTACAGTCCCACAGTCAAAAGACTGCCTGCGGTGTAAGCTGATTGGCATTTCAAAATTGCCTGTAGTGTATGAGGGTGTGTGTGTGTGTGTGTGTGTGGGCTTGTCCACTGTGATGGGTTAGCATCCCATCTGGGATAGACTCCAAACCCCCTTACAACACAACAAAGATAAAATAAATGGTATATAAGGGTTCGAGTCAAACCAGGACTTTTGATTGTGTAGAATAAGAGAACACAGTTATGACAGTTCCTTTTTTTCACACACGATATTCACTTATCCAAGGACTTGGATACCATCAAGGTAGAAAACTTTCTCAGTATGCCGGAGCCGTGATCAGACTGCCTGGCCTACCAGGAACTCCTTTAAAGGCCCAGACAAGCGGAAATGGTATGGAGCAAGGTCAGGACTGTACGGGGGATACAGCAATAACTCCCAGATGCTACTCATAAGATGACAAGTCCCAGTTTGACTTGAACTTTTAGGTAAAGTGTTGTTCTGCCATACTCTTCCTACTGTAGTTTATAGCTTATCTTGTCTTTATTCTCTTCGACTTTTTTCCAGATTTCTAGACAACTGGATGTCTCTCAGAATAAATCCAAATTAGGAAAAAATGGGTTTATTTTGTTCACTTTAGTTCCAAACATGATGGCTTTCGTACTATGTGTGTATTTCTACTGCACACTGAAAAACCTGGACTGGCCCGAACCGATTCAGAAACAAAAAAAAAAACTCTTGCTTCACTAACCTGAAAACTGAAATAATCACAGTGATGACAGTTTTGAGAAGCTGCTGCGCTTCAGTCAGAAGACAGAACAAGTGCCTTTTGGGAGGTTTAATTAGATATGATATCTTAATTTACACACAACAGCACTTTACTGTAATTGCAAGGCATTTTTACGAACACTAAGCAGAAGGCAGAAAGTCCCAGAATGCCTGTTGACTCTGTCAGCAGAAACAGCTCATTTAGGACGGTGGAAAGCCGACTTCTTTTAAGTGTGACTTCTTCTCCGGCCCCATGAGAACACGTTCACTGTAATTCATCATAGTCACTAATTACACAGGGTTTAAGTCAGTCTCTCTTTTTAGAAGAGACAGAGAAGCGAAGGGGGGAGATGAATCACAACAATGAAATTACTAGCCGAGTAAGAGAATGCAACGACACAGGGATGAAAGCGCCATATGTCAGGAGCTGAGAACACAGTGGTATGATTAGGAGACATGCTTCAGCAGCACCAAGGAAAAAAAAAATAATAAAAAACTGTGCTATTTCTGGGCTTTCTGCCTGGGTCCTTGGAAATGAGAAATCAAAGCACAGGACGCAGTAAAGAAAATGTCAGCTGGGGTTAATACCCTTATTTCTTTATTTTCTCCCTTTTATCATTCACAAAAAAAAAAAACCTCTCTAGATTTTTATTATTATTATATATTTATTTATATATATATATATATATATTTTTTTTTTTTTTTTTAACCAAAGAGATAGTGTTGTCATGGAGACAGGAACTCGGGGCTGAGCTCCAAGCGAGTGTAAAGCACAGGTCGAAAAGTTAACAGTGAAGTGATGAAAACGTCAGGTGCAAAACAGGTGAGTGGACACGCAGCGGAGCGGCTGTTATTATCCCAAGAAATCATGATGGCAGTTGCTGATTAACTTCTAACTAGCTTCAGTGAAATGAAGTCGCAAAGGAGGTCTATTTCCAGATATTTCTACAACTGCTGCCGAGGCAGGAATAAAATATGACAGTGAGTGCTGTTAGGGGATAATAATCAATGATGGGGTGGTGTTGTGCCATCTAACATGTCTTTGACTTGCTTCTACAACCCTGATGTTGATTATCTTCCTATAGCAGCATGCATTCAAAATGTTTTATCACACGTGGACAAAATTGTTGGTACCCTTCGGTCAATGAAAGAAAAACTCACAATGGTCACAGAAATAACTTTAATCTGACAAAAGTAATAATAAATAAGAATTCTATGAATGTTAACCAATGAAAGTCAGACATTGCTTTTCAACCATGCTTCAACAGAATTATAAAAAAAAATGAACTCATGGAACAGGCCTGGACAAAATTGATGGTACCCCTAACTTAATAGTTTGTTGCACAACCTTTTGATGCAATCACTGCAATCAAACGATTCCTGTAACTGTCAATGAGACTTCTGCACTTCTCTGCAGGTATTTTGGCCCACTCCTCATGAGCAAGCTGCTCCAGTTGTTTCCGGTGCCTTTTCCAGACAGCATGTTTCAGCTCCTTCCAAAGATGCTCAATAGGATTGAGGTCAGGGCTCATAGAAGGCCACTTTAGAATAGTCCAATGTTTTCCTCTTAGCCATTCTTGGGTGTTTTTAGCTGTGTGTTTTGGGTCATCGTCCTGTTGCAAGACCCATGACCTGCGACTGAGACCCAGCTTTCTGACACTGGCCAGCACATTTCTCTCTAGAATCCCTTGATAGTCTTGAGATTTCATTGTACCCTGCACAGATTCAAGACACCCTGTGCCAGATGCAGCAAAGCAGCCCCAGAACATAACAGAGCCTCCTCCATGTTTCACAGTAGGGACAGTGTTCTTTTCTTGATATGCTTCAAGTATATTTAGCAAAATTTGCCTTGGCAAAAAGTTCCATTTTTGTCTCATCTGTCCATAGGACATTCTCCCAGACGCTTTGTGGCTTGTCAACATGTAGTTTGGCATATTCCAGTCTGGCTTTTTTATGATTTGTTTTCAACAATGGTGTCCTCCTTGGTCGTCTCCCATGTAGTCCACTTTGGCTCAAACAACGACGGATGGTGCGATCTGACACTGATGTTCCTTGAGCATGAAGTTCACCTTGGATCTCTTTAGAAGTCTTTCTGGGCTCTTTTGTTACCATTCGGATTATCCGTCTCTTTGATTTGTCATCAATTTTCCTCCTGCGGCCACGTCCAGGGAGGTTGGCTACAGTCCCATAGATCTTAAATTTCTGAATAATATGTGCAACTGTAGTCACAGAAACATCTAGCTGCTTGGAAATGGTCTTATAGCCTTTACCTTTAACATTCTTGTCTATAATTTTCTTTCGAATCTCCTGAGACAACTCTTTCCTTCGCTTCCTCTGGTCCATGTTGAGTGTGGTACATACCATGTCACCAAACAACACAGTGACTACCTGGAGCCCTATATATAGGCCCACTGACTGATTACAAGATTGTAGACACCTGTGATGCTAATTAGTGGACACACCTTGAATTAACACGTCCCTTTGGTCACATTATTTTCAGTATTTTCTAGGGGTACCATCATTTTTGTCCAGGCCTGTTCCATTGGTTTATTTTTTTAAATAATTCTGTTGAAGCATGGTTGAAAAGCAATGTCTGACTTTCATTGGTTAACATTCATAGAATTTTTTTAAATGATTACTTTTGTCAGATTAAAGTTATTTATGTGACCATTTTTCTTTCATTGACCGAAGGGTACCAACAATTTTGTCCACGTGTGTACGTATGTAAAATAATGTAGTTTTTTCTCTGTACGAGTTCTCTGGCCAGAACTCGCT
Source organism: Clarias fuscus (assembly GCA_030347435.1). NCBI lineage: Eukaryota > Metazoa > Chordata > Actinopteri > Siluriformes > Clariidae > Clarias > Clarias fuscus. The sequence continues at coordinate 31,143,219 of CM059207.1, forward strand.
CTTTCAATGATATCTTTATACATAAAGATGAAAAACCTGAAACCAGTGTCAGAAAAGTGTCTGTCTGGACAGATTCACAGCATCACGAACAAATTAGCTGGACAGAATTTAATGAAACTTTGAAAGTCCTTATGTATTTACCTGAAAATCCAACCTTCACCATAAATGAAATCAAAATGTTGAGTAGAGGTGAAGTTATGAGCAGTTATGTGCCAGATTTAATAACCTACTTTTAAATAAGATACTAATAAACTACTTATTGTAGCTCAATGTAAACAAACACGTGCAAGAATAGATATGGTATTAATAAGAAAATCTAGATGAATATTTTTTACTGGGATTACTACTGGGATCATATTTTTTTTTACCACTGAAAAATTATTTTATTTTTATCGGTTTAAATTTCTCATCAGTCATTCACTGTTTATTGGAAAATAGTACTTAGCGTAAACAAGGTCTAAGATACTCAACCTTACAACATTTCATTTCTTTGTATTAATAAGTTAAACAGAGAGTTCTGCTGTACAGCAAGACAGGATTTTAACCTGAAATAATAATAATATCACTGATTACACTGATTAAGCTGATCAGCTTATTTTTAGCTTTAACCTTTAATCTTGTATTTCTACAAACTCTTTTCCCATCAATGATGGATACTAACGCTAGACCCTCTTATATCACAGCAATTAATCAGTGCTAACATTGTTTTTTTTTTTTTTTTTTTGTGAATTAGAAAAGTCACAGTTTGAAGCATTCAGAGGTACATTTACTGTTCGTCTACATTTAAAGCTCACTCAGTGTGTGGGAAAGATTTCAGAATTAGACTACTCTGATGCAAAATGTTTAATGGATTATGCTCATTATTTTTCAGAAAACCTAGCTGACTGTGAACACCTAGTGATATTAAGATGCAATGAATCAAATGCATGCTTCGCCTATTAGACAGGACGGGTGAAGGTGTCAGACAAGGGGCACTTTTTTTTAGGGTGGGGGACTCCACCTGCCACAGGAGATGAGTTCTGGATGAGCAGGTTTTATTTTCAGCAATGCATCGCAAACACATTTGATCGTATTAATTAACATCTGAATTGTTTATCGGGATAATGTGGAGAGAAAAAAAAAACAATCATTAATTATTCAAGAAAAACAATAAATAAATTAGCTCAAGTTTCCTAGAAAAGTGGAGCACTGGAGAATTTCCAAAAGCAAAACTTATGAATATATTCATGCAGATAGTATTACACATACAGAAGACTGGCATATTTCCATGTGATTTTGTTTTTGTTGTACGCGGTTGCGTAAGAATGTGTTACTGTATATCTGCATGTCCGTGGCCTTGTTTTTTTAAGGTTTAATTTAGTATTATTTTACTCACACTCACAATCAGATTTCCTTTCTGAAGATTTTCTTCATAAGACCTCATGCTACTGTTCATCTCTAAGATTCTTTCATAAGATATTCATTTGTGTGGATTTTAAACAGACATTTAGTGTTGGTTATTAATGTGCTTTCATCTAGGTTAACATGATATGCACACGACCTCATAACTGAATCCTGATACCTGTGCTTAAAATGTCAGAAATGCATACTGTATACCACATAAAGCACTAGATTACACTGTACACTACATATTATTTCTCACTGTATTGTGCAATAAGCCATAAGTATCATTTAGTATGCTATAAAGTGAACCACAGCTTCCTATGCTACAGTAGATCAGTCGTTTTAATTCATATGCTTCTAGCTACATAGCTGACTAGCTATTGAAGATATTTTTACTATTATCCTGAGTATAACATATAACACATATATCATGTATCAGCACTTAATATATTTAACACAACAGTAATTCTTACTGAACATCTAAGTTATGTCCACAGTTCAATGCTGAGCTTTCATACTGTAAAAACAACAAAAACAGCTGGATAGTCGAGCTGTCTGTATTGGCTCACCTGTACATGTACATACAGGATGAGTGTTGAGCTGTGAAATGAAATGATGAAATGTCCACAGGTGTGGGCTTGCGTAATTTCTAGATCACTATCATGCTCTTTCATCTGAGGTATTTAAAGCAGAAGATATTTGATAAATTGGCCAATAGATGCTCAGACTGTGTGACTGATGACTAAAGAATGTTTTGTTTTGATTAGATCTTTAAACATATCTATATAAAATATGCATTCAGTTTTCAATTGAATTCCATTCACTTAAATGGAATTTTATTTGTATAGCACTTTTAACATCGGTCATGAAAATGTGTACGTAATGTGAGAAAAATTGTACGGATTAAAATGATCAGATAGTCCATGATGAGCAAGCCGAGGGCGACGGTGCCAAAGTAAAACTCCCTGAGATGGCGATAGGAAGAAACCTTGAGAGGAACGAGACTCAACAGGGAACCCATCCTCATCTGGGTGATTACAGACAGCAGGAATTGATCTGCAGTCATACCTGTACTGTGTGTTATGTTGCTAGAAGTTCAATATAACAGTTGATGTCTTTAAGTTAATACGGAGTCCAGTTCGTTATTGGAGGTTCAGGAAGAAAATATGTAGGAAATTTCTGTCCTGAACTATAGAGCGACTGCAGTCACAAGTCCTCAAGAACAGTGATCTGCATCAGCCGATTCCACGACCCAACCGTCTTCATGGTAAAGTGGAAACGTCCCCAGTCACAACACGCATCTCAAGCAGACCACATGGGGCAAGATCTCCTACCAGAAGCGGGGTACTAAGACGATGTCCAGAGGTCCAGAGGGCAGAGGGGTCTGGATCACTGGCAGCTCAGGATAAGCAAGTGTAGAACGGCCACTGTAACTCATTACGTCATATGATTTATTACTCATTATCATAATAAGAGTCATCCCTGCCTTTACTGCTGAACACAGCCTATACACTTTTTTACATTTCAATGTGTCAAATGCTGACACAGGAATTTTCCAAGTAAATCTTGGACAATGTTGGCTAACATCATCAGGAAGATCATCAGGAACATTTTAACCATGTGACTAATGAAGAAGCCCTACAATGTCGCTGACTCAATAACCCGCATGTCATATTTGTACAACACTGACTGATTAGCAGGCTATATCCTACGGATACCCGAGTAGCCGTGCACTGGGTTCCCCAAGGAGGTAAATGCATCATGGGTCGACCTAGAAATACCTGGAAATGAACAGTCATCAAAGACCTCAAAATCATCAGCGTATACTGTGATGAAGCTGACAAGGGATGGGCAGCAGTAGAGAGATCTCATCAACCAATGTTCTCAACAGCATGGAAGAAATGACCATGGCCATAAAGCTCATGTGTGGTCCACTCCAAAAAGTATGATGCACACAGTTGAACAGGATATTATAGTATACCTTCACTCAAACTAAGAGGCTCAAACCTGTTCCAGCATGGCAGGGCTCCTGTGCAGAAAGCAAGTTCCATAAAGACATGAGTTGCCACGGTTGGAGTAGAAGATCTTGAGTGTCTTTTACACAACCCTGACCTTAAATGCAATGAACTCTGAATGCATCTCAGACCTCCTCATCAGACATTATAACAGCAAAGGAGGGTGTGATGGTCAGGTGTCCTCAAACTATTATCTATATTATGTATATTTTTTACATACAATATGTGATGCAAATATGCATAAATTAATCAGCATTACACATCTGGCTATTTTCTGTTGATTCATGACATACTAGTATAATCCCTATTAGGCATTGTGTTAAAAAAAAAGAAAAGAAAAAAAGTGCAAGTGGTACCGCGTGAGGGGTTTCCCCAGGTCACTGCCACATGAGCGGTAAATAGGGAAGAAGTAAAGGAACGATTTCAGACCCATTTTGTTTGCATCAGCCCGTTCGCACCGCACCTGTTAGTGGTTTCCCTGCTTTAAGATTCGTCTTTCATCCTCAATAAGGACATGATAATGGACTGGTGAGTTGTGTCGGGTGTTTTCAAGCATGAAATAACACACACACACACACACACACACACACACACACACACACACTCACACAATGTGCTATACAGGGATCGGCCATTAATATGAAATTGACATTCAGATTTATTTTTGATTTATTTAGTAAAGGATTAATTTTTCATACTATGCGTATAAATATATTTTCCCAGAATATTTACAGCTTCTAATAAGGGAAGCTTTGCAGTGTGTGCAAGAGACCGAAGCATGTGCTCAGAGAGTGTTTGGTTGATTGGACTGAGGCCAGGCTTGATCTGAAGGCTGAGGCTTATTGTTTATTGTGACCGTGAGGGCAATAAAACATAAAATACTCCTTCTGAAACAGAGCCAAGAACGCCAAGCCTCCAGAGGAAAGAGCCTGAGCTGGAGCTACATCAAACACTGCAGGCCTGTATTCAATTACAATCCTGAATAAAGTTATGTCTGTCTCAACAAAGTGTTCATGTCAGTTGGTGTGTGTGTGAGTAAGTGTGTGCGTGTGTGTGTGTGTGTGGGGATAAACAATGCAGGAGTGTATATCAGGTCTGCGTGCATTAGGAGAAAAGGTCAGTCTTTAAATACCTAATGTTACAGCAGTAAGTCAACAGGCCTCCGAGCCACATAAGGAGTTGTTAGGAAATAGATGAAGGTGAACGTCCAGGTTTAATTGTCATGGATAGATTCTCGCTGTCTCCCATTTCGTCATTTATATATATAGTGAAAGTAAGCAGGTCATACTTCTTACCTACCAGAAAGGCATGTTTCATTTGGTCTGCCTTTGGCTTGGTAAATCTCCTCCCCTAATTTTAAGGGTGCTTTCACATATGCAGTGTTTATTCCATTTGAAAGGAACCCTGCTGTGATTTGCCCCTCACTGTGCTTCGTTCATGCAGCAATCACCTTCAGGTGTGGACTGCTCTGGCACCATCTGAATAAAGTGGTCTCCTATTAGTCCACTTATTAGTTAACTCTAGCACGGATCACTTGCAGCGAGAAAGCAAATTGACCATGAAATGGCTCAAATGCAGGAAGTGAACCAAAAATGGCATGTATTTTAGGGTGCGCCATTTGTGAGCTGCTAAACTGAGCCAAAGGACAGAGCTGTAGCGCTGCAGAAATGCAATGTGTTCTGGATATTTAAACCAAAGAAAGAAAGAAAAACTGTTGGTGTGATTCATAACATTTTAAAACCTAGTTACATTATCATTTATCGTGAATGCTTGTTTTCCGTTTAACTCCAATGTCGCCACCTTTGTCCTCGGGACCAGTCTTTTAGACCGTGTAGATGACTGCCTAGGGACCTGTGGTGCAATATTTATCCCCTTAATGTATTGTATTATATATCAAACATAATGTAGGTTAAAAAATCATCATAAACACTGATTAGCCATGGCAGTAAAACATGAAACATTTTGCTCTGGCCCCTTTGGGCATAACTCCACCAGACATCTGGGGGTGCGTTGTGGTGTCTTGCACCAGGACATTGGCTGTGGATCTTTCAGGTGCTGTGTGTTGTGAGGTAGGGCCTCGGAGGATGGGTCTTGTTTGTTTGGGGCATCCCATGGACACTCAATCGGATTGGGATCGGGGGAGTTTGGAGGCCGGGTTGGTGGCCTTAGGGTTTTTGCCTGCTGGGACCCATGTGTGAGGGACTGTGGTGCACTGTATGTTCTAGTGCCGTTCTGTCATGGCCAGCATTGACTTTCTTCAATGTGATTTGTGCTGTATTGGCTTTCCAATAGGATTGGACTAAACAGGCTAGTCTTTGGTCAATGCAGGCATAAAGTGGTTCATTGGTTCATGTGTTTTATAGTGTTGCATTCTTTATGAATGTTTCTAGCTATGGAAAAGGTAAACTAGCCATTGAGTTAAATCCATGGAGTTTGCCAACTAGTTCATGTTACAAAGGCATCTTATTAAGCTCCCAGATTCAGGCATCCAATTCTGCAAAAACTCATTTCAGGGAGAACCACAAAGAGATGTCTGGGAAAACCACCCCCAGTCATATACTATGAGCAATTTGGAAACAGCAATCCACCTACAGTGTGTATCTTTGGACTATAGGGGAAGGCACAGTACTTGATGGAAACCCACCAAGCACATTTACATTCCATGCACAGAGAACAGAGACAAGATTCAAACACCCAACTTTGGAGGTGCAAGGTGACCGTTATAACCACTAAGCCACTGTACTGTCTCATATTCTATTCTAATCTATTCTATTTTAATCTGTACATTATTTAACTCTTGGGCCTTGTTAAAATAACCTTAACCTTAGCCAAGAATACAGAGAGTTTGACCTTATCATATGGGCCTTTAATGCAGAGTAGCTACACTGGGGCTTAAAAGTTTGTGAACCCTTTATAATGTTCTATATTTTTGCATAAATTTGACCAAAAATAGATTTTAACACCATAAAGTAGATTAAGAGAACCTAATTAAAAGAAAAATTACCTACTTGGTCATTTATTTATTGGGGGGAAATGATCCACACATCTGTGCCTGGCAAAAGGATATGGCCGAGTGTAATAAATGACCAAGAAGAGTCTAAATTGTTTAATTGGATTCTAATTGTAAGACTTGTATGAAAATCTGATTATGTTTTAGGTCCCATTTATGCAAAAATATAGAAAATTCTAAAGGGTTCACAAAATTTAAATCACCACTGTAAATACATAAAACATATTATAAGTAACATTATTTATCAAAAACTACTTTGAAAAGGTCACTGTTAAATGTACCTCATTGTCATTTATAGTCCTTTAATCTTCTAACTGTTGTAAACATTGCCACGAGAATATCTGTCATTATTTTTTACTTTAACATTTTTTTACTGTGAAATGCTTCTTATGTTTACTTTTGTACACACTGCCATGGCACTGCAGGAGACACAACTGAAATGATGGAGAAAAAGCAGTTGAATTTAATACAATGTAAAGCACGTCCATAAAGAAAAGTGATAAGTTCACTTAGCACAAAGAGAGATGAATAGGGATGCTCTCTCTCTCTCTCTCTCTCTCTCTCTCTCTCTCTCTCACTCACTTATGTACATGCACATTCTCTTACTTGTTTGCTCATGTGATTTAAAAAGAATGATTTCTGAGATATATGTATATATTATCCTGTATGATTTGTGGGCTGCTATTAATATGCACTTAACTTCCAGCACTTCCAGGAGAGGTGGATGTCTATACTGTAGATCTTAATAGTTAGTGTACCATTCTCATTTGTCATGGTTACTTTGATGGTTAGAGATATAATGCTAGCTTGCTAGCTCCAGTAATCCAGTATTAGCTAGCTACACAGGTACAGTAACTGTAAATAACAGTTACAGTTTTAATAACTAGCATGTTAGCATTTTTGAGAAAAATCAATCATATCTTGCTAGAAGGTAGGAGAGGCTTGTGTTGTGATTTATATTCGATTAATTTGATTTTAGATGCCTTGTTTTAGCTAGATTTTAGCTTAGCTGTTCCTTTCTCAGAAAGAATGAGACATTTGTGTGTGGGGGGTGGGTAAGGATAGCTGTGTCGTAATTCTGAGGTAATAACTCTCGCTGTCCTGATAAGTAAGTTTATCTGGCTAGTTAATGTTTTTATTTATTTATGTCATTTTAACATTTTGCACCATTTATTGATGGTTATCAATTTTGCTTTAAATGTCTTAAAAGTCATTACTTAACTTAGCTATCTGATTAAGTGCTAACTCTAATAATAATATTAATAATAATAATTCATATAGTCATATAGTCAGTTACATGCTGGAATGTACATATGTTATGTGTTAAGAGCCCATGATCATGTAACCTAGAGTCTCACAAACCCATGGGCTGCTTGGACTAACATTGGTTTAGAGCCTGATCATGTTCACCTTTTTGTTTAATTCTGTTTGGTTTGGTCCTTATACCCTGTATATTTCTTTTGATTTTTGGCTTCACTGCTTAGTCTTATTAAGCAGTCAGGTACAATAAGTCCAGGTCTTATTTTCTTAATTTTGAGACGTTAATTAACGTCAACAAGACGTTAAATCTCAACAATTTGATTATATGTTCCTTCTATAATTTAACACTCCACAAGTTTTTCAAAGTGGGAAAACAAGCCCTCAATTAACCTTGAGACAAATACAGAAGCTGGGAGAACCCAAACACTAGGTCATATGTGATATTTGTTTAATTCTAAAGGGGAAAAAATATAGATACATATGACATTTCCCTAACATTATCATGTAAAAAACAGCGACACATTGTCATGGAAGCTTTGTCTGTAAATAAAAGAATGAAGTGGGAAGAAGTATAGTCACATTTCCCCCTGATACCCTGTTAGACTTTATTTGTTTAAGACTGACTGACTAATCACTCACTGACTGACATTTTTTTTTTTACCTGGCCCTTTGCTTTTCTTTATTCAGTTTCTGGTGCATAAATGTGAAGTGTTTCTTTAAACTATCACTATTGCTGCATCTCTTTGTAGATATATATATGTCTACAAAGAGATGAAGCAATAGTGATAGTTTAAAGAAACACTTCACATTTATGCACCAGAAACTGATATATATATATATATATATATATATATATATATATATATGATTAGGCATTCTAACTCTCGTGAGAGACGCATATTGGAGAATGTGTAGTATTTTCCAGGGTTCTGATGGCATTCTTGCTCGCTCTCTCTCTCTCTCTCTCTCTCTCTCTCTCCTCTCACTTTCCTCCTGAGGCCTATAAAGAAGTCTACCTGTATAGAGTTACCATTCCTGACTGCTGCCATAGTGTGGGATAAATCTGATATACACCTCAGTGAAGTCATTATTATAAAGGGAATTGCCTTATAACAATAAGCTTTTCTGCTGCATAACCGGGGGCGAACAAACCTGCAAATAAGGCCAAATCCTTTTTAACAAGCATGCAGGGAGGAAACATTTATAGTGTTGTAGTGTTAGAGATTTACACTGTGCACTTTGGAAATTTCCTTGAGAAATATGGCTTTGCAATACCCAGTTTATGCTGAAACATTTATTTTCTGTTGTTTAGTGCATTTGTACATTTTTTACCCATATTTTACAGAAATTGCTACAGCTGTCTTTGTATTTACATCTTACAAACATACAGTATTTGCATTTACCTAATGGTTCTTGTCTTGTTTGCAGGGCTGTAGCTACATTGTACAAAAAGGTACAATTGTGCCTTTTCTACTGTTCCTATTTGCACTGACATAATGCACTATACACTTCATTAGGTACACCTGTTTAACTGCTTGTTAATGGAATTATCTAATCAGCCAATCACAAGGCAGCAACTCAAATGCACCATGTGGACATGGTGATAAGTGAATGTAGCATGGTTATTGGTGTCAGATGTGTTGGTCTGAGTAATTCTGAAACCTCTGATCTAATGGGATTTTCATACACAACCAACTCTACGGTTTACAGAGAATGGTCTGAAAAAAGAGAAAATAAACAGTGAGCAGCAGACCTCTGGATAACAATGTCTTGTTGATGCCAGAGGTCAGAGGAGAATTGCCAGACTGGTTCGAGCTGATAGAAAGGCAATAGTAACCCTCGTTGCAACAGAGGTATGTCGAAGAGCTCTTTGAAGACACAACACGTTGAACCCTGAAGAAGAAGAAGACCACACCATGTGCCACTCCTGTCAGCTAAGAACAGAAAACTCAAGCTACAGTTCACAAAGGCTCACCAAAATTGGACAATAGAAGATTGGGAAAACGTTACTTGGTCTGATGAGTCTTAATTTCTGCTGCAACGTTACCAAGTTAGGGCTTGGATCTGCCATTGAAGCATGGATCCATCCTACCTTGTGTAAACGGTTAAGACTGGTGGTGGTGTGTTTTCTTTCTCTACAGTTACCAGATCTCAATTGAGATTTGCATCTTAGATGTGCAGCCAACAGATTTTCAGCAACTCTGTGATGCTATCGTGCCAATATGGACCGAAGTCTGTAAGATTAAATGACTATTGTAGAGCATCTTCAAAATGTCAGGTCTTACGAGGTGTTTCCAGTACAGTATGTGGTCTTTAGTATCCAATGTAGGATACTAATGATAAAACTGATGAAAGGATCATGGGCACCCAAGTCGTATTGTGAGTAAACAGTGAAGAACAGCCCATGGATCTGTCTAGTCCATGAAAGCTGCACTTCACACCCTCAGAGGTTTTGTAGAGTCTGTGTGTAAGCTGTTTAAGTCTCACAAAGTGGGCACAATGTTAGGCATATGGTTTAAATGTAATAGCTGACCAATGTGTATATACAGGGTGGGCCATTCGGGAGACCTTGGAGGCCATTCAACTGGCCCACGACGACCAATCCACTTTTCAGGAAACTCTTCATCTAGGAATGCTTGGACCTGACACCCATAATGTGGTGGTGCACCATCTTGCTGGAAAAACTCAGGGAACGTGCCAGCTTCAGTGCATAAAAAGGGAAACACATCATCATGTAGCAATTTCAAATATCCAGTGGCCTTGAGGTTTCCATTGATGAAGAATGGCCCCACTATCTTTGTACCCCATATACCACACCATACCATCACTTTCTTTGTTCCAACAGTCTTGGAGGGATCTATCCAATGTGGGTTAGTGTCAGACCAGTTGAATGGCCCCCAAGGTCTCCCGATCTGACCCCCTTAGACTTTTATCTTTGGGGTCATCTGAAGGCAGTTGTCTATGGTGTGAAGATACGAGATGTGCAGCACCTGAAACTACGGATACTGGAAGCCTGTGCTGGCATTTCTCCTGCGGTGTTGCTATCAGTGTGTGAAGAGTGGGAGAAGAGGGTTGCATTGACAATCCATCACAATGGGCAGCACATTGAACACATTTTATAAGTGGTCAGAAACTTGTAAGTAACTAAGAGTTACGTTAAAACCAAGAACACCATTGTTTTTCTTGTGAAATTCCCAATAAGTTTGATTTGTCACATGACCCTCTTCCTATTGAAAAAACAAAAGTTGGATCCAAGATGGCCGACTTCCAAATGGCCACAACCCATCTTGAAAAGTTTGCCCCCTCACATATACTAATGTGCCACAAACAGGACGTTAATATCACCAACCATTCCCATTTTATTAAGGTGTATCCATATTTAATGGCCGACCCTGTAGATTACTCATCAAATTATGGACACAACTTTGGATTTATTCTCTACATTCTAGAACAATATTGAATTGTTTCAAAACTATTAAATAAACCATATGCCATATGGTTGTTGTGTTGTTAACTAAGTAACAACACAACAACAGTCAGTTGTTATTTTAAGACATAAAGGTCAGCTGTTCTGGAATAGTTCTTGCAAGAACAGTATTGTCAAGTGTATTTGTAAAACACCATGATGAAACTAGCACTTATGAGGACCAAGACCAAAACTTTATTTAGAGTTACCAGCCTCAGAAATCACAACAAACGGTACCTTAGAGCCATTACAAAGGCTTTACAGAGCATACGTAGCAGAAACATATCAATATGAACAGTTCAAAGAAGATTATTGAATATTTTGGACGCCTTCAGGAAAGAAAAAATCAGGAATGACCCAGGGTGTGTCAAAACATTTGACTGTATATACAGTATATATGTATAATATATGTAATAGATAGATAGATACATAGATAGATAGATATATAAATAGAAAAGACAATATATAGACAATTAAAAAAGACATGTCCCGATAGCCTATTTGAAGCTCCACACTGAAATAGAAGATCTATTTCTCTTTCTATTATAAGCGGGATGATTTTCCATCTGAAGCCAATCTATAGTATCAGCTGGAAGATCAATGAGTATCTCACACTGTTTTTGACGCAGATCCTTCACTGACAGCCGAATCATTGATATATCTTCGTTTAACATGTTAAAGGCCTATCAGGGTGTCAGAAATAGGATGCAAATCTTTGAGTCTGAGAGTTTTCAACTGGCTCTTGAATAAAGTATTAGCCTATTAAAGAGGAAATTTCCTCAATCAGTTTTACATTTCTACATGAATTTGAAGTGCTTACTCTGTAAATTTTGTCGTTTGGCAAAAGGAAGTTGTTGCTGTAGTATTAACTTATTAATGTAGATTAACACTTGTTTTTAGAGATTGTTCTTCTGCAGCATGCTCAAAGGGGTCTGGATATCTGCCGTATCTGCTATTAACATTATTGTCAAACATACAGTACAGTACCATAGGCACCGTGTTGACCCATTAAATCCAGTCAGGCATGATTGAAATTAAACCTTTGATTGGGTTGTCTGAAAAAGCCTGTGTTGATGATGTACAGTATTTAAAAGGAAGCATGTAATATATAAATGTATTTATATATTTATTTATTAGATTAGAAGTTGGCGGCACGGTGGTGTAGTGGTTAGCACTGTCGCCTTGCACGCCAGGGTCCGGGTTTGATTCCCGTCTCTGTGTGCATGGAGTTTGCATGTTCTCCCCGTGCTTGGTGGGTTTCCTCCGGGTACTCCGGTTTCCTCCCACAGTCCAAAGACATGTAGGTTAGGCTAACTGGCATTCCCAAATTGTCCGTAGTGAGTGTATGTGTGTGTGTCTGTGCCCTGCGATGGATTGGCACCCTGTCCAGGGTGTACCCTGCCATGTGCCCCAAGTTTCCTGGGATAGGCTCCAGGCCCCCCGTGACCCTGAATACAGGATTAAGCGGTATAGATGAGTGAGTGAGTGAGATTAGTGAGAGTGAGTGAGATTTATTTAGGGAATAGAATGGGTTGCTCAATCACATCCACTGAATATACTTACTGTAAGTGCATAGCTTAGAGCGAAGTCTATGTTGGAGTTTTCTAAAAGAAAGTAGCGTGGTAATATGACTTATAGAAAAATCATCAAAAGAGCGGTGTGATGAGAAGTAGAGTTCCTATAAGAGTATTTCCAAAGTGTAGAATTCTTCTTACACTACTATACTGTAGTTTAATTAATAATTAAAGTAATTTCAAATGTATCTTTTGTATTTATCAATTAAATAAATAATATAATAACTTTACTGATAATTATAATGATAATTCCGCCTTCGGACCATGTTTCTGTCTGACGTTGCAGTCATTCATCTGCGCTTGGATTCACCTCGTTCTGCTCCGCCGCATGACATACTGTATACAGTTTAATACTCACACCTTGCAACTAATAACTTATACATTTCTTTTGTTTGCTTCATTTTAATTTCACTGCAAGTGATGCAGTGATCAATTGTTTTATGCTCGAAAAGTCTAAAACATACCATCTGAAACCGATACCTGAAAAGTCTTCATATCCCAAAGGTTAATGAGGTTATGCTTTTCATTCCTTTGAGATTGGAGTCAGTTGCTGTAATTTTTAACCCCCTTAGTCTCTGGTCCATACCAGACCTTTTGTCTTTGTTGTGTCCTGTCACTCCATTCTGATTCTCCTGAATGAATTAGGAGGAGCAGATACAGAACAGAGGGAAAGAAATTGAGGACAATTCTGATTATCCAAGGTAAAATAATATGTGCATATTTTGTAGGATACTACAGTGCACACAATCTGAATCAAATGTAAATATGAAATGGACATATACAGTATAACCCATCACTAAAAAGACATGTTCCTGCTTTTCCATTGCTAAGTGATCGTGAAATCACCCTAAACAAGGGATTGCTAAGGGATTGTATGTGAAACTCGCGTGTGTCTTTTAGGCTGTTTGGTAAGGATGTGGGATATACTGTAGACTACCACTCAAAAGTTTGGGATCGCTTAGAAAGTTATTGTTTTAGTAGGAAATATACACGAAATTAGTCTGAAGAGGAAATATAGCAAAAGAACAAGACATGTCAGAAAATAGTGATTAATATAGAAATAATGATTTTGAGGGAAATTATGAACGTGTTCTTCAAACTTTGCCTACATAAAACAAATAAAACACCTTTTGCAGCAATTACAGCCTGGCAGTCTAGCATTCTAGCTGTCAAATTTTCAAAAACCTCTGATGAGATTTCACCCCATGCTTCCTGGAGCATCTCACACACGATGGATTGGTTTGATGGAGTCTTCCTCCATACCATACGGTCAAGCCGCTCCGACAACAATTCAACTTAACTCAATTCAATTTTATCTATATAGCGCTTTTAACAATGGCCATTGTCTCAGAGGCAGCTTCACAAAATGAAAAGAAAATTTATGGAAGTGTGTATGAGTGAGAAAAATGTGTCTAGATAATAATGAGATCGTCCCAGTGGCAAGGAAAAACACCCTGAGATGACAATAGGAAGAAACTTTGAGAGGAACGAGACTCAACAAGGAACCCATCCTCATTTGGGTGATAATGATAACAGAAATTATATAAGATCATGTGTGTTATGCAGCTGGAAGCTAATAAATTAACATGGAGTCCAGTTCAGCTCAGGGATGAGTCAGCAGGTGTAGAGGTCAGATGGGGGTCTGGATCACTGGGAGCTCAGGAGCAGCATGTGTAGCTCCAAACCATCATGAAGCAGAATCCAGCTGGACCTGGTCCTTCTCTGGAGGCCTCAGGAACCTCGCAGGGTTGAACTCTGTCTACTGGAGCTGGCACAATCTCCAGATGCCTCGGGATGGGTAGAAAAATAAAGAGCAGGTGGAAAGAATTAGCGTAGTTGCCATTCAGGATAGATGACCTGGAGTATGAGGTTATGGGATGAATTACGTGTATGCCAGATTAAAGAGATGCGTCTTGAGTTTACTGGAACACTGTGTCTGAGTCCCAAACACTGTCTGGAAGGCTATTCCAATGTTTTTGAGCTAAATATGAGAACGCTCTACCCTCTTTTGTAGATTTTGATATTCTGGGAACTACCAGAAGTCCGGAGTTTTGTGATCTTAAAGAACGTGGTGGATTGTAACGTATCAGAAGACCGGTTAGGTATGTGGGAGCTAAACCATCTAGAGCCTCGTAAGTAATGCTAGTTTGTAATTAATTCTAAACTGAATAGGTAGCCAGTGCAGGGATGATATTATTGGGGTTATATGATCATATTTTCTTGATCTGGTGAGAACCCTGGTGAGCTGCATTTTGGACAGGTCCACAGGGTTTAGATCCAGAGACAGTGACGGCTGCTCCATTACAAAGTGTTGTATGGATCCAACTATTTGTGAATTGCATGAAAATGTGTTTTTCTTTGGAAAACAAAGAAATTTGCAAGTGACCCCAAACTTTTAAGTGGTAGTGTATGTGGCTTCTTTCTTGTCCTTAACACCTCACTCACTCATAGCTGCTGAGATCAAGGCAACACTGGAGGATATTACTTACTAGAATCAATCATTTTGTGTACAGAGTGCATGAATGTGTTAAAACTGATGTCCTGACCTCACTCCAAACCGTTTCTACATGTCTGGGCCATTAAAGAAGTTCCTGGGAGGCCAGAGGTAGTCTGATCAAAGTTGTGTCATATGAAGAAATCTGTGTTCAGTTATTCTGCACGATCAAAAGTCCCGTTTCTCATATTATTATTTTTTTGCCTAGCCTCTCGATACATTTAAATGCTGGAATGGAAAAAAGCTCATAAAGCTCACCGATCAAACATCCTGAAAGTATTTCCCTTAAACACTTTTGCTTCTTTTATAATACTATTATTAGTACCACTTTCATATTACTTAACGCTGGCTCAGAAATATTTTAAATGAAGCATGAGACTGGTGTTACATAATGATTATTAATGCGTACAATGAGAAATGCTTATAATAAATTCTAATTATGAACTCCAGACTATTTGAAGCCAAACCTCTGCTCATTCTTAATGCTGCATGAGTGCTTGCAGAAGCGAAGAGACCAGGCGCTGTAAAAGTGACCATCACTTCACTGTGCAGTAAAAGAACTGTCTGTTACAACGCAGAATGAATCAGTGAACACTGATAAACACACTCTGCTTGCTGACCTTGGCTGTATGTGTGTGAATTGCTTTTTAATCCTATACCTTCTAGGTGTGTGTGTGTTGCTGGAGGTGTATTTTCTTCTAAGTCCATGTGTACAGTATATCTCACATCTCATGTAACTATAGCTGAGATCGGTGATAACATCTAGGCTTCTGCTCCGCGTGTGGATGTGTGGGTGCGGCGTCGACACGCTCGCTCAACCAGCACCTGCCATGCTGCCATGCTAGCTGCTCTCATGCTCCTCTGCTAATCCCCTTGTCCAATTCATCTGTGCTCCATGCACTCTTTCTGCACTTCATAAAGAAAGCGTGACAGCATAGGGGGAGAAATAATGTCGCCTTGTTTCTCATGCACAGTTTGGATTCCTATCTGCTCATTTTAGGGAGGGAAAAAAAAAAGACATGGTGGATTTATGGAGCATGGTAGCGTGTTAGTGCGTCTAGCTCATTCTAGCTCTGTACAATGGTTAATCTCGGCATCGGCTTATTACTATCCTGGGAAGTGATTAACTGTGGAACAAACCTGCTAGTTTCTCCGCCAGTGCAATTTGAAAACATCATCAGGATCCTTTCATGAGGGATCAGGATGTTCAGGATGACAGCAGGATTGTTCACTGTTCACTATATGGGAGTTCCAATTGTAGAAGCACGAATAAAGCTTTAGCTTCCTTTTTTCTCCCTCGCATGTGGATTTGCGGATTTTGCACCCCCTCACTTTTTTTTTTCACAAGGACCAATTTAGCAATTGTTGGAATTTTTCCTATTCATTTCACAATCTAAATCTCTCCATTCACTCTGTGGTCGGACTCGTTTCAGTCCCACTTCCTGTTTCCCTCTAATCGCCTTCAGAACCTTGGCACAACTTCTTTGCATGACTCCTATACAATAACAGCAACACAGGTGTGCACATGCCTAACACACCTCTTTGTTCACCCCACAAAACATTTCAGCATTCAGGCTAAAGCAGCGTGACCACTCGAGCGAGAAGTGAGACGGCTGAGACAAACTCAGGGGGACAGCACGCACACTCAAAACGCCTCTGCCTGCGCTGTCGCACCACCACACGTTCATTTAGAACAAATTACTTTGCAACGCCTCCTGGAATGTGTGGATATGATGGAGGACTCCAGGAAAAAAAAAAAAAAACAGTTAACGCAGCTCCACTTTAAGGTATGGAGTGGAGGGGAGGCTGAAAAAATAACTAAAATATAACGTGCGCTGTAGAGAAGCGATATGTCACGCTGTGACCCATATATTACAGCCCTTAAATTGCCAGAAACTCACCAGTAAGTGATGGGTGTCCTAGGGAGATTGAGGTGGCTGATATTTTATATTAAAACCAGGCTGTTGTCCTACTTTCTGAATTAGATATGATGAATATCACCACGATTAGAGTAATTTACCGTGCATCTTAATGCAGAATAAAATACGCATGCCAGTATTTTAATGCATTTTAATCTTTCGACACTATCTGAAACCAGATATTTCTGTCAATTGGGGAAAAAGGGATGGTTGCAGTGATTTATAGAGTATACATTATACTGTATGTGAGAAATATCACAGGTTTTATTCTGCTAATATTAAATTATATTATTTAATTCTATTGGATGTGAAACAAGCCTGGTGGCTTACTGTAGATGGTTGAGGCTATGGGTTGCTGATTGGAGTGTCAGGAGGTCAAGCAGGAGTTTGAGCCTCATTGCCACTTTTTTGCCCTTGGGCAAGGGCTTTGACCCTATGCCCATAAAAGTGTCACATGGACTCACCAATGAAAAAGGATGATAGTGCAAGGTGGATCGAGATCATGATGCCAGGAAAGCTGGCCATTAGTACTGTGGCTTACCCTCACTTATATCCTAACACACTAATAAAACATTATACTGTAGATTACAAACATTATACCGCGATGCTCTTGAACGCTCCATTCTAGGTGGTCAGAAGCAGGATATTTTTCTAGAACCGAAGATCTGAAAATTATGTCGGCTTTAATTGTAATCTACAGCTAAATTAAATTATATTAATGCTGCTGCTTTACAGTATGTGAACAAATTAAAGCTTTCCTCAACAGGACCATTTAACACTTTGAGATGAGAATTTTAATGGGGTAACTGTAACTCCTCTACCCCTTCTTGGACTAATTGCCTAAAACATGAATAACATCCCATGTATCGTGTATATATATATATATATATATATATATATATATATATATATATATACACGCACACGCACACACACGCACACACACACACACACACACACACACCACAACTGTGTTCGACCTGTCTGTCATAAACATCTACTGAGAATGACAAATCAATATGACTACAGGGACACACCAGTGATCTGAACACATCACACAGCCAGATGGCTGACTCTCATTGCTAAATCATGTTAGTTGATAATTAAGCATCCACTATGAAAACCTGAAATATTGTGCAGGATTATAAAACCATCATTCACGATGCTAACAGTGGCACTGATCACTCAGTCCTAATTAACTCAAAACATTTCTCCATCTGTAACCAATCCACAGGCACGCCTTCGAGGACTACTTCCACTTCTGCCCATTGCTTGGATACTGTAGATTTCATTCATGTTTTTAATGGACACATTTGAAGGTGGTTTGTGGCTAACTTTCAGACTCTAGGGCATGTTTGGAAAAGCGATATGTGGATTGGCTACGTTGGAAATATGTGAATGCAAATCAAGGCCAGCTAAATGGTTCTGCTGCGCATGCTTACAGTGCGTGGCGTGGTTCTGCTTGGCCTGGATGGTCCCACATCGAACTCGATTGAAAGACGTCCTTATTGATGATTGAGCTTCACTTTCTGAATTAATATCACTGGTGAGATCTCATTGTTTATAGAGATCTGGATGAGGATCTTCTCAGGTTGCAACCAAGATTTACTGCCTGATTTAAGTGATGATTTCCTGTAGAAGCACTGGCATGTTTTATTCGTTAAATATTGTATTAATAGTCAGAAATATTTTTTTGGACTTTGATTGTCAAAGCTAGCTCACATGGGTCTAGGTTAAACCAGTTCTAGTGGGGCGCATTGCCATCTCCAAGGCCCGGGATTTCAATTCTGAGCTCAGGTGTGAAATTTATGGATTTTTTTTTTTTTTTTTAACGTTCTCAGCTTTTTCGCTCATTCAATTAGGTGAACTGGCTAAGCTAAATTGTACCTCAGTGTGAATGAGTGTGTGAATACTGTAAGTGTGGATAGGCTCCAGCTCCACCATGACCCTGGCCAGGAGTAAACAGTTACAGAAAATGAATGACAAATTAATGACTATTACAGACAAGCACTTTTTTTTAATTTTTTTTTTTTATTCCTTAACAACCCAGAAATCTTTTTTCGCCTTCTATAAAAAGCCTAGCAGTCACTAATATTTCTCTCTTGTTTAAAAACGGCACAAAGAAGTGAAGCTTAAGGTCGGCCTCAGCCATCAATCAATCTGCAGCGCGAAGCAACAAATCCTGCGAATAATATGTTGACACAGTACAGGGTCAGTCAGTACAGATCTGCTATTTTTTCATCATTTCCTGGTACACTTTATTTCTGCAGAGATCCATTTTCAGGTACGTTCTGACAAGTTCTTGCATTAGAGTTGATTTGTTAGTGAGGCTTGTACATCACCCCAGAATGCAATTACACTAATGTTTGCTGTAATACACTTACACAGAGCTCTAACTTATCACTGCGGTGCTCTGTCTTTCTCTGGCAGCAACACAAAATCGGACTACTGGGCCTGATACATTTCCCAATCAGCTATAAACCTCCCTCGCTCCTTTTTAATTGCATGGCCGATTCGAAGTGTTGGGGAAAATAGTTGGTGCAATTCCTTCTTTGTTGAACTTTTTTTTCCCCCCTTCTTTCTTGCTGTACTACTCTAACCAGACCATTCTCATGCAGCCAGGGCTAATCATGTAAAGAGATGAATAAATGATGGCTTGTGTGAGGCTCTTAAGTTACTCCTGGCCTTTGAACTAATCCTCACAGAACAGCAAATGATTATTTATTCATCTATCTTTGAACGCCACCCTCATTATCGTCACCGCATCACTCCATCCTGTGCCTTGATTCCCTCTCTCTCTCTCTCTCTCTCTCTCTCTCTCTCTCTCTCTCTCTCTCTCTCAGGCATCAAAGGCTTGTCAGATTAAGCGAGTCCTCATATGACACATTGAGGATCAAATAATTGCTGTGAAACCAAAATTATGAGACTAGATTAATAATGTAGGAGTTTGGCCTGGATATTACAATGCATATACTGTAACTATGATAGATGATTTTTAGGAATCTCATGGTTGCAGCATGTGTGCGATTCCTTCTGTAAGGGCATAAACACAACATGGTGTGTAGGATGTTGTAAGAAAAGGACTTAACCTCACAGTGTTATGATGCGACCAGTTGTAAAGAGTAGTTACTCTTACCAACCCATAGGTCATTATTTTCCAAATAAATGCGCATCACAAAGTCCTTTTTATTCTAGTAATTTCCCAGTGAAATAAAATTCATTCGTATTTATTAAAATACAGCGTAAACCATTTTAACCAGATATAGCTACATTCATTGAAATTGAAAGTTCGTTTCTGTTTTCATTTACAACAACTCTAACAGTCATTCCCTCACCAGCCAGACTTGTTCCTCTTTCTTGCAGTAAATAATGAAAATCTTTCTGTCCTGAAGACTTTTCCGTGTAGGAAAGCAAAAAGTTACTGCTTTACCTCTGACTGTCACAAAGCCCTTTCACAAATCCATTTCTTTTCGTGACATGAAAAGCCACTACAACCAGTAGTCAATTTTGAGTTTTCTTTTTTTCTTAACTCGAAGTTCATTCCCCAAGTGACGACAAATCACTCACTCACTCACTCACTCATCATCTATACCGCTTAATCCTGTATTCAGGGTCACGGGGGCCTGGAGCCTATCCCAGGAGACCTGGGGCACATGGCAGGGTACACCCTGGACAGGGTGCCAATCCATCGCAAGGCACACACACACACACATACACTCACTCATTCACACACTACGGGCAATTTGGGAACGCCAATTAACCTAACCTACATGTCTTTGGACTGTGGGAGGAAACCGGAGTACCCGGAGGAAACCCACCAAGCACGGGGAGAACATGCAAACCATGCACACAGAGACGGGAATCGAGCCTGGCCGGGGATCGAACCCAGACCCTGGCGGTGCAAGGCTACACCACCGTGCCGCCGGACGACAAATCAACAAACATAAAAAAAAGCAAAACTTCTTACCATTAAATTACATAGAAATATAATAGTACAAATATCTATATAAATAACCAATATGTATTGGTAAATCTGTTTTGTTTTGTTAAATCTGAAATATAAATCACTCATCTGAGTTGGCTCCCATTGTGTTGCTAACGAAATCCGAACATGAGGCCATACAGTACAGCTTCCAGTCAGAATGCACGCAAGTTGAAAATGATTAAACAGGTGAATTACCAACAATTAGGTTATAACGCAGCATTGCACTGAAAATCAACTTATTTATCATTTTACCTGAACATATTCCATATTTCCGAAGTGATTATATGAATCTTGAACTACATACTGCCTGTTTTATCAGGCTATAAGAGGTTTTAGTATTGTGCAAAAGTCCAAAGAGCAGATTTTTACTTCAAAAGAGCCCGACTTCCTTGTATTTTTCATATTGTCTTGAGGAATCGTTCTCCAGACTTCCTGACGGATGTTTTTTTGTGGCTCTCATTTTTGGCAAGATTCTCATTTTCAGTCCAGTCCCTGTTCCTGAGCAGCTTCAGAGGAATTTTTGTTTGTTTGTTAAGAAACACAGTGCCTCATAAATCATTAAAGCATTACAAAAAATTTAATAAATAAAATCTGATATATTAGTATACTGGTGATGCTGAGTGCTGAGTGGTGGGATCAGACGAGAGGGGAAATGAGGATGCTGCTAAGGTTAATGGGTTTATTAAAAGTAACTTATACTTATTAGAAAATGTCAACCAGCACTACTTAAAGCTAGACTACATTCACTCAGATCATAAGTCTATGTCTATCATATCCTATTCCCTATTCCTCACATCAATGGTTATACATTTTCCTTTTTGAAATTACCTTTTTGAAATTAATTTATAAATTGTTACCATAACATTATAGAACATTATAGAACATGCAGAATCCAATAATTCTATTGAACATGCAGAATCCAATAATTTTGTAACAATCCATGTAAGTGTTTCTCTTAGGTAGTGGGGTCAGAACTGTCAGAAAGCAGATGGCTCACATCTATCTTAACTACTTTAACACAGGCTATTGTTCTTAAGAAAAGGAAACTTTATCTCCCTATGCAACATACTGAGTTCAGGAAGTCACCTTTGCAGTGCTTTCATAAGAAAAGTGATAAGAAGCAGAACAGTGAGTGCTTCTCATGATGGACTCAAATCTTTGTTTAAAAATGAAATGGAGATAACATCTCCATCTTCTTGGAAGTTGACTTCAATTCTGGGAAGAGGAAAGTAATCATCGCTAAATGTAATAGAATTTTTTTTTTTTTTTGAAGTTGGAATACATTAGTCCAGCTCAATCAGGAGATATTTATTTATCTTCAACAGATTAGTGGAAACAAATAATCTGTGCTTAGTGCCGCAGCAAATAGTACAAACCCTACATGCAGCTCCACATAAGTCATCAGCAGCCCTTTAACTTTTAAATGCAATCTGAAGAAATGAGCAATATTAGTACAGTATGTACAGATCTGTATATACCAACGTAGTGTAGTGCAAGCGGCGTGCTTCTCTCAAACTGAGGCATCATATAAGCATTTAAATGCTTCATGGGGCTTTAGGATATTTTGGGGTCTTATGTTCTCAGCGAATATTTTTATTATTTCTGGAAATTTGTTTGAAATATTATGTCAGTTTTAAAGGCTTAGTCATTTATGACCTTGGCAAATTGGTAACATCTTCCCCGCAATAAAGGAAAAGAAACATTGAATTGCATTTTCAGAAGAGAAAACGAGACACCAGCTGATGAAGCTGACACCGAAACGCTCCATTTTAGCTTTACTGCTAATGGCCTTTTCTCTTTTTATTGCACTCACTGGGGCAGATGCAGACCCCTACTATTTTACTGTGTAATCCTGCATTTGATCCTTCTGTTCCTGCAAGGCAAAACAAAGCATTTAGATAATTGGATCAAACTCAGCTCAAAGGAGAAAGACCATGTGCCACAGTCTGGTGATAAGAGTTTCCTGTTTCTTTTTTCTTTTTCCGTCATTAGCATTTGGCATGGTGTTGATATTATTGCATTGTTTGCTCCCAAAAACAGAATAATATTAGTCATTATTTATTTTATTATTATTATTATTATTATTATTATTATTAATATTAACATATTATTATTAAGAAGAAGAAGAAGAACTTTCACTCACTCACTTGAGGGGGAGCCTGGGAGAAGTCACATACACCCTCACTCACAACACTATGGGCAACTTGGAAATGTCATTTAGATGACTCTGCATGTCTTTGGACTCTGGGAGGAAACCAACAAACCCAGAAGAGAACCTACCAAGCATGGGGAGAGCATGCAATCTTCACGCACACAGACCTGAAGGCATCACTCAAACCCTCAACCCTGGAGGTGCAAGGCCACAGTGTTAAGCCACCATGCAGCTTAATAATAATAATAATAATAATAATAATAATAATAATAATAGCCACAGAGAAAAATAATTTGGAGTAATACATTACCATTTCATTAACAAGTTTGTTATCATGAGCTGTCATGCGAGTTTATTGTCCAGTCCTACTTATGTTACCATGGGAACTGTCACCAAAGCTGTTGGACGCACTGACAGCTTACTTTACAGATGAGATTTAGCTAATTGTTATTTTGGTGGCATGCTGGCTTAGTGGTTAGAGTTTGCATGTTCTCCCCATAAATGGTGGGTTTCCTTCTGGTTCTCCGTTTTACTCCCACAGTTAAAATACATGCAGATTAGGCTAATTGGCGTTTCCAAATTGCCAGCAGTGTGTGAATGTTGACTGGAGGTCCTAACCAGGTCGGCAAGAAGGGAATAAATACAATGGACACCATCGGCCTCCACGGTCCCTAGATGGACTACAGAAGTTCCTGGATGGAGGGAATTTTTTTTTTATGTATTATGCTATGATACATTCTGTAGGCACTATGCCATGATGTCATAGTGTTTACATTTGTATCCCAAAAAGGGTGAAAAACACTATATTGCTTGTCAGGTACCATTATACATAGATTCATAGATCTGGTCAGATATCACTGATCCTTAAACTAGGTAACGATTTGCAATGCAACTATGACACCAACCATAAATAATAGTGCCTCTCTACTGATAAACAAAAAAATAGAATAAAATAAATGACATGAATTTCAGAAAGTAATGATTTATAGGCTACATTGGACTTAGTAAGTAAGCATAATGACAGCAGAGACAGATAAGGCTCTCTGCAATGCCACTATAGCAATCATATCGATCATAACATCTATCATAAAGCATTTCATGATGTCAGTTTTCATGTCAATACACACTACAGTAGTTTTCGGACATTTAATGGTCTTTTCCTGTAAAGAGCTTTCAGAGAGGATGGACATAAAAGTGAAATGCTATTATGTAATATTCATGCATATTAACAATTTTCTGTAACATGATTAGGTCTTGCATACAAAAGATTCATCTTTACTCCTTAACCTCACATACTGTAAATGTGTCCAGAGTTACATTCCTTATGTCTGCATCACACCATTTTATTTGTTTTATTGTATTTACTAATGAATAAATACTTATTCCATCAAGCAGGGAAAACAACTAAGAGATTTTGAAATGACTGGAACGGGGCTAAGAACCCTTCAATACATTATCAAACCGTGGAAGGATAGTGTTGAACCGTCGACCTCCGCTTGGTGAAGTCGAATGGTAAAAACAATCTACAGTGAAAACCATAGCTATGTTATGTTGAAAGTGAAATTAAGAGCATCTCCATACACACACAATGTGATATGCATGACTAAACAGATGTATGGCCATAAGTAAATCACTCGTTAGTGAAATTAATTAGGGAAAAGCTTCAATTTGCTAGAGAGCATGATGATTGGAATTTGGAGCAATGGAAAACAGTCATATGGTCTAATGAGTTGAGATTGACCATAATCCAGAGTGATGGGCGTGTCAGGGTATCATGCATAGCGTCCACTGTACAAGCCTCTGGAAGCAGTGTTATGATCTGGTGTTGCTTCAGTTGTTCAGGTTTAGACTCCGCAACACTGTGTGGCAATAAAATGGAGTCAGCTGAAGACCTGAAGGTACTGAATGACCAGGTTGTCACGTCTGTGGAGGTTTCTGTGATGGGACAGGCATATTTCAGGACTAAAGTTGTAAAAAAAAAGTGATTCTGGGAGCATGAGGAATCATTTTCACACTTTTTGGCCAGGCAGTGTAGTAGTTACTTAGTAATACGCTCTTAAAGGAATAATAAGATGGAAATAGTTAATAAGTGAACAAACTTTATGTTTGTTCTGTAACAGTATACTTATCCGCACAACAAATAAACTAGTGATTAAAGACAGTGTCTGGTTCACATCTGTGACTTATTACTCCTTAGCATATTCCACACTCTGAGAAGCATGCACAAGGTCATATCAGCTCAGATATGGATTTTAATCAGCTTAGCGATTCCAGCAAGTCTCTGATGGCAGAGCACAGAGATACGACACTGAGTGAGGAGCACAATCAGTCCGGGCATGCTCAGAGGCAATTATAGTAATCCACACAAATCATGTGCACATCATAACACACACTTTTTGGCCTTGCATAGCCCATGGTTGTTTGTATTAGCTTCTTTGGCTTATAAAGAACACATCTTGGAATACTATCGTGGCCATATTAAATTTCCGCGTTTGGCAGGGTGTTACTTTGCAGCCTGGGCGTTTCATAAATCACTCTCTGTTTAAATAGGAGAGGCACTGGCTCGTGAGCAGGCTGAAATCCTGGACAGTCGGATTTGTGGAATACACACCAGTGTTTTCTGCGGCGTAACAATGGAAAACAGGCGTCGATTGGAGGAGTGTTATAAGGCGGCCTAACGAGTGCTGGCAAAGGCATCGACCGATCAGGCCGCGATCATTCATCAGGCACTGGGAAGTACTTAATGTATTTAGCACACCTCCCAACCACACGGCACCACACGCATCGCCTCACATTAAAACAGCCTGCATGACCAGAGGGAATAAATGCATAAATCATGTGTTATTTAAAGGCAGACCCTGAACATTCAGCTTTCAGTCATTTAAAAATGGCAAATGGATTGAAAGCTTTTTCAGTATATGCATTCGTTCTGGTTTTTTTTTTTTTTTTTTTTTTTTGCTTTTGGCTGGTATAAACGTGGTCAGAAGTTAAGCCGCTGTACCTCCATGCATGCGAAGAATGAGAAACATTTCTTTGAAAAGCTGCACATGGCAGTAGCAGAGTCAAATCCCTGTGATTAGCAGAGTATCCATTACGTGCTGCTTCTTGAAAGAGTAGCTTAGGGTGGAGTTTTTGTTGTGATGACGGAGGATAACCTAAATCTCAAGGCAAGCATTTGCGGTTGAGATGCAAACGAAAGCCAACGAAAAAGTGTAATGGAAGTAGTTTTACCCTGACACATCTGATGGAAACCGTGGGAGTGTACCCTTAAGATGTTCTAGTAATTAGCTGAACCTCTCTCTTATTATCAGCCTGCAAGCCTCTGTTGGACGTAATGACAGCTTGGAGGTATAGGACACATACTAAGCCTTTCAAGGCACACTGGTGTGTTTACTTGATCTCTAAAATAGACATCTGCTTCTGCAAGTGAAGATAAAACTCAAGTGATGCTTTGAAATGGCTAATGAAATGCAAAGCCATGAGCATTTCAAGAGAAAGAGGAAAAGCATCCCAGCAGACAGAGAAGCAGCTGCATCATTTGAAAAGTAAGGTTTCTGTGCTGAATCTGGTTAAGAAGCAGTGCTTTAACATGTTCCACATGGCTAACATCTGGCATGCTCTGGGTGAAAACAGACTCAATGCTGAGCCATAACAGGTCAGAACCTCCACCTACAGCACTCGATCCTGCACCGAGCATCTCTGGAAATCCTCACACCCTGAGGGGTTGTTTCTTTTTCTTTTTCTTTCCCGTTTTATTTGCTGTTAATCACCTGGTCTAAGCAAGCGCACACTTTCTACCAGACCCACGTACCACAAAGCGTGCTACGACTCAGCAACGGTGTGAATACAGTATATGTGTTGTTGGAGCCACGGAAAGCAAACATTTACCCTGAGAGAACGTGTGTGGCACAAAACTGATCTCATCCACTGAATCCACGGACTTGTTGGGTCTATAGGCGGAGTCAAAAGTTTGGACACACCAGTCATTAATTTTTCAACATTCTTGAACAATACTGGAGATTTTAAAGCACACGATTGTATTTCGGATGCATTCAGCATTTTTGTAGAAAGAAAGAAATATCAGGACAGACCATGGAATTAAAAGAGACCAATTTTTTTTACCTGGTTGTGTAAATGCTACAACAATGAAATTAAATTGAGATTGTGCTTGTAATTTGTAATAGGAAGATTTTTTTTTAATTACAGGAGAGATTGTAGACACTTACAAGAATTATCCATCCTTCTCAAATCTAATTTAATAAAAAATGGATGAATTTGGTTCACAAAGAGAAAAGTGGCTTTGCACTGTTTCATGCAAATTATATCATGCATATTTTGCATATAAATCTTATAAACCATTGCAATAACATGATATACGAACGGCGTTCAAGTCAAACAAGGACTTTTGATTATACAGAATACCAGGACACAGTTATGAGAGTAAACACTATCTTTATTTCTCTCTATAATCCCCTGCTACACTAATGCACTTACCCCAGCATTTCACTAGTGCTTTGATTCCATCGAGGAAGAAAGATTTCTCAGGACGCCGGAACCATGATCGGACCTCCTGTTTTTCCACGTTTGAAATGTTGACCTCCCAGGAACTCCTTTAACGGCCCAAACATGTGGAAATGGCTTGGAGCTGGCTCAGGATGTGGCAATAACTCCCAGCCGAGTTGCTGTAATGTGCAAGTGTTGTTGGTGATCGATTGTGTGCCCAGTTCCCACGGACAGATACATCTCTCGCACCCAAGTTGGCGCCAAGTTATTCATAGATTTTCAAGGATCAGGTGTTTCATTTGCTGAATGTTCACGGGAACGAGTGCAGTGGGCTCCGGGCCACCTCAGCCAGGATCGTCATTCACGGACCTACGGCATTTGACACATTTAAAATTTAAAACATTTGCACCATTCAAGAGTCTCATCACTGTACTGTGCCTAAGGTCCTGGTTTGACTTGAACACTTGATTTTTCCCTTGAAGTCTTCCACAATGCTTTATAATATTACAGATATTCCACAATGTTCCACAATGTTTCATAATAATCTATAATGTTCTATCATGTTTTCTCCATAATGTTCTATAATTTGCCATGAAACATAATAATAAACAATAATTCTCACCTAAAAAGAATATTTTCTGTTGGTGACGATGTGGAAAGGGTTAGAAGTTCTGTTGATGCAATAAATTGCAAAACCCACTATAGCTTTCAGAATTACCTTTGATAAGGTAACAATTCCATAAACTACCATCAGTTGTGCATTTCTTTTCTGTATGCATTTACAGATGGTAAATTGGATCCAGATCCCAGGTCTTTTGAGTCAAATTAAAGTTCAAAATACTAAGTCAACAGTTACGTTGCCAACTGATATTAAAGGTAATTTCAGAGGAAAAGCTATTCATATTTAAAATCAACTTACAAAGGTGTCAGAAGTTTTCTGAGCAGCTCCATTCAGTCTTTCTCAATTTATGCATGAAAGGTTGCCAGATTGGGCAAGAGTGAATTCAACTTCACTCCACTCAGCAAATATTGCCCAAAATGCATTTAATATTACATGGCATGCTTTTGCGTGGATGTTTGAAGTTGTTTGTTTGTTTCAATATAAATTTCACAGTGAAATAAATAATGCACCTGGAATACTAGAACAACACCAGCAAAAACAGCAACAACAAACAGTAAGTAATTTACTTGTAACTTTTGAATCAGGCGAACTCGTTGAAGCTCTCTGAAACTGAAACTCTCCTCTATTTGTGGAGACACGAATGTCAAAGCAGGACTGACATCTGTAGTTAATACAGAGCTTTAAGCTAGTAAAATCCACAGAAACTCAATTCTGGATACAGCCTGAAGCCATTAAAAAGCTTGACTGTTTGCTACGCCCTAAACTTAACCTTCATCACTTTTTATTTTCAAACGTATTAAGTTTGACAAATAGTTACAAGTCTTATTTTACTATTACAAGTGCTGTTAGTGGGAATGTTTTTCGTTCCTTTTTATACGAAATGATATGAAATCCAGTCCCACTGGCATTGCTTAGTTACACACGTGGACAAAATTGAAAAACAGAAAGTCTTCTAAAGAGATCCAAGGTGAACTTCATGCTCAAGGAACATCAGTGTCAGATCGCACCATCCGTCGTTGTTTGAGCCAAAGTGGACTACATGGGAGACGACCAAGGAGGACACCATTGTTGAAAACAAATCATAAAAAAGCCAGACTGGAATATGCCAAACTACATATTGACAAGCCACAAAGCTTCTGGGAGAATGTCCTATGGACAGATGAGACAAAAATGGAACTTTTTGCCAAGGCACATCAGCTCTATGTTCACAGATGGAAAAATGAAGCATATCAAGAAAAGAACACTGTCCCTACTGTGAAACATGGAGGAGGCTCTGTTATGTTCTGGGGCTGCTTTGCTGCATCTGGCACAGGGTGTCTTGAATCTGTGCAGGGTACAATGAAATCTCAAGACTATCAAGGGATTCTAGAGAGAAATGTGCTGGCCAGTGTCAGAAAGCTGGGTCTCAGTCGCAGGTCATGGGTCTTGCAACAGGACAATGACCCAAAACACACAGCTAAAAACACCCAAGAATGGCTAAGAGGAAAACATTGGACTATTCTAAAGTGGCCTTCTATGAGCCCTGACCTCAATCCTATTGAGCATCTTTGGAAGGAGCTGAAACATGCTGTCTGGAAAAGGCACCCTTCAAACCGGAAACAACTGGAGCAGCTTGCTCATGAGGAGTGGGCCAAAATAC
Source organism: Clarias fuscus (assembly GCA_030347435.1). Taxonomy (NCBI): domain Eukaryota; kingdom Metazoa; phylum Chordata; class Actinopteri; order Siluriformes; family Clariidae; genus Clarias; species Clarias fuscus. Next base: position 31,173,241 of record CM059207.1, read on the forward strand.
CTGCAGAGAGGTGCAGAAGTCTCATTGACAGTTACAGGAATCGTTTGATTGCAGTGATTGCCTCAAAAGATTGTGCAACAAACTATTAAGTTAGGGGTACCATCATTTTTGTCCAGGCCTGTTCCATGAGTTTTTGAGTTTTCTTTTTTTTTTTTATATAATTCCGTTGAAGCATGGTTGAAAAGCAATGTCTGACTTTCATTGGTTAACATTCATAGAATTCTTATTTATTATTACTTTTGTCAGATTATAGTTATTTATGTGACCATTGTGAGTTTTTCTTTCATTGACCGAAGGGTACCAACAATTTTGTCCACGTGTGTAAGTGAAAATCAGATTTGTTAATCACATTCAAAGAATTAATTAACTAGGTAAAAAATCTCACAATTTAATGGTGGGGGCCCTTAGTCCCTTAAAAGCTCAGTTGTAGGGAGCATGTGATATTTAAGTTTGTACGAAACCACAAAATGATCCTGCAGCTGCTATCTTTGTTTCCATTGTGAGAAACTACAGAAATTATCAGTTGCCTGTGTAAACACACTGCATTTATTATAAGTACTGATGTTTTTTTGCACATTAGTTGAGGAAAATATTCCTAGAAACCTGTTTCTAGGAAACAAATTTTCCTAGAAACAGAATATTTTCCCATTACGATTTTTCACCTCCTTGTACAGTCTCAAGAGACTAAACTCCATAATGAGTTGTTGTGTTCTTATTCAAGAAATGGATAATACTTGCTCACGTTTTATGTGCTTCCAGGTTATACTCACTACCCAAGAATGCCTTACTTCTCAAACTTTATTTTTATGTAAAAAAAAAAAAAAAAGTCCAGAATAATTTCATCTATGCCAGCTATGGAACCTGTATATGTAAATACTATATAAATATATATATATACAGTACAGACCAAAAGTTTGGACACACCTTCTCATTCAAAGAGTTTGAATTTGTATTATGGCAAGAAAAAAGCAGCTAAGTGAAGAAAAACGAGTGGCCATCATTACTTTAAGAAATGAAGGTCAGTCAGTCCGAAAAATTGGGAAAACTTTAAAAGTGTCAAAAAAGTCACAAAAACCATCAAGTGCTACAAAGAAACTGGCTCACATGCAGACCGCCCCAGGAAAGGAAGACCGAGAGTCACCTCTGCTGCGGAGGATAAGTTCATCCGAGTCACCAGCCTCAGAAATCGCAGGTTAACAGCAGCTCAGATCAGAGAGCAGGTCAATGCCACACAGAGTTCTAGCAGCAGACACATCTCTAGAACAACTGTTAAGAGGAGACTGTGTGAATCAGGCCTTCATGGTAGAATATCTGCTAGGAAACCACTGCTAAGGACAGACAACAAGCAGAAGAGACGCGTTTGGGCTAAAGAACACAATAAAGAACACAATAAAGAACACTCTTTGAATGAGAAGGCGTGTCCAAACTTTTGGTCTGTACTGTATATATATATATATATATATATATATATATATATATATATATATATATATATATATATATATATATATATATATATATATATATATATATATATATATTCATTGCTGCCTTTGGCTTCCTCTTTAGGAATATACATCGGAATATTTTATTGAATTCATTATCTAATTTAGTTTTTAACAATTCTTTCTTTTCAAACTGTGTACTGTTGCCTAAACCAGACTGTGTTAAGGTCTCCACTGTGAATTTCCTTGCTGAAATATATATATATAACTATTGCTAAAACTATATTATAGTTTGTGTATAGATTGTGGATATAATTTTGATTTCAGTTACGGTTTAGGAAAAAACTAACAAACAATAATTCCCAAGTCTCATCATTGCTCTAGTGGATGTTTACACCCATATATACTGTATACTGTTGACTTGTCTATCTAAGACCTGCTGCTGTAATCATAAAGTCTATAATGCTCATAATGAGCTTGTTTTATTTTAACACATCTGGTAGATAATTGTGGAAAAGTAATTATTTCTAATTTCACTATCTGGTGTCACCTAAAAGGGCATGGCTCCTTTCAATGTTTCTTTTCCACTGTTGAATCTAGCATGCTCATTACAGCTCTAAATCAACATTCAGATTTCTCGAATAATACTTTGTGACAATATTTATTGCTAAATGTGATATGCAAACAAAATTGAGATCTTAGTTCTGCTGTTTCTGGTTCTCATCAGGGACTACACAGAGGCTCTCAAATATCATTTAAACATTAGCATATTAAAAAGTCATGGGATGGATGCTTGGGAAACAGATGGTTATATTATAAGCAAATGATATGCAAACTAGGTCTGGAGGCTAGCCCTCTTTTCACTTTTTAATTACCAAAAGGATTGAGAGGTGCCAGACTTTGCAGGTCTATCTCTCTTTCATGTCAAAGACAAAGAGATTTTCAGATAGATGTTATCCTTGTTTTTTTCCCCCCTCATGCATCCTCTGCTCAAGCTTCTGTAAAGCAGATCCAGCGGTCAGCGAGGTTTATTTAACAGCCACAAGAAAAAATGAGCTACAATTATACCCACGCTTATTATTTGATGTAATTAACCATGAATGATTAGTGGGGTTTAAAGCATCAAATCGTAAACACAATCCTTCAATGGTTAGATAATAATCATTAGGAAGATGAAAGATTATTTGTAAGCATGTAGTTTGTCAGAATAAAAAAAAATACATTAAACTGATAATATGAAGTAAATTAATAGCAAAAGTGCTGCAGGACGTATTGATTTCTCTATTTGTTCATTTATTTACTTATTTATTTAAAATTCATTCAAACTAATCTTGTCCCAACTTTAACATTCATCTATGCAACGCATACTGGAGTTGTCCATAGTACAGTATAGAATCGGAATTTTAAGTGCATTACTGTATACATGCAAAGCAAAGATTCCCTAAAAATAAAATATATTTTTTTATTATATCATTTATCATTAGTCTCAGCGATCATTTTTCTCTTGAAAAATCTGAAGGTTCCTCTGAGGATGCCGACTGTCACTCTTGCTTATGTTTTCCAGGTAAAACCAACCAGCCTCCATTATGTTTTTTTTTGTCTGAAATAGGGTATGATATGTAATATACAGTATGAGGGTTGTACTGAAAGTAATGCAAAATGGGCTCTCTTGAATCCTCTTTGAAAATCCCCTTTGTCACAGATGATGGTAGCTCACTGCATGGTTTGTCGTCAATGCTGGTTTCCCCTTGTTTAAACTTCTCCACCCGTCTGTACACATTGCTCTTGTGAATGGTATCATATTCATAAACATTCTATAGTGCAGTGGGAGAACATCAACTGCGACAAAGAGGATTCAAGAGTTGGGTTCAACAATCGCACAGATGTATCGCTTCTGATGGAGACGATGTTATCTTCTTCTATTACCTCTCATATTACCTTCTTTACTGACATACAAACATTTTCTTTAACAGTTCGCTTTCTTTTGTAGAAAATATAATGCTTTGGAATTTTAAAGATTATTATTTCATGATTTAGAAATCATAAAATAAATGTAAAATCTAAGACTTTTGCTTAGTAATGAGTATTTTTTATCAATCACCAGCATCAGATGTTTACATCATATCTAAATAAAAATACATCAGCAATACATGTAGGCATAGTAAAAAGTAGATAGTGTACCGCTATGTAACTAAATACAAAGGTATTATTAAACAGTTTAACAAATGTTTTAAATTGATTGAATTGTTTTTATTGTGTCTATTCCTATATATTAGACATTATTTAATGAATCCTATCAATATTATACTCTAGTCCTTGATGCATCCCCTTTTTGCTGACTCCTGGTTTGTGTAAAACCTCCATGATCCATGGTAAATCAAGTCTTTCAACTTGTCATCTTAACAAGGCATAAGATTCATGAAAAATCTGATCCTTTGTGCAAATATTGGTCAACATCACTAATTTGCTTAAATGGTGTTTAAAAAGTCAGACTTTTGATGTAGTCTCAGACATTACCATTTTATATGCAGTAATGTGCAATAAAGTATTTGGTAAATCTGTGTAATCTAAATGATTGAGAATTAATGAATCGTCCAAGCTCACTAATGATATATGTATAGTGATTTCAATACTTTACATCAAGTGACCTGTGGCTTATCACTTCAAGATAAAAATAAAAAAGCTGAATATATCAGCCTACACATCTCACATTAGAAGCGAACAATTACTAAAATAGCTTTAATAAAGATTAATTTTCTGCCATATTTTAAAGTCAAAATAATATAATTTAAGATCATTGACCACTGGAGCAAAATAAACCTGTATATCGTATGTTGCATGTGGGTTAATAAATCTTAAATATGGAAAAAATAAATATATTAGTCACTTTATAAATCTAAACCTATAGGTATAAGATATTAGGACTTATAGCCTGCATCTATTTTAGAACCTATAATCTAAAGTATAGCTACAGGATGTTAGAACCAGTAATCTATAGCTGTTAGAACCTATAACCTACAGCTATGTTAAAAATCAATAACCTATATCTATATAAGAACCTATTACCTATAGCTAGTTAGAACTGGTAACCTTTATACAGTATACGTCGGTTAGAACCTATAACCTATAACCATAGGATGTTAGAACTAGTAACCTATGGCTATGTTAGAATCTATAACCTAAAGCTTTAGTACAACCTTCAGTGTAACCTATAGCTATTAGATGTTAGAACCAATAGCCATTAGTTATGTTACTAGCCATCTCAGAACCTACAGTATAATCTATAGCTACAAGATGTTAAATCCAATCACCTATTGATATTTATACAATGCTACAAACATTGGATTATAACCTATAGCTATGTATGGTTAGAACTTATACCCTGTAGCTATAAGATGTTGAAACCTATAATCTATACATATACAATGTTAAAACCTATAGCTATAAGGCATTAAGGTCAATAACCTAAAGGAAAAACATGATAAAACATACATATAGCTATGACATGTTGCCAATTAAACATTAACAAGATTTGTGTTATCCCTTTATGTGCAATGATTTGCATAACAATAACATTTAATACATTTCCACAGCTAAAAAGGGCATTTATTAGTCACTTCACAAAATGGATACCTAATTAAGAATGAATAAAGTCTTATGAATAAAGCCTCATTTCTGAGTGTCTAAATTTTACTGAACAGATAACAAGGTCTTAATTAATACCTAATTGGGTATGCATCCCTTAAAGTAAAGTGTTAGCAAAAAGTCATGACAGGACCATGATTTTCTCCTTGTGTTGTCTCAGGATTTAATTATATATATATATATATTTTTCCATTGCTGCCTTTGGCTTCCTCTTTACAAATATACATGGGAATTTGTATAAAGCTGCTTTGTGACTATGCCTAAGGTACTGTGCACAAACAATTATCTAAAATTGGAAATATGGAACATGTAAAATAAATAAATAACACACACCACACAGTAAAATGGTAGAATACAATATGCATGTGAGCTCACAGTACCACAGGGCTTCGCATTTAGAGCTCAGTCAGAGTCAAAGTAATTTGTACACATTCTCTCCAGATCCATTTATAGTGGCTTAAAGGTGAGGAGAAGTCACCCAGCGAGCTCCTCTTTTCATTCTTCTTGGCACTTTGAACCACTGATTAGATGTGATTCACTTAGGAGTGTGCTGTGTTAATCACATAGATGTATTTCAATAGCCCTTGGTGCACAAAGGTCCTTTAAAGCTGCATTTTGACGAGCTTGGTGGTCAAAGAAGACATTTCGAGTCAGTATTTTGGGTGAAACACAACCAAGGAGAAAATCTGGTGGGAAGGGGGGGGGGGGGGGGATAGAAGCAAATGGCACACATTAAATGAGGAGAAAATGTCAAAAATAACAGACAATGAGGAGAAAAGATAAAGAAGAGAATGAAGTTTTGGGTTATTACGAATCAAAATGCCTTTTTCTTTTAGGAATGAATACTTATGCCTAATGTGATGAAAGCTCTTTGGGGTGAGTCGACAGTGTAATGTGCTTCACTTCCTGAATCTTCTGAAGGTTCTTTATAAATCATCTGCTGATTCTTTGGAACTCAGGAATCATGGAAGCTTAAGGGACAAGTGCAAAAAATGCTATTTATTCTGATCAAGCTTTGGCAGAAAAACAACAACAACAAAAAACAGGCTTCTGATTTATTCTGTGATAATAATGTAAAAATTCAAACAACAATATGTCCTAAAGTGTTCTGGCCACCTTATTTCCACATAAAATCTTCCCAGGTCGTGAGTCATGACACAAAACAAGTCAGACACTCGGAGGATACACGGATAAACAGTGTTTCTGACATGGCTTCAGGTTTGTGTGTATTTCCTGCTTGGCTACAGCAAGTGACAGCATGGAAGTGTCAGAGCACGCCCTGTTCCAGACATATTCTCACCTCTCTCTCAGGACCCTGCTAGGAACATATGGTAAATAAATAATGCCACACTAAAATAGACCTTCCACTTTTTATAGAACTAGTTCACAAAAAAGTGTTTACTGCACTGGTGGGTGTCATATATCTGTATAAACATTCATTTATCCTATCTGCATCAGGTCCCGGCACGCTATTATTGCATTTTACCATGAAATATAATCACTGAAATATTTAATAATAAATGTTTTAAAGGTACCATATTTTTACTAGTTCTTTAACAAGTTAACACAGGTCTCAGAGCGACCCCAAAGTGTGTGTGTGTGTGTGTGTGTGTGTGTGTGTGTGTGTGTGTGTGTGTGTGTGTGTGTGTGTGTGTGTGTGTGTGTGTGTGTGTAGTAATGCTTCAGCTGAAATACCGCACAGTTGATGCATTTTTCATACCTCAAACTACCTTTTCTCTACATTTCAATGTATCTCTTTATATGAGGTCACATAAGTTGAAAATCTAAAAGCCCAGGCCAATATATATATATATATATATATATATATATATATATATATATAAAATACAAAAAAATACATGTTTTTTTGATTGTCCACACATTACAGACAAATCTAAAGGTCTGAAAATAACTAAAAGGTTAATCTAAGTCAACTTTAATGTGTGAATCAATTTAGCACACTGAAAGATGTAAAAAAAAAAAAAATAATAATAATAATAATAAAAAGATCATGTTTGAAACATTCTTTACTATGATTTGTCCAAAATAACTTATTAAAATACTGTAATATGTTTCTGTGGGATATTGGTTAGCCCTGTCACCTTGCACCTCCAGGGCTGAGGGTTTGATTCCTGCCTCAGGCCTGTGTGTAATCATGTTTGCATGTTCTGGTGGGTTTCCCCTGGGTTCTCTGGTTTCCTCCCACAGTGGACAGGGTAGGCAAATCAATGCTTCCAAATTGCCAATAATGTGCGACTGTGTGTGCTTGTGTGTCCTGTGATTATCCTATACAGGATAAGCGGTATAGTGGTTGTGTGAGTGAGTGTTCCTTACTTCTTCTTTTTTTTATCCCACAACATTCACCGACCATTGTTTAATTCAATAATAAAATAGATATTTATAAGTAACATGTTCAAAGTGAAGTGACATTGTTAACATTTTTCTAGAAGTTCATGGTTTGGGGTGACGGAAAGTAAGTTTTCTCGTTCTATTTTCTTATTTAAATCTCTTTTTTATGATATCTGGAAAGCAGGTAATGGGGACACTTTCGTTCTATTAGCATGAATGTTAGTTAATCAGATTTTCTCTATTTGCTAATTTTATACTAACTTCATGTAACTTCCACCAACAACATCTTTAATTAAACAAGGCCTACATTATACCTCATCCATAGACGCACACTTACTAGCAAATGATGTCTTCTGTAAAATAGTGTTCTGTATGTATGTGTGTTTTGCCTGAGACGATTCTAATTGGCACAGTTTGTAATTCTCTAGTGATAGTTAAAGAACGAAAAGTGTTTCAAGTTCAAGCATAACTTTTTTAAGCAATTATGCTTCTTTTTCTGTAGCACAACCTTGATGGATTGCTAAGTATCTGGACTTATGTGACTGTTTAATATTATTTGGTCAAGCTCTCTTCACATTCTGGCAGCTGTCAATAAAATGTCTGCTTGGAGGAAAACGCTGGTCTCCATGATGCCCCATGATCTGTAAAAGGTTATTTAAAAAAAAAAAAGGGAAGAAGAAGAAGAATTAATGGTGTGCATCATCAACATCCAGCTAATTAAAATAAGGAGGCATCGTTACTCGGCTGTCAATCACTTTGCCTGTCAATTAGCCCTTGTTTTTGCACTAGGATGGATTAGCTCATTTGTGTATGGCTGTGTGTGTGAAACATTTAACAGAGGTGCTAAATTTTGACCTAGCATACGCAAAACTGCTGACTTGAACCAAATCAGATTCATTCTAGTTTATTTTTACGTACGAGTTTGTGCATATGGTTAAACTGGTGTGGGAAAATTTTCAGTTTTTTAACACACACACACTAGTGAGTGAAAAGGAGAAAAGGCTCCTCATTTCTGTTGACTAGCTCGTTATGCTCTCACCTCATAAACACATGGTAAATGATTCACATTTGAGAGCATTTATCCTGGATTGATTTCTCCCACTCTTATTAAAAAAAAAAAAAAAAAAACAGCCTGTGAAATCCAATTTTGTCTGTTCCTCGAAATAAAATTATAAAAATTAAAGCAAGCATTAGCAGCAGCTCATGGGCTCCATGCACTGCCAGACATTTAGGCAGAAACAAATATGCTTATAACGTCTCGGTGAAAATAGAAGGGCAGATTTTGGGAGAGTCTTTGCCGTAGCTACTCTGATCACCATTTAAAACAAAATGATTCATTGGTGTGTAGCATTAATGACTTCAGTGATTAAAAAGCTTCACTCTTTACATAGAATGGATGAACCGTATTAGAAAATGCTAATATTAACAAGTGTGTACTGTACAGTATATCTGCAAACATGCTCATGCTTTTGTGGTGGAGTTCACCGTTATGTAGAAGAGCTGACGTGATGAATCTCAACAAAGTACAAGGAAGGCTGAGACTCCAACCGAATCTGCAATTAATTAAACCCATTAAGCTAATTAAACCTCAAATAATTGAATTCAGTCTGTTAGCTCGTTACAGCACTGCCTGAGAAATGCAAAGCTGAAAATGTATATCAGGACTGCGGTCCAGTGAGGTTGTAGGAAGGCGCAGAGCACATTTTACATTTAAAAAGCCGCCTTTTAACAGTTAAGACGTTCTGTATTTTTTCAGCAGCTTTAGTACGGTCTGTTATTCTTTTACATTTAGGCATTTGGCAGACGCTCTTATCCAGAGCGATTTAAAAAGTGCTTTGAAGTTGCCATCCCTTACACTGGGTTACTAGGTTACTAACTAAGTACCATCAGTCAAAAACTCTTGGGAAAGGCTTTTAATTTTTTTTTACGTTGAAAAATATTGAAATATTGCAACAGATATGTCTTAAGTTGTTGTTTAAAGATTGCCAGAGACATCTAAAAGAAGCTCATCCATAGCTTGGTGCCAGAACAAAAAAGGGTCTATATTGCACATCTTCCTCGTTCCCTGAAAGTGTAATAAAGTCGGACTGACACAGGAGGGTAAGTTTTCAAGATGAGCAAGTGAAGGAGAGTACGGTGGAATCACGTTGTAGATGTAAATGACGGATATATGTAAACAGTACTTGGAGATTCTTGCGTCGGAGTTGGAACCACTGGAGCGTCGGCGAGGAAGCATGCATACACGGCGAGCCACGGAGATGCTTCTGAGGAAAACACAGAAAACAGATCAGTAGTTTTTGGGAGGTAAGAAGTTCGAGCCTTACTTTTGGCGATTCGGTCCACCTTCGTTCATACGAGCCCGGACGTTGACTGTTGTGTGTTGTGCGCTTTTAAGGAGTTTCTCCCGATTGATATCAGGTGGCGAGGATTAGTATTCAGGAGATGGGGGGCGTGGTGTTTGGCTTTCTTCGGAACCTGGCCCGACTGCGACAGAAAGTTGGTGGGACCAGGCGAGCAGTGCTGGAGGATCAGGCGGAACGGGGTGAGGGGCGTGGTGTGATTAGAGCTGGTGGGCAGTTTTTAGTCTTGAAGGCAAGCATCAGGGTTTTGAATTTGATGCGGTCAGCTACAGGATACCAGTGCAGGGAGCAGAGAAGTGGGGTGGTGTGGGAGAACTTTTGACTTTTGATAAGGTTGAAAACGAGACGTGCGGCTGCATTCTGGATCAGCTGCAGAGGGCGAATGGTGGACAGGGGCAGACCTGCCAGGAGTGAGATGCAGTAGTCCGGTCTTGAAATAACAAGGGACCGAACAAGTACCTGAGTAGCCTGTGAAGAACGAAATGGGTGAATTCTTCTGATGCTGTAAAGGAGAAATCGACAAGAGCGATTCTCTATGTGACTGTAATACTGTCATTGTTTCTAATTCTCATATCAGTGTCACCTAGATTACATTTCATTTTGCTCAAGGTTAGTTCTTCATGTCATTTCAGGGGTTTTCCCTTGCCACCATCACTACTGGCTTGTAATTTAGGGATGTGAATCTACATCCAGATTGATGTGAAGCTGCTTTGTGATATTGTCTTTTCCTAAAAGCATTAGAAAGGTGAAATACACTCAATCTTTAAAGGGAATAACTGCGTAAACTGTCTGACTTTCTGCAGGATCAGTCAAAAGTGAGACTTACGGGGGGAAAAAAAGAGCTCTCTCATGGCACCTTTAATTCCAAGCTCCCTTAACAGTTAGACTTTATGAGGTTTTCACAAGCAATAGCCAGGGCAAGTTTATTATGTTCAAACATAACACAAAGGTTACAATTCACTCCACATGGCTGGAAAGCTTTTCAAATAAACTGGCCAACCTTTTCTGCTACTCTGCCAAGCCTCTTCATGCTAACTGTAAGATCTTGGCCAGCTCTGGTACTTTAATTGTGTTTAGTGTGGTTTAGCTAAAGGGAGGAACTGCAAAGGAACCAACAAATATGTAAATACTTTATTATTTTATATAAATACTTTACTTATTATATTAAGTCTGAATGCCAAATAACAAGAAACGTCCACCAGACACTCCGTAACTCACTCTCAGATATCATTTTAGTAAACAATAATATAACAATATTTCCCAGTGACCAATCACTAATCAGCATTGTTTACAATTAAATTACCAATGACTAATCAATGCAGTTTCCAAAGACCAACTACTGATCATCATTAAACAATTTTCCTGCCTGACAGTATAATTGGAACCTAATAATCAATTTTTCTTTGATTATTAGGTTCCAATTATATTTTATGTAATAAATATTTAACAAGAGCAACATGGAGGCATAGTGGTTAGCTCTGTGGCCGTGCAACTCCAAGGTCAAGGATCTGATTCCTTCGGGTCTGTGTGCATGGAGTTTGCATGTTCTCAACATGCTTGGTAGGGTTCCTCTGGGTACTCTTGTTTCCTCCCATGCAGATTAGCATGCAGATTGTGTTTGTGCGCTTGTGACAGATTGGAGGGTGTACCGCTCCACATGCCTTGAGTTCCCTGGTATAGGCTCCAGGCTTCCGTGACCGTGTACAGAATAAGCCGTATAAATAAAGTAAGTGAGCGAGATATCACTTGTAGCATTTATGTGATTTTTTTTTATTTATTTTTTTTTTACACCCATCCATGTTCACAAAGCTCTGCCCCAAGATGCAGTCTGGCCCAGACAGTGTCAGTAGCACGTCAAAACACAAGCATTCAGAGGTCCATTTCCCAAACAGGGGTTTTCAGAGAATTCGTAAAATTATTGCTAATTATTTAATTGTTTGTTTGATCATGTCCTACATATCTTTCATAAGCTAAGAAATAAGAAAAATGGACTATTACACATTTAAACATCCTGAAAATTAACTTTTTGTTTCATTATTTTGTCGGCATTCCGGATAGAAAGCATTGTATTTTTTGTAAATATGTATTTGAAGTACGATCTGTTGTTTTCTCTTTTGATAAAACTCTATTCCAATTAATTTCAGTGTAATCCAATGAATATGCAAATTCACCTGGGAACCTCTAGTGACTTTTGGAGCATGAATTACTTACCTTCATCTGTAAAGAGTTGGCATCACTGGTCACTCGGCTGAAGCAGACACCTCCGCCTTTATGCTGCGCTAAGGCTTTTCAACATGCCACACTGCGGAGACTCCAACATGAACACTGAATACAAAGAAGGGTACTGATAAACACATCTAACCTTTCCTCATCCCAGTAGGGCTTATTAACCAGCCTGATGCTCACTTCTAAAGACTATATTGTAATGAAGCGCCATGCAGCATCCAACCACAATGTGTGATTAAGTTGTTGCAAATCCGACTTCATGCCTTGTTTGTTTTTTTATGCAGACCAGAAGGTCGGTGACCTCGGTGCGGGTGCATTGGAGAGAAAGTGTAATTAGCAACAAGTAAACTAAAGGTCAGTGTTAGCATGCTAGGAGGGTAATTAAATATTTTATTCCCTTGGCACAAACTACAGTAGAGTACTTGCCAAGAAATTAAGATGTAAATGTTACACACAAGACTGAACTGCATGTTGTGAAGAAAAATATTTTTTTGACTTTTATAATACATTATTTTCAAATATTATTTTGCTGTTTATTTTGATTGAATTATTGATTATTTTTATGTATTTATTTTCTGGCATGCGCTTTGTTGATGCACTTAAGTCATGTGCATAGCCATCATGTACTGTGCCAAATGTATCATGCACCATACAGTACCGTACAGAACACAATTAAGCAAACGATCTCATAAAACACATGAGTGAAGATTCTACTGAAAGCTACTGCTTATTTACCAGAATAAAAAAATATTATTATTATTATTATTATTATTATTATTATTATTATTATTAAATGTAACAATTAAATGTAAATTCAACATTTCAAATTTCTTTTTCCACGACCTAGGTTTTTTTTCATGTTTCAAATGATGAATCAGTGAAATTACCATATATGGTTCCTCACCCATTTTCCAAAAACTGTGTATGTGTGTGTGTATATATATATATATATATATATATATATATATATATATATATATATATATATATATATATATATACAGCACAGACCAAAAGTTTGGACACACCTCCTCATTCAAAGAGTTTGAATTTGTATTATGGCAAGAAAAAAGCAGCTAAGTGAAGAAAAACGAGTGGCCATCATTACTTTAAGAAATGAAGGTCAGTCAGTCCGAAAAATTGGGAAAACTTTGAAAGTGTCCCCAAGTGCAGTGACGAAAACCATTAAGCGCTACAAATTGCGTCACCTCTGTTGCGGAGGATAAGTTCATCCGAGTCACCAGCCTCAGAAATCGCAGGTTAACAGCAGCTCAGATCAGAGAGCAGGTCAATGCCACACAGAGTTCTAGCAGCAGACACATCTCTAGAACAACTGTTAAGAGGAGACTGTGTGAATCAGGCCTTCATGCTAGAATATCTGCTAGGAAACCACTGCTAAGGACAGGCAACAAGCAGAAGAGACGCGTTTGGGCTAAAGAACACAATAAAGAACACAATAAAAGAAAACTCTTTGAATGAGAAGGTGTGTCCAAACGTTTGGTCTGTACTGTATATATATATATATATATATATATATATATATATATATATATATATATACAGTGGAACCTCGGATTGTGAGTGACGTGGTTTACGAGTGTTCCGCAAACCAAGCAAAGATTTTTAATCATTTTTTATTCGGAAACCGAGCAAGTATTAGTTTACGAGCGCCGAATATCATGCTTCACACATGCAACTCTTATTTTGACACCGAGCGTCACTCTCTCACCTTAATGTGGGTTTTTGCAGGTGGATATCTTGAGCTACATATTACCCATTGAACTGCATGTCCTTAAAGAACCCAGAGCAGAAAAGGGATTTGACCAGAGAGCGCAGACTTTGACACCAAGAGACAGCCTGATCTTATCTAGTTGTGTGACTGCTGATTTCTGTCTCTCAGACTATAAGCCCTGGCTCAGATTCAGCAGACAAGCAGCTCAGTTGAATGGTTATAAATGCTGCTATATATAAAAGAAAATGAAAAGGGAGGCAGACGTTTTCTGCTGTGTTATCACCCATTACCTTATTTCTCCTCCACACCTCCCAGGCTTTTATTTAGCCTTTTAAGTGAGACTCATAATCTTCAACCAACCAGTCCTAAGCTTCAAAGTCCAGCCTCAGATAGTCGGAGCTATCGGCGAACCCGCTCTGCGAGCCTGGAGCTAAAAACCACCCGCCCAGGAGGAGCAGTTTAATAGCAACGTAAAGGTGACTGCTAGCAGTCTTATCTGCCGAAACAGATATTTCAGGTTGGGGGTAGGGTGTTAAAAAGAGGAGAAAATGAGAAGAAGAAAGAAGCAATAAACATTCTCCCCAAGGGAGCAATGAGCATGGAATTAAAAAACAGTTTTCCTGTGCAAAGTTAAGCAGAAAGTGGGGATTCATTTTCTTTTGCATTTTTGTGTCCATGTTCCTCCTTCCCCAGGGTTGCCTGGTCTGCATGACAAAACTTGCCCAACAACCAGCCCAATTCCCAAACTCATAAGCTGACCATCCCAACTGCTGTATTAAAGTGAAATATTTTACCAAATATATTTGAATAGCTTTAACAAGCCTCTATAAAAAAAAAAAAATTAAAAAAATTCCTCAATCAGGGTCCTAACATAACCTTCCACAAGCACAACCATGGAGAACGTTTTCATTTCAATTTAAATTTCACTACTTTTGAACTTCTAAAACTAATCACATCAGTGTCCTGCCCTATAGGACTTTACTTGCTTTCATTTCCTATTCCTCATGGACATTAATGTGATTTAAAACGAATAGTTAAATAATAACATAAATCTACGAGCAGCTACTGTCTGTATGTTTTACATGTTCTCTCTTATATCTTCTGCGTCCTCCAGTATCCTCTAGCTACTGTAGGAGGGATATTGTCTACTCTGAAATAGGCGTGAATGCAAAAGCAATTAGCTTGTGTTGCATACAGGATGCTCAGTGTTCCTGGGTTTGGTTCTAGATCCACACAGTGACCAGGATAAAGGTGGTTGATGAAGATGAATGAATGAATGAATGACAAAGCTTTAAGTTGAAGCTAATGCACACACATAATGGATTATACACTCACCTAAACTGTTTGGATAAAAGAAACTCATTGGCTTGTGAAGCACGAATATGATCTAAATATGAACTATGCATAATGTAAACAATTTCAAACGATAGTAGCAAATCAAGATTCACCCAATCCAAGAGTAGATCTGGCAACCCTTTCTTCCTGTCTCTCTCGCTGAGCATCAGCCCTGTTTAAAATCAAGACCAATGGCAAAACCTGTGTGCCCGTTCCCCTTTAGGTCATGGTCTTCAAAGACAGTTACATTTCAACTGAATGACACATTCCCACCTGCGAAACAGCACATGCACCTCTCCCGCCCTCAGTGGCACGAATGTAGCGAGGTCTGTTCTCAGCTTTACACTTGACCTTTGGAGAGGTCACAGGTCACATGTGTGATGTTTCAGACCGGGAACTGCTATTTCGTCTGGGGAACATTATAGATCATGTTCAGGCAATGATCAAAGCCAGATCGTTGTGTCTTCACATCCCTCTCTATACCGAACATGACATCATTATCTTTTCGTTGTCACTGTGGGGCTGCAACCTTACAACCTTATACACTGAACTCTTATACAAATTATCTTTACGCACTCCAGGGTAAATATTTAAGGTTTGTTATTTCAACTTCACAGATCGTGGAAGGAATAGCATGCATGCACACACACACACACACACACACACACACACACACACACACACACACACACACACACACACACACACACACACACACACACACAGACATTTCAACAAAGAAAACCCATGAGATTTCATCCAACTGTGAAATGAAAGTAATTTTCGTTCTGACAGAATGTCAGCCCATCGTGGAGCGGTATCATTATAGAGATTGGTTGGATGGTTTTGTAAGATTTTCACATTGGATGCCTTTTTTGAATGGACCAATGCCTCAAGATTACAGTCCATGTCCATCAAAGTTCAATTTGTTATTATCAATATTTGACAGAAACTACCAAAACTCCAGTTAATGATGGGCCACAGTCAAAACTTTTAGATTCACCTTTGTACAACAGGAGAGGTCATACACATATAGACACATATGGCCATATCATGCATAGATACATGGGTGTAAATTATGGAGGATGGGGGGGATTGTAATCAATCAATAATCATATCAATAATAATAAATGAAAGTATTACTGTCATCTGATTATGAATCATACCAATGTCCTCATACATTTCAAACTCATTTAAAACTGATTCTGTAAAGCTGCTTTGTGACAATGTCCACTGATGAAACCATTAAAAAAAAAAAACAGTAAAACTGAATTGAATTAAATTGTAGTAATGTTTTGTGAAATATAAGCATGTTAAGAGTCGTGAGCCTAAGCTTAGTGTTGATGTGGAGTTTTACATATTCTCAATCTTATCCACATACAGTTTCTCTGGGTTCTCCAATTACCTCCCACCACCTAAAACATGCTGATATGTGCATTAACTACTATAAATTGCTCCTACTGTAGGTGTGTGTGTATGCCTCTCCCAGGGTGTATACCCACCTTAGTCTCAGAGTTTCCATATATAGAGTATCTCAGCAGGACAAAGCCTCGGCTCTGATTGGTTAATTATAAGACATCACAAGAAATAACAGAATTTTCCTTAATTTATTCAATCAATTTCATGTGACCATCGCTAAAGTGGATGCAGGATCTGAAGATGTGACCAAGTGTCTTTTTACATCTGTCTTGGGAATTTGAAATGAAAGCGTCCATGTCACACCGAAACTGTGATTTTCTCTCATTTCCTTCGGCTCTGACATACTTTAACTGTTTTTATTTGCACCTTGTGTGTTCCAATTAATTACGTGTGACGTTTGTTAAGCTAATTAAATCTGTCTTTTCTTTTGCTTTAGTAATTGAACTCCACAGATTTCTACATAAGCGTGTTGCATAATAGCAAGCTGTCAAGAGGTAATCAACACAACATTGTAGGAGCGAGAAAGGAAGATGACTAGCTGATCATTTACAGCGGCAGAAATGATTGTGACATCAGTGATGTTCCTCCTGACATCACTAGCTGTTGCTATGGTGAATTTCAGGGAAAAACATATACTGTAGGTAATTATATATATATATATATATATATATATATATATATATATATATATATATAAAGGTAATAATCTGTAATAAGAAACAGGTGATTCTGAAATCCTTTAAATAGATACACACACCATCTATACATATTGTACACAGAACACTTCCTGCTTTCAGTCTGGCCATTAAGCCATAGCTACGCACCATGAAATAATTCTGCTGCATTTACTGCACTTTTCCTCTCAAGGCCAAAACAGCTCAGGCTTTTAACAGCGTCAAAATTACAAAGCACATCTTCAATACGTAAACTGACAGTTTTGCCCCTGGCCTGAGTAAAGCACATGAAATGTTCAGACTTCAGATTCTACATTCAGAAATCTGCGACTGATTGATACACTACTATACCACAAATATTAATGCGTTCTGGATTGTAATATTCAAAGCACAGTGATCCGCATTGGTGTTTATACTCTCCAACAAAAAAAAAAAAAGGAAGAGCTACTGTACGTCTGAGGAACCCAGAGATAATAACCCTGGCTGGATGCAGGACAGTGTGAGCATAAGCTATAGTAACCCAAGCTCAGCTCTGTGTACACTGTCGCAGTGCATTGCATTATGTCGTACACTTCATGTTGTCTTTTTGTATAGTTTATTAGCTAGTTTTGTAAATTTATGGAACGTTGTTTCGTTTCACTGTGTGCTGAAATGTAAATGGTTGAAATGACAATAAAAGTCTACTTGACTTGACTTGGATGGAACTCGGGGTCCTGGAACTGTGAGTTGGCAGTGTTACACCACTGATGTACCACTGTGCCACATTTTGGTCATATTTTATTTGAATAGTCCAACATACTGTCGACACTGTGTAAGCAGTCAACAAACTATCTACAGACTGTCCACACATTATTCTACATATTATGGCACTGGTTTATAGTTGTTACATTTTTTAACATAGACCACAGGATATAAACTCGACTTGTACATTTATCTTTCAAGTGATGATGATAAACATCCTTATATCCATATGTTGATAATTAGTTGAAAAGCCTTTATGACTATAAATCCATAGATACTGTCTAAGGATAGTTTTAGCGTAAATCAGATTGGTTGAAATGAAATACTGTATTAAGCCTACACCTATACACCCAGATACAGTGGACAACACTAGAGAGATCCTAGAGGTCAGCTGGGTCTGTGTATTCTGTCTCGGACAGTTCAACCTCAGCTATTTCACTAGAGTTCATACTATAATATTAATAATATAATCAGAAAATCAGATTGAATGGACTAACAGATGAACCTTCATGCTAAACTCCCTCCTACTCGGCCGGGTATGCTGGGTATGGGCCCGGCACTCCAGCGCCATCTATTTTCAGAGCCATTTTTAAGAGTATTACCTCTTATGACGTAGAGCTGAAATGTTTTTTTTTGGCAAATTTTCACAATGGCATTATATTACATTCTTCTTCTTGTTCTTACCACATTTATGTTGTGCATACAGCAGGTTATCAGCATGTCCATGTCATGTTCAGAGAATTTAGTATACATACTGGATCCAACTTCTCACATGGTCATTTTATGTCAGTCCATGTCCATCAGAGTTCAACTTGTTATTATCAATATTTGACAGTTAATGATGGGCCACAGTCAAAACTTTCACTTTTAGCATGGCCATTTTATAATGGAAAGCACTGTGCATGTTATGTTATTTACACCAATCTGCCTGACGCAATTAGAATGTAGTAAGTTTGTGATAAGTGCCTGGTAACAGTGTGGTGTGATCTGATCAGACATAGTAATAACTTAAGCCCCATTCTGATTTGTTGCCTATATCTGATTTTTCTGACCGTCTGTATACACGGTCTTTCAACTATTGGGTGCGAGACGTGTCGGGGTCGCTCTCTGGTGGCTTGCAATAGGTGCGGGCTACCGCACACAGGCGCATCTGTTTTGGATGAGCAGCGCGTCGGTGTGCCTGATTACGTCATTAAACCGCGAAGAAGTCGCAGTTTTAATGACGTACAGAACGCGATGCCTCAGAAAATCCGATCTGTCTGTTTACACGACAATCACATTAGCACATATCTGATTTATATCTGATTTATTTCCACATATGAAGGAGGCCTGAAACCGATCTCGAAATATCGGAATGCATGCGTTTTTTTCCTGTTTACACGGACATAGAAAATATATGTGAAAAGATATGTGTCACATATGAGCAAAAAATCGCTAGTTGTAACCTCTCGCAGCCGGAGGTCTAGAGAGAGCTGATTGGCCGAGGTCTCTCAGAGGGGAGGGATGAGAGGTACTTAGTGCTCCCACATTAATCACGGCTTTACAGCCAGTCAGGGGCGTCTGTGAGCTCGCGCAACGGAGGGAGCGGATAGCGCTGTCCTCCGAGTGTGTTACGCCGCCCCCAACGGTGCGCGAGCGAGCAGTTCGAAAAGATGCGGTCGGCTGGCGTCACGTGGTTCGGAGGAAACACGTGATAGTCTTCGGCCCTCCCGGCTGAGTGGTAGTAGTAGCCTTAATGTGGGAGCGCCCCCTAGTGACGGGGAGGAATTGGACACGACTAAATTAGGGAGAAAATGTTGTAAATTTAGATATATCAGAGCCTTGGTGTCCTGTGCGGAGGTGTCTGTTAGTTTATGTGTTAAGGAGAATAATTTTTCTCATAATAAAAAAAAAAAAAGAAGAATTCTCCTAATCAATCAAAGCATCAGACTGTGGACTGATTCTGCTCATTGAAATTTTGTCTCTTCTAAGCCCCCCCAACCCATTTCTGTAAGATCAGCCTATCAGGGTCAGCAGTGCAAGGATGCAGATATGTTGAGATGGAAGGCTGGCATGATAATGGAATCAGAGATTATGCTCACCTAAACCTCTCAGCATTTTTGTCCACCTCAGCAGCCAAACAACACTTTCGCCCATTCCAACCCTCTTTTTCTCCTTCTTCAGCATCCTGCATGCCCAACCACAGAGTTTTGCCTCCCATTCTCATCTTCAATCCCTTTAATCCTACAAAATCCCAACAGCCAATAACGGCAGAAAGAGTAGTTGCTTTCCTTGGCAAATCCTCCTCTCTCCTTCCCACTCTCTTTTCCCCTGCTTCATCCAGTTGGTCATTGAAAGGACAGTAATGGAGAACCTCAGCTTGAGTGACAGACATGCTTCTTGACCCCATCCTCATTTAGGCACTGACTTCTAATACATGTTTGTGCAGCTGTGTAGACTGTGAGTTGACATGGCTATTGCTTCCTTAGATACATGTACAGTTTTCTGCCACCACTGTCAGTCCAAGTAGGCCAGATAGGATCACTCATCTGCCAGACAAACCCTGGGATTGAATACAGTAAATAGGTTTGGAAGGGAACCTGCCTATCTGTTTTGCCTCTGGTCTACTGAATGGATTATTGTATTTAAGATCATTCCTATAGGAAGCCTATAATTTGTGACCTTTTAGAGTAAACAAATCTCATGTAAAAACAGATTTAGTTATACTGTAGTTCTGAGCTAAGAGCATAGTTGTATGCATTCCGTGTTACATTTAATGACAATGTATGATCCCAAGAGAAATATATAATTTTTAATTTTAATAATTTTTTTGTTTTGTAAAATTTTGTTGCAAATCTCTGACACCAGTGAGTCATTTAAGTCAAACTGGGACTTTTGATTGTGCAAAATAATAGAACGGAGTTATGTGTGTAACAACTCGCTCTATTTCTCTATTATGTATATTGATTCGATACCATCAAGATAGAAAGTTTTCTCAGTACGCCAGTGCCATGATCTGACTGCCTGCTTTATGTCGGAAGTGGAGTGAGGTCAGGACTGTACGGGGAATGTGGTGCCAACTCCCAGCCGAGTTCATGTAAAGTGCAAGTGGTGTTTGTGAATGATTATGCGTACAGTTCCCACAGACGGATGCGTCTCTTCCGCAAGTCAAACATTGTAGTCAGACAAGGTATCAATCGATTTTCAGGAATCAGGCATTTTCATTTACAAGAAATGTTATCACAAATCCCGGTTTGACTTGAACACACATCACTGTATGTTGAATAATCATCACTTCACAGTAATTTCATCATATCAATTTTAATTAACTTACGTGAAGCGTAAACCATTTAAGTTCCTGTATAATTTACAGTAAAAACAATATCATATAAGATCAAGTGCACTGAACTAAACCTGTGATTTCTCTTGTCAGAGCTGCTGTTATATTGTAGAAAATGAATCAAACCTTTGAACGAATCAGAATCGAGAACTCGACAGTGGTATAAATTTATATACAGTAAATCCCGCACATCTGGTATCTTCACAGAAAAACCATCAATACAATCTGTGCTAGGTTTAAAAAAAAAAAAATTTTTATATCAGCATGCACACAATACATTTTTCTACTGGAAATAAGTGCTGCGATTACAAAGTAATGAGGGTTCTACAAGCTCAAAATCCAGATAATATTCCCCGTGCAATGTCACTGAATATCACATGCAGTGAAATCCAAAGTGAACACGACAACTTTAATATTGCTGGGTTTTTTTTTTTGGTTTTTTTTCCCGTGGCAATTTTCTGATTCCGTTTAAACAAATACGAACGTCTTCTTCAACACATAGCTATTTTCTTCCACAGTGAGTCACAGAAGCTCAGATGGCTTTGCTTCTTTTCCTCCTAATGACAGTACATCAAGATAATATAGTGTGGCAGTAAAACACAGCATGTCATACTAACCTGGCTTGACGTGAATGTTCTAGATGAGGAAGAAACAGTGACACAAACATCCGAAGCACATCTCTAATGTTCCCATGCATCTTCTTTGCAAAATGCAAAATTGAATTTAGTACACACAAACACACAAGTTTGTTTTACGATCCTTGTAAGGACCATCCATCACAAAAATATTAATGGAGATAATTTATGCTATAATTACACCTAAATGTAACCCCAACCTTTAGCTCAGTAAAGAACTGAAAACCTTTTGCCTTACATTAATTGTTAATGAACTAGAAAGCAATCTGGACATTTTATTAATTGGTTCAAATCTCTGAAATCTTTTAATGCCTTATACATTTAAATTAAGAGTTAAGATTTTACTTTTCATTTTTATGGCCAAAAAGAAAAAAAAAGGTTTAAATTCTCTTCTCATACAAAAAAAAAAATCTTATCTTTGATTTAAAGATCTGGGCCCGTATTCACAAAGCCTCTTAGAATTCTCTCAGAGAGCTCCTATCTTAGCTTAAAAAGTCCTAGCTGGGAGTCCTAGACGAAAAGTGATTTAGGAAACTTTTTAGAGAAACTCTGAGTAAGGAAAGTAGAAAAACTTTTATCTTAGTGAGGGGTGTGGTCGACCCTGTTGCTAGGGATGATGCAGCAATTCAAGGACTGTGATTGGTTAATAAAAAATAACTTCTGACCTCTTCAAAGCTTTTGAAATGTGCTCTTTGTGGAAACAGACTACAGTGGAACCTCGGATTGCGAGTGACGTGGTTTACGAGTGTTCCGCAAACCGAGCAAAGATTTTAAATAATTTTTTATTCGGAAACCGAGCAAGTATTAGTTTACGAGCGCCAAGTATCATGCTTCACACATGCGACTCTTATTTTGACACCGAGCATCACTCTCTCACCGCTGTGTTTATGCGCTTGTTGTGAAACTTAAAAAGTGAGTCTGTTAATATACGCTCATGCCAGTCTCAGAAAGATTTATTTTTTTCCTGTTAAAACGGTGTTTCCGTTGTGTGTGTGTGTTTGTTGTGAATCTTAAAAAGCGAGGGAGGAGGAGTGTTACTGTGTAAAATGAGGCGAGGGATGGGGCTAATTCCACACACACACACACACACACACACACACACACACACCGCGCCTGCGCGCACCAACGGAAACACTTATCTGTCAGGATTTATTTGTACTTTTTTTTAAAGGTAAAGTGCAGATTAATTTGTTTGTTTTTTTCATTTTATAGATTGTATTAATTATTTTTATGTATTTATTTTTGGGGGCTGTGGTACGAATAATTTGAGTTTTCATTATTTCTTATGGGAAATAATGATTTGGTTTACAAGTGTTTTGGAATATGAGCCCACTTCCTGGAACGAATTATGCTCGTAATCCAAGGTTCCACTGTATATGATAATAGAACCAACAGTGAAATCATCATTTTTGTATATATATTTTTTTTCCCCGATTTTCTCCCTAATTTAGTCGTGTCCAATTCCTCCCCGTCACTAGGGGGCTCCCACATTAAGGCTACTACTACCACTCAGCCGGGAGGGCCGAAGACTATCACGTGTTTCCTCCGAACCACGACCGCATCTTTTCGAACTGATCGCTCGCGCACCGTTGGGGGCGGCGTAACACACTCGGAGGACAGGCAAAACTCTGTGGTTGGGCATGCAGGATGCTGAAGAAGGAGAAAAAGAGGGTTGGAATGGGCGAAAGTGTTGTTTGGCTGCTGAGGTGGACAAAAATGCTGAGAGGTTTGGGTGAGCATAATCTCTGATTCCATTATCATGCCAGCCTTCCATCTCAACATATCTGCATCCTTGCACTGCTGACCTTGATAGGCTGATCTTACAGAAATGGGTTGGGGGGGCTTAGAAGAGACAAAATTTCAATGAGCAGAATCAGTCCACAGTCTGATGCTTTGATTGATTAGGAGAATTCTTCTTCTTTTTTTTTTTATTATGAGAAAAATTATTCTCCTTAACACATAAACTAACAGACACCTCCGCACAGGACACCAAGGCTCTGATATATCTAAATTTACAACATTTTCTCCCTAATTTAGTCGTGTCCAATTCCTCCCCGTCACTA
This sequence comes from Clarias fuscus, assembly GCA_030347435.1. NCBI lineage: Eukaryota > Metazoa > Chordata > Actinopteri > Siluriformes > Clariidae > Clarias > Clarias fuscus. The sequence goes on from CM059207.1 coordinate 31,197,184, forward strand.
GGGGGCTACTAGGGGGCACTAAGGGGGCATTAAGGCTACTACTACCACTCAGCCGGGAGGGCCGAAGACTATCACGTGTTTCCTCCGAACCACGTGACGCCAGCCGACCGCATCTTTTTGAACTGCTCGCTCGCACACCGTTGGGGGCGGCGTAACACACTCGGAGGACAGCGCTATCCGCTCCCTCCGTTGCGCGAGCTCACAGACGCCCCTGACTGGCTGTAAAGCCGTGATTAATGTGGGAGCACTAAGTACCTCTCATCCCTCCCCTCTGAGAGAGCTCGGCCAATCAACTCTCTCTAGACCTCCGGCTGCGAGAGGTTACAGCACCACCCGGGATTCGAACTAGCGATCTCCGGATGATAGGGCGAGCGCTTTAACCACTGCGCCACTCGGAGGCCCTATCATTTTTGTATATGAAGAAATTGTATAATCATGAGTACAGGCTACTTTATGAAAAGTTTCTAGACTAAATGTCTTGAAGATAATTAAACACCCAAATGTTGAAAATGTGTCGACTTTTGAAGCAACCAATTTCCACACAGTAGTTAGTATATTTAAGTTCTCGCATTTATTTACCGTACTGATTTTATTACTTGTAATCCATTCCATGGAAGGAAGTAAAACGACAAGAAAACCAAATTGGACAGAAGAGCAGCGTTTACTTTTAGCTTTATGATCATTGTTTGGCGAATGTCTTCTTTCCGCCATTTTGTCCTCTGCTATTAAGAAGCTTAGTGAATACGGGGCCTGATTTCCAGTACCATTTGTGCAATTTCTTTCTTTTCATTTAAATAAAAAAAATTTCAAGTTCATCTTATTTGTATATGAATTATTTTTAGTACAATATGTAACTTACTGTGTGCTATATTTAATTCTATTTTATATTTATTTATTTACATTTTTTAAATTATTATTATTTCTTCAATTTTATTTTTTCCTTGTCTAATCTATTTTTTTCCTTTCTTCCCGTTAAATTAATCAAAGCAAAGGGTCACGGGGGGCCTGGAGTCTATCCCAGGAGACTTAGGGCACATGGCAGGGTACATACTGGACAGGGTGCCAATCCATTGCAGGGCACAGACACTCACACTACGGGCAATTTGGGAACGCCAATTAGCCTAACCTACATGTCTTTGGACTGTGGGAGGAAACCGGAGGAAACCCACCAAGCACGGGGAGAACATGCAAACTCCATGCACTCAGAGACGGGAAACGAGCCCGGCCGGGGATTGAACCCGGACCCTGGCGGTGCAAGGCGACCGTGGTAACCACTACACCACCATGCCGCCACTGTATAACCAAGATAAAGCAATTTCCCTCTGTGAAATTTATTTATTATTTGACTTTCTATTGATTGATTCTGCTTATTTGATATCTTGTCATCTTTATCATCTTTTCTTTCTAATTGCTTATTAAATTGATGTGCACATGTTTCTTTATATTCAAATGATGATTAAAAGAATGAGATTTTTAGAGCAATCTTTACTGAATTTTTTTGTTGCTTTTTTTCCCCCTTCGGCTTTGTCCCTTTTATCCCGGGGGTCACCACATTAGCTCACTTGATCCTCAAGCTCTTGCACAGGTTTTATGCCGGATACCCTTCCTGTCTCAGATGTTCCCTTATCCCACTAAGGTTGGGATCGGTACCGCTTGCAGTGGCTGGTTCGTATGAGTGTAAGGTTAACGGTCTTGTCACAGGACAGAAGGAAAGTGTTGACCCAGTGGTGGTGAGGTTCGAGCCCTGACCTTCTGATCAGCAACCTACTGTAGAGCCTCAACCGCCTGAGCCAGCAGTACCCCTGATTAACAAAATATGGATCGGTTATAAATAATATAGCATTAATGCGTTCAATTTTTCTTTAGTTTGGACCATAAAGAAAGAGTGCAGGCTGAAAAAAAAAATCTATTTTCATTAGATTTATGTAATTGTCTCATCCAAATAAAATCATTCACCGATGTGTTTTATGCTTTTATGCTCCAGCGTGGTTATACAGAGCTATACATTTAAAAATCCATAACAGATTAAAATAGTTCTTTTCAATTACATTATTTTAAATGAATTAAATTTTAATAGTATTTTCTACAGTGTATTTTCTCTCTCTCTCTATGGAATAGATTTTAGTAGATAGCTTTCAGTGAGCTAATGTTAAGTGAGTCCAGCTCACACAGAGAAACTCAAACCAGGTCTCTGTTTCAAAGGCTTTTAAAAGTAAAGCATTCTCTCCTTAAAAACAGCAAGCTACAGTACAAGCACTGATAACTCTGACACTCAAATTATCTAATGTCAAACATCCGATGCCGGTTAGATTATTACAGAAGATATACCATGACAAATGACACAAAATTACTCTCTTCTTGCTCGTCTCTCGTATCTCCCGGCTCCTGAAGCAATCATGTACCATTTTCATGCCGAAGAAAATATCAGCAAACAAGATGGTGTCCTGGGTAGCAACCTGAAATCAGTGATTCATTTTAGATATGAATAACAGGCAGTTCAGGCACATTTCCCTTCATCAAAACGTACCATTATTTTCTCTTCAGCACTCACGGAGACGTTGATGAACTCGGAGAAAGGTTTCATGATTTTGATAATGACAGCGTGTGACGTCTTCCATCATCGTTTACATCAGAAAATGTTTGAAGAAGCGTTTTTTTCTTTAAAAAAAAAAAAAAAAAAACTCAACCAATTGGACATTAAATTGCTGCAATCTGGAGAAAAGAAAACAACAAAACAGACATATAGTTATTTTGAATATACAAGAGTGAGTCAATAATTATCCGCACTCCAGGTTTATTCTTTTTATACTTCTATATAAAAATGTCATTTTTTGGTGGGGGTTTTTTTGAGGGTGGAAGAGCATAAACTGAAGCATTTGTATATAAATCGTTTGGAAGGTGAAAGAGAATCTTGATGAGACACAGAATCATCACTACGAGTCTGAGAGTAAACGGAAACATCCTCAATCACAGACCGACAAAAAAAAAGTTCAAAAGTCAACCATCAGCTAGAAAACTGATGATTACAGTTTTTTGGGGTTCTCAAGTCCCAGTATTGGAACATTATCAGGAAAACGGTTCAACAATCAACAGTGCTCGTTACAGTGAGACGCTTATTGAAGAGCCCAAACTGTGGATTAAACGTGTTGAGTATCATCTGACACAGACTCAGAGTAGAGGTTGAATTAAGAGGATCCAGTCATGGTGGTTCAGGCACATCATGGCAGGACCTCACTAGAGCAGGCACATCACATTCAATAGAGACATCATAGCAATCCCAGTATCTGCTGGAAAAACTGTATTTCACAACTGGCTTGAGAATGTTTGGGCATCCTGATGCTTGGGATGAAGACCTCTGGATTGGCCTGCTCAGTCTTTGCAACCATGATATTTAATGTATTAGTGGACGATTGAATGAAATAAAAGTAGGACAAAAAAGCCATATACTGTAAATACACAGTACACAATACACAAAATATACAGTACTGAAATGAAAAGACAAACAATATCATGTTGAACTGTCTCTATATAGTATGCGAGCTGTCTCGCTGTAGACAGTGTTCATATCGTTCACTGCTGCAAAGGGAGACGATTTTGCTCGTGTAATGTCGACACAGTACACCTCCAGAACGATGAAATGTCGTAACACTAGACAGCATAACTGGGTTACTTGGTGCCGTCTTGTTAAATCTCTCTCTCTTTCGGAATTGGAGTGTCACGTTTTTCAATCTCGGCCCGCATTCACGGCCACTTCCGGAAATAATACTCAACTACAGTATGAATAAATTTGCCTCCATTGAGAGAGAGCCATTATCAACAACAACTTCACAACATTACTCCTGGAGCTTTGCCTGGTCAACAAACGCACATACACGTTCAAAAAATGCGCGAGTTTCACTACTGTATGTTTTGGCACATACCGTGCATCTACAAGACCAACCCACTGCAAATCGAAGCCCTTTTACCAGCAATCCAGCTGCCAATATGGGAGTTCATTACATTGGTTTATGTAGCTAATTCTTGGAACAATGCTATTGATTGAACACAAAAGGGAAAGAAATAAGTAAAGCCCATTCATCACCTTACAGTTACTTGAGCTACAGTTATTTATTTATTGATTTTAGATGAACACATGGAGATAGCAAGGGGTATTGGATCGAGCCTGCCCAAGGATGGAAACAGTAGGGCTACGTGACGCCTTGACAGTTTAATTGACTAATTATTTTGAAGATGTTTCTGAGCGCCTCTTGAGTTAAAGTGTAATAACTCGAAATGAAGAAACAAGTGAGAAAGCAATAAATAATCAGATGTTGATATCGTGGTCCCCATTAATGTCCTCCACAGCCTACAATAAATTATGCTGCTCACTACTAAGATTTATGAGATTTACGGTGCAACGTAAATGATTGATTATGCCTCACAAAAAACAATAATGGAAGGATCAAACACATCACAATATGTCTGACAAATGTCTAGCTTTAATGGGTCACCCAAACCTCTGATCAATAACTATTTGAAACAGGCTGGCGTGGCAAGAAGCAGGCTGCAATTCGAGCTCTCGTGCTCTGGTCGGGTGTGATTGAGCTGGGATTAGGGTCAATCCCTTCACACACGTCCACCTTACTACATCCCTCTTTTCATGTTGCTTCCAGGAGCGAGCCAAAGAGCAGCATGTGCCAATCACAGTGCTTCCCCATCCAGCAGCTGCTGAGCCTCTGGCACTACAGATTGAGAAAGAGAGCACCGGGGTCATACATTGCATGTTCTCATTCTCCGATCCTTCCATCTCTCATCCCGGGATTGCTTCGATTTTTTCTTTTCCCAATTACACATGACCTCATTTGTGGGAAAGCTTTTTTCAGTCTTCCACTTGTTAGTTGCTTTCAGGTATGTACCTCTTAGTGCCGTAAGCTTTCATCTCTTGTGTGTGCTGGTGGTGTTGAGTTGCATTCTCCCAGAGGCTTCATGTCGTGCCCGAGATACAGTACAACTCCATATTGGAAATTGGCGTTGAAATGAAAGTAGGTTTATACTTCATTTTAGAAGTCGTCTAAAGATTGGAAAAATCACGTTAGTTAAAGAACGAAGCAAAACCTTTTAAAACTGGGGGCTCACTTCTGCAAGGATTGGCAAGAACAGCTGTCATAATGAGCTGAACAGTATTTCACAGCAGCAAAGAATCACTTTATAGCTAGAAATGTATCAAAAAGCTAAGCTGCCAATGAAGTTTCTTGAGTTTCTTTGCTACAGTTTCCTTGATATTACAAGTGCACAGTGAACAAAATTATTCAAACAATTACATTTAATAAGGAACTGAAATATGTATGGAAATTCGAAGAACACTTTCAGATAAAGGAGATGGTACGAGTAAGGGATAATGGTCTGTGCACATGGCAGTGGCAGGTTCTGATAGGTTCGGTTTGCAAAACCCGATGCCCCAAGAGCCCAACAGTAGCAGTTTGAGCCACTGGGGCTTGAACCGGGGCAGGAGTCCAGCACCCTAATCTAACACAGCCACCTTCCAGACAAACAAATCCGATCCATAGAGGCCCTACCCGGCATCTCACAGTACCCACAGGATCTGCCAATGTCCTGGTGCCAAATACCAAAACAAACCCCCAGAGGTCTTGTGAAGACATGGCTCGAATTGGCATGGGTCGAAGGAGGCTTCATATTTTGTGTTGTAAAGTTATGGCTAAGGTGGCACGGTAGTGTTAGGGGTTAGCACTGTCGCCTTGCACCTCCAGGTTCCAGGTTTGATTCCCCCCCCTCAGGTCTGTGTGTATGGAATCTGCATGTTCTACCTGTGCTTGGTGGGTTTCCTCCCTCAGTCCAAAGACATGCAGATTAGCGTTCCCAAATTTCCCATAGTGTGTGAACGTGAGTGTGACACTATACACAGGATAAAGCAGTAGAGATGATGAGTGAGTGAGGTTGTGCCTGATCAGTGTAAACACAGAAAGGGCTGTTAATTAGCTGATTAGATACATCAGGTATTCTGGGAGCTGAGAAAACAATGCAGCGGGGCCTCCAAGACCAGAGTAGAGGACCACTGATAAGGATTTTAGCCTTTTTCCCAATTAGATTAGATGTTTTTTTTTTTACAATAAATTTTTAATTAAAATGCATTTTTACTTTGAATAAATTCAACAACAAATCCTAAAAAGAGCAATGACATGGCTGACATTTGTGAGAAACACCATGACTTTAAGCTTTGCTTTCCTCCTAGTCTAGAGTCCCATCTCTAATCCCAAAGCTTCTGCACAGACCAGTTCTCCGTCTCTTCTCTAACACATTTGCTCCCATTTGTACGGATTTACCCATTTACAATTGTAAAAGCATTCCTCACGTCACCATTTAAAGGTGTAACCTTCACACACAAACTCAACAATATGGCGCTGTGTTATTGGTATCACTGCGAAACCAAATGACTTAAATTAAAGAAATCACTTAATCATTCAGATGCAATGGAATTGCTGTTTACCTTGCTACTAATCCGGAGATATCCAATGTTATATTTATTCAAAGAAAAAAAACATCTTGTTAAAAAAGGCTCACTGAGGAGTGTTTTTTTTCTCCCCTTAATTTTTTCCTGAACACACTACAGTATGTCTGGGTTCTATTGAGCCTCGTTGATCAGAGTCTTCACAATATGTGAACAAATGTCTTGAAAATATCAAAAGCATTCAGATCATACACAGACTTTTCTACAGGAAAAAAATGACCCAAAACTGCTAAACGTCCAAAACCTATTCAATTCTTTTTAAAGAGGGTGTGCAAATAGGGTGCAGCTTCACATAAAAGGTATGAATACAGGGAGAGTTTGAATTGAAAATCTCAATATCTATGTTAGGAAAACTAATGTGGAATGAAGACATTTCTACGGACCTTGAATCCGACTTTTTAATCCACTCATAACAGTTACACACACACACACACACACACACACACACACACACACACACACACACACACACACAATTACACCATATTCTTTCTTTATCGTTGTATCTTTTAAACCTACACTATATGAAAATAGAGGATTTTTTTCTGCAACCTTGACAAGGGTTTTATCTGTAGCTGAGAGTGCACAAACTGAACCAAATCTTTTTGAAACTCCTGAGGAGGATTAATTTGACACCAGGATGATGTGACGAGAGAGAGGGGGGAGGGGTGGGGGGTGTGTGGGAGAGAGAGAGAGAGAGAGAGAGAGAGAGAGAGAGAGAGAGAGAGAGAGAGAGAGAGAGAGAGAAAGAGAGAGAGAGAGAGAGAGAGAGAGAGCGAGAAAGTGGCAGAACAATTGCTCTACATCATTCTGGGCTGCTGGCACTGCAGCAGATTATAGGATTTGCCCCATGTAGATTTGCTGCTGAGACGCTTTACTGGATCTTTTCATTCTAGACTTGCCAATGCTGCATCTCCTTGCATGCACAACCGCTTAAATACCCGTCTCCTCCACAACATTCGGCTTTATTCCACAAAACAAGTAGGCGAGCGACAGAAGAGCACATTAGCTAAATGTGTGTCAACCATTCAAGTGTCAAAACTCAAAGCATTGCTTTAAAGGCAAATAAATATAAACAGCTCATTTTAGCTCCACATGGACCCTGAGGGAAGCAAGGCATTAAGTGTCGAGAAAACTGGTCTACTTGATAAACACAGGTTTAAAAGAGACAATCATAATCCTAGTTAATGACAATTCTTTAAAGTTTAACATGATGAAAGATTCGTTCTTTCATCTCTGCAGGTTTCAAGCACAATTCCATTTCATTTCTCTACAATGTCCGCGAACATTCATTATAGAGTCAGCTGACATCAAGCAGAAATAATTATAAAATGTTCTGTTGTCTTATCACTAAAAGGCAAACAAAAAGGGAGAAATTTTAAATTATAACTGCATCAAAAACAGTCGTATTATTGGTTTATTGTTGACAGAGAACGATTTCCATTAAAAACATTTATAAACAAGTATAAACATGGGTAATTACTTGTTGAAACGCAAAAGTTCAATTCTTAAATGGTGGGACATAGGGAATGGAAATGATAAACAATGTGAATAGGGTTTGTCATGAATTCAGCAACCTCACCCACAATTCCATTATGCAGCACAGTTATGCACTGATGTGAAGTGGTTAAACTTGGTGGTTAGGATTCAACCTTAATGATCAGGATGTGGTGAGTTCAAATCCCAAGACTGCTAGAGCACCACTGCTGGGCCCTTAAGCAAGTCCTACAGTATAATCCTTGACTGGTCAGCATGAAGCATACTTTTGATTTGACAATGACTACCAAATTTACCAGTACTGTATGTTGCTTTGCCTTGTTAAAGAACCGTGGACTGATGGGTCGCTGTCTTGGTCTATCGATCATCACAGTTCCAATAGAGGAGTTACTGAGCCCCATCTTCCTTAATGAATAATCAGAAGATCACAGTTGTTCTCAGTGTGGCCAAAATGTAAAAAACTCAAATGTACTGCATGACTTATAAACCAGGAGTTTGCATGTGCATCCCACTAAGGAGGTCATTTTTGGTTCAACACTGGGAAGTTGAGATCTCTACCCCTGTAAGGGTTGTCCAAGAACATGATCATAGGGGTAGGGGTAGTTCAGTGGTTAAGGCGTTGGCCCACTGCTTGAAATGTTCTAGGTTGAAGGAGGGCCTTAACCCTCAATGTCTCAGATGTAAATTATGTCGCTCTTGATAAGGGCAAAATAAATGTAAATAATTATTTACAACCGCAAACTTGGTTGATTCTTCTGGGTACTCCACTTTCCTCCCTCTGTCTAAAGACATGAGATGCAAACTGATTGGCATTTTCAAATTACCTGTGTTTGTGCCTTGCGATGGGTTGTGATCCTATCTAGGGTGTACTCCGCCATATACCCAAAGGGCGTTTCTTAGGATTATCTGATCCTTGTGATCCTTCACAGGATAAGTGGTACTGATAATTGCTGGATAGATGAACTTCCAAACCAGAATGTTTTAACTACAGATTATAAGAGAATGGGTTCATGAGAGCAAGCGGAACAATCTACCATGCGGCAAATATGTGGCTCAATCAGTTAAAGCTCTGGGTTACTAACTGGAAGCTTGGGAGGTCTGTTTCAGGAGTGCTGTATCCAGTTTCATAACTGGGATAAGTGAAAAAAAAAATTATTCCACTGTGGTATAATTAAATCTTAATGTAATGTTTTTTATATTACACAATGGTCAGCAATGTGTTCTTTACTGGTCACCAATACATCTGTGGCCAAGTTTCATAAAGTTTTGCCTGTCAAAGGATACTTTCAGGGCATATAATTTTTTTCAGTGTAAGGTATGTTTTTGGTTACTGACTGTGTACAGCTGTGGGTGTAAATTACAAAATCCAAACTGCTTTTGCTTTAATCACTATGTGACCAACTCACAGCAAGTGCTAGACTGACTTAAGCACAGCCTCCCTGCCGCAGGGTTACAGGGTATTACAACAAAGCTGGCTTTCATTAACATTGGTCACAAGTTGATTTTTTTCCTGTGAAATAAAATAAGCAACTTCAAACTTTTTTCCCCTCAGGATAAGACACCAAGGAAGACGGTTAAAAATGCTAGCACCTCCTGTCACTTTCTCATGCTGAGGATTTCAGCCAGAAGAAGATGTCATCAAGTGCCTTCTAACTTTCCTTGGACATGTTGACAATAAACCAATTAAATGTACTTTGATTTATACAGCGTTTTTAACAGTGGTCATTTTTGCATTTTTGTTTTACAGAATCAAAAAGAAAATTAGAGAAACCACAATGTCCTCCTGTGGCAGGTCAGCAGTGATGGCCATGCACTGCCTATCTTCTTCTGGCTTCCATTTCAACTCCTCGCAGTTGTTCCAGAGAAAGCAAGAAGCTCTTTGCACTGTCTCACCCAACCTGTGAGCTGCTTCCTCTTATGTTGTGTGCAATGAAGAAAAATGAGTGGAGTGTGTATTTTGTTATGAGTGTGAGCATAGACTGTGCACAGAAGAGTATGTGCACTATGTTTGTCATTGGTGACAAAAAGTACCACTGTGTTGACCTATTCATTGTATTGGTTAAATAAAAAAAAGAAGAAAAGTAAAAATAAATAAAATAAAAATATAAGAAAAAAATATAAGAAAACACTGGCCAGGTGACTTAATGTAATGAGCCAATGTATAGTACAATAACTGACACAGTTTAACTAATATATATATATATATATATATATATATATATATATATATATATATATATATATATATATACGCACGTGGACAAAATTGTTGGTACCCTTCGGTCAATGAAAGAAAAACTCACAATGGTCACAGAAATAACTTTAATCTGACAAAAGTAATAATAAATAAGAATTCTATGAATGTTAACCAATGAAAGTCAGACATTGCTTTTCAACCATGCTTCAACAGAATTATTAAAAAAAAAAAAAACTCTGCAAACCGAGCAAAGATTTTTAATCGGAAACCAAGTATTAGTTTACGAGCGCCGAGTATCATGTATCACGCATGTGACTCTTATTTTGACACTGAGCGTCACTCTTGCGCTGTGGAATTGTGGGTAATCGTCTCCCCTGCTAGGTCTTAGTGCTCGTCTCTTACTTGCATAACCAACATCTCCCTCTCTCTTTCAGCGTCTTTTATGTGTGTGACACCGACACACACACACACACACACACACACCCTGACACACGCACAGACGCTCTCTCGCCTTTTCACCCCCTCCCCACAGAAACTCTGCCCTGTCGCGATTCTTTTCAAAGGTAAGGTGCTGGTTCATTTGTTTTTTTGTTTTTTTTTACTTTACAGGAGTGATTCTCGTAGTATGCGCTCACGCCAGTGTCAGAGAGATGTCTTTTTTATCCGTTATGACAGTGTTTCCGCTGTGTTTATGTGTTTGTTGTGAAAATTAAAAAGTGATTCCATTAGTACGCTCATGCCAGTGTCAGAGAGATTAATTTTTTTCCTGTTAAAACGGTGTTTCCGTTGTGTGTGTGTGTGTGTGTGTGTGTGTGTGTGTGTGTTTGTTGTGAAACTTAAAAAGCGAAGTGGGGAGAGGGAGGAGGAGTGTTACTGTGTAAAACGAGGCGAGGGAAGGGGCTAATTCTACACACACACACACACGGCGCCTGCGCGCACCAACGGAAAAACTTATCTGTCAAGATTTATTTGTACTTTTTTTACACACCATGACTTTCAGCTTTGCTTTCCTCCTAGTCTAGAGTCCCATCTCTAATCCCAAAGCTTCTGCACAGACCAGTTCTCCGTCTCTTCTCTCTTTTGCTCCCATTTGTACGGATTTACCTATTTACAATTTTAAAAGTATTCCTCACATCACTGTTTAAAGGTGTAACCTTCACAATCAAACCCAACAATATGGCGCTGTGTTATTGGTATCACTGCAAAACCAAATTATTTATTACTTAAATTAAAGAAATCACTTAATCATTCAGATGCAATGGAATTGCTGTTTACCTTGATACTAATCCGGAGATATCCAGTGTTATATTTATTCAAAGAAAAAAATCATCTCGTTAAAAAAGGCTCACTGAGGAGTGTTTTTTTTCCCTTAATTTTTTCCTGAACACACTACAGTATGTCTGGGTTCTATTGAGCCTCGTTGATCAGAGTCTTCACAATATGTGAACAAATGTCTTGCAAATATCAAAAGCATTCAGATTATACACAGACTTTTCTACAGGAAAAAATTACCTAAAACTGCTAAACGTCCAAAACCTATTCAATTCCTTTTAAAGAGGGTGTGCAAATAGGGTGCAGCTTCACATAAAAGGTATGAATACAGGGAGAGAAATACAATGGAAACACTTATTTGTCGGGATTTATTTGTACTTTTTTTTAAAGGTAAAGTGCAGATAAATTTGTTTTATTTTCTTTTTATAGATTGTATTAATTATTTTTATGTATTTAATTTTTGGGGCTGTGGAACGAATAATTTGAGTTTTCATTATTTCTTATGGGAAAATGATGATTTGGTTTACGTGTTTTGGAACACGAGCCCACTTCCGGAATGAATTATGCTCGTAATCCAAGGTTCCACTGTATATATATATATATATATATTGATATAGATAGATAGATAGATAGATAGATAGATAGATAGATAGATAGATAGATAGATAGATAGTGGAACCCTGGATTGTGAGTAACTTGAACTGCAAATGTTTTGCAAGATGAGCAACATTTTTAAAATAAATATCATTGATATACACATACTGTAGTCCGTATGCGCTTTGTCTGCTGAATCCTCAGATTTTCCATAATTTCGTACGAGGAAATTCATTTTAAGATACAAGTGTTTTGATATACAGTAGAAGCATGCTTCCGGAACGAATTATGCTCACAATCCAAGATTCCACTGCGTATAGATGTGACACAGTCCATTTAGGAACTTCTGTAGTCCAACTAGGGACTGTGGAGGCCAGTGGTGACTAGTGCCTTTATTCCCATTTTTACGATTGTGGTTGGACCACTGGTCAACACTCACACACTACAGGTAATTTTGGAACACCAATTAACCTAATCTGTATGTCTTTGAACAGTGGGAGGAAACCCACCAAGTACAGAGAGAACATGCAAACCTCATGCACATAGACCCCAAGGCGGGAATCGAACCCAGACCCTGGACGTGCAAGGCGGCAGTACTAAACACTAAGACACTGTGCTGCCTATCTTGCCACTATATGACACTATACACTATATAATGTGATTTATATAGAGTAGATAAGTTTTATACAACAACTGTGTAGAATTAACAGTGTTTGCACAAATTTGTCAGGCATTAACTACACACAAATAACCTTCTGTCTGTTGCGATTATGCCCATCCATGCACATTCATCACTTTCTGTGGAATTGTACATAAGTTCTAGAAACAAAGCTTAAATGTTCATTTTGTAGCATATTTCTCTTACAAAAAGATTTATACATTTTGTATTATCTGTAAACCAAAATGCGTTAGGCTGTGCTCTGCTCTTCACTATTTCATGAGCCTTCTATTTAATTTGTCCCAGGGCCTGTTACCTGATGCCGCTGTGTGACTTGAAGCATGAATATAAAACACACAGACAACACATACTGTACAGTATGTAAGCTGCCCTTTTTAACCAGTCTTACTGACCGTGACCCCCATTTGGCGGCAGACAATGAAACACAAATTAATCTGTTTATTTTCTATTCTGTCTATTGACTCTTCTATTATACTTAATGCATTGCAACCTTATATTAACCGGTACATAGTTTGGCAGCCACCTTTTTGTCTATCTGTCATTGTGGAGGTGCTACAAAGCCATTGACACCTGCACATAATGCCACCAACAATGCTTCTTTAATGGAGGCCATTTGATTATAGAACCGGTGAACTCATTCACATCACTTCATATACACCTATTGGCTTGCGCTCCAGTAGTACACACCTTAATTACAACCACACTTACAATCTCACATTCCTATTCTTAAAAAAAAAAAAACGATTTATAAAAATAAAATTAAAAAAAAGCTCGAGATCTGTCCAGTGGTCACTGATTACTGATTTACTCCAAACTTTAAGTAATTGAGAACTGTATGTATGAGGAGCAGTATGTCTCAGGAAAAGAAAGAAAGAAAGAAAGAAAGAAAGAAAGAAAGAAAAGAAAGAAACGCACACTTCTCATTGAATTGCCTGAAAGCCAGGTTTTGGAATTAAAGCACATCACAGAACAGTTTGCTGAATGAAAAGCCCTTCAAGATGAGGCAGTAATAGAACTGGCTTTGGTCATGGCCGCTGTGCCAGGGTTTTCATACAGTGCTGTGATTTTTAAAGCTTTGAACAGAGAAAATAGTGCAGTGGGTGGAAATGTTATGTGTGTGTGTGCGTGAGTGACTTGTTGCTTAGCCTCGGTGCTCGTTTTCTGCTTTGGTATGATAGTGTTAGATATTAAGCAGGTGTACAGACTGCGCCAGGTTACTGAGGGTGTATGGAATATTAGCGGTGTGTTAATGCCTGTAGGGTCATAATGTAATGCATACAGTACATGGTGATTAACGGTGAACTCTGACAGCAACATGATGAATACTGATACAATTGCTCCTTTTATCTATTTTAATTCCATATCATTTTGCATTTGACCCATATATGACATATAATTCCAGTTAAATCCAGTTCACATTGAGGAAGGTGAATCCTTATGCAATGCGCTGTAAGACCAAGTAAGTCCAGATGTTGAAGCACTAAAGTCTGCTTCACATTGTACAATTTGCAACTGAAGATAGTTGATGACAAAGTTCTGGCAGTGTTTGAATTTTTTTTATTATTATTATTATTTTTTTTACAAAGACCCTAAAAGCCTCCAATAAGATGAGCACATACTGTAGGATGATGTGAAACTCACGGGACAGCTACAAATATGGTAAAAGCAATGATGAAACCTAAAGAACACGTGCTAATGGACAGAAAAATGGCCTTATTACTACCCCTTAGCTCATTTTGAATAATATTACTGTTTATATAACACCATTATTTTGCATGAGCCCAGATAGTGGTAAAAAAAAAAATATATATATATATATATATAATACAGGAAGAACATTACAGCTTTATCACTAGAAGAACTTAATTGTACAATCTGACATAGAGATCATGTTATTGCACAGCATGTTACAGATTTCACACCCATTTGTGGTTCTTCCCCCATCTGTAGCCACAAAGTTGGAGATGCACAATTATCTAGAATGTCTGTCTCTTTTCACTGAACTTTTTGCCTCTGCACAAAGCAACCTCGTAATTTTTTTTTTTACATATGAAATCACGCATATGCAGAGTATATTGCATTGTATAGCATAAAGAGAGTTTGTATAATTCTAACCAGCTTTCATTAGTCAGTATTCAGTATGACTGCCAGTATTCTTCAACACAGTCTGAACTGTCCTAGGCAAGCTTTCTTGCAATGAAGTAGTTTTCAGGAATAGTTCCCCAGACTTCTTGAAGGACATTCCAAAGCACTTCTTTGGACGTTGCCTGCCTTTTGTTCTGTTCTCTGTCAGGATGATCCCACACTGCTTCAATAAGGTTGAGATCCGGGCTTTGGGGAGGCTAACCCTTGACTGATAGTGTTCCATCCAATTTGATTCTATTGGGGCATGCTTTGACTGCACTGGCAGTGTGTTTGGAGGACTGCATTAAAAAGACAAGAATGTGGGTCTCTTTGGAAGCAAAATATAAAGAAATAAAGGGGTGGCTCAAGACTTTTGCATGGTACTGTATATTTGGTTTTATAATGTATATATACAGTCGTGGCCAAAAGTTTTGAGAATTACATAAATATTGGAAATTGGAAAAGTTGCTGCTTAAGTTTTTATAATAGCAATTTGCATATACTCCAGAATGTTATGAAGAGTGATCAGATGAATTGCACAGTCCTTCTTTGCCATGAAAATTAACTTAATCCCGAAAAAACTTTCCACTGCATTTCATTGCTGTCATTAAAGGACCTGCTGAGATCATTTCAGTAATCGTCTTGTTAACTCAGGTGAGAATGTTGACGAGCACAAGGCTGGTGATCATTATGTCAGGCTGATTGGGATAGAATGGCAGACTTGACATGTTAAAAGGAGGGTGATGCTTGAAATCATTGTTCTTTCATTGTTAACCATGGTGACCTGCAAAGAAACGCGTGCAGCCATCATTGCGTTGCATAAAAATGGCTTCACAGGCAAAGATATTGTGGCTACTAAGATTGCACCTAAATCAACAATTTATAGGATCACCAAGAACTTCAAGGAAAGAGGTTCAATTCTTGTTAAGAAGGCTTCAGGGCGTCCAAGAAAGTCCAGCAAGCGCCAGGATCGTCTCCTAAAGAGGATTCAGAGGATCGGAGTGCCACCAGTGCAGAGCTTGCTCAGGAATGGCAGCAGGCAGGTGTGAGCGCATCTGCACGCACAGTGAGGCGAAGACTTTTGGAAGATGGCCTGGTGTCAAGAAGGGCAGCAAAGAAGCCACTTCTCTCCAAAAAAAACATCAGGGACAGATTGATCTTCTGCAAAAAGTATGGCGAATGGACTGCTGAGGACTGGGGAAAAGTCATATTCTCGGATGAAGCCTCTTTCCGATTGTTTGGGGCATCTAGAAAAAGGCTTGTCCGGAGAAGAAAAGCTGAGCGCTACCATCAGTCCTGTGTCATGCCAACAGTAAAGCATCCTGAGACCATTCATGTGTGGGGTTGCTTCTCATCCAGGGGAGTGGGCTCACTCACAATTTTGCCCCAAAACACAGCCATGAATAAAGAATGGTACCAAAACACCCTCCAACAGCAACTTCTTCCAACAATCCAACAACAGTTCGGTGAAGAACAATGCATTTTCCAGCACGATGGAGCACCGTGCCATAAGGCAAAAGTGAGAACTAAGTGGCTCGGGGACCAAAACGTTGAAATTTTGGGTCCATGGCCTGGAAACTCCCCAGATCTTAATCCCATTGAGAACTTGTGGTCAATCCTCAAGAGGCGGATGGACAAACAAAAACCCACTAATTCTGACAAACTCCAAGAAGTGATTATGAAAGAATGGGTTGCTATCAGTCAGGATTTGGCCCAGAAGTTGATTGAGAGCAGCCCAGTCGAATTGCAGAGGTCCTGAAAAAGAAGCGCCAACACTGCAAATACTGACTCTTTGCATGAATGTCATGTAATTGTCGATAAAAGCCTTTGAAACATATGAAGTGCTTGTAATTATATTTCAGTACATCACAGAAACAAAGATCTAAAAGCAGTTTAGCAGCAAACTTTGTGAAAACTAATATTTGTGTCATTCTCAAAACTTTTGGCCACGACTGTACATATACATAAACATATACATATACTGTACATATAAATGCATATGTATATAGATATTGGGCGAATGTAGTTATTTGTAAAAAGTAAAGATCTAAAAATGATTGAAAATCACATGCACACACTACGGGCAATTTGCTAACACCATTTAGCCTAATCTGCATGCCTTTGGACTGTGGGAGGAAACCAGAGTACCTGGAGGAAACTCACCAAGCACGGGGAGACCATGCAAACTCCATACACAAGGACCCGAGGCAGGAATCGAACCCCGGAACCCTGGAGGTGCAAGGCGACTGTGCTAACCACTAAATCACCGTGCCATCCTCTTGTGGATACATACATGCCAAACAATGCCAATTAATTCAATTTTAGTTCAAGGCTGAAAGAATACAAATTGTGGTCAAACTTATGTTTGTGAAATACTTATGCAAGACACTGTAAGTACCATCATATGTTGTGAAAAGCATTAAATTACAAATTGAAACGGCACAATGGAGTTGAGGTAAAATCATATGCACAAAACATGATGTTTATCGAGTAAAATTATTAAAAGTAAACCATCACCAGTTATAAAGTACTATCTTAACAGAGAGGAAACCAATCAGGATTGTATCCGCTATGAGATCAAATACAATTGCTTATCCTGTATGTAATTTTCACAAAAAAAAAAAAAAAAAAATATATATATATATATATATATATATATATATCCCAAACTCAATTCTTGCATTAAAAAAAACATTTTCCTTATGGATATCACTTTCCATCAGTGTTAAACCCTGACAAACTGAGTGATAATCATGGCTCAAGTCTACTGCGATAACTGCATCATTAAAGCATTACATCAGTGCTGTGCTCTCTGCAATCTCAACAGCTGTGTGAAATCTGTTTCTCACCAAAAAAATTAGTTTGTTGCAACATGGTTCGTAATACAGGCTTTGGAACGGGAATATGTATTTCTAAAGCACGTATCAGGATCGATTTAAAAACGAGTGTGCAAAAGTGCAAAAGTGTCACCTGTACATGCACATGTATTAATGCCATTAAATAGTCAAATAAAATGGCCACGCTGATGGAAACCTATGAAGTGAAAACCTAAAACTCTGCTTGTGTTTTAAAACTAGCATGTACGGTAGGTGTTTACAAAGAACAGCCGGACTTGTTTTCAATCCCCCGTCTCAGACATATGCATGCTTTATCCTCCGCTATTTTCGAGCATCGTGATCCATTTGGTGTTCTCTGCATCATTGATGTGTCCACCTGTCCAAAAAGGTTGCGTACGGGCGGATAGATATTCTACCTAGGCTTAATGCTAAGGTTAACTACGCTGACGTTTTACTGCAATTTCATGGAGCGTTTGGCGGTGAGGAAGCTGTGAGAATCCAGCTTCAATTCTTATCCATCAGTGATAAGATACAGCAGACAAAGCTTTTCTGACACACACAGAATGTCCCCTGGATTTACCAGCAGCATTCACGCCCTCCTTTTTAAGGTTCAGTGAAAGCAACCTCCTCTTTCCCTCCTTCTTAACACACACACACACACGCACGCACACACACACAAGGCAGATGTTAAGTAAGTCTTGTGTGGAAAGTTTGTTGTGGTTGGGTATGGCACGTAACAGAGGGGTGGAGCAGAAGCAACTCCCTACAATTTGCTTGTGCATTGAGAAGATTTATGAGGATCTTTTCTCAGATGATACACCACTTCTGCCCTCCAAATCCCCCAACGACCAGCCTGCAGCAGCTCCATCCAAAACAGGTGACTCATGGACAAGCCTCCAGCTTTAGAAAGACAGAGCGGCAAACAAATGTGCTTTTTTCGCTAGCATTCAGAAAAAGGAAGCATGCACAAAGAGAGAGAGAGAGAGAGAGAGAGAGAGTCCTGAGAGTCTTGAGCTTTACACTATTTGAAATATAAATATATCTCCTAAAGCCTGCATTGATTGCATTGCTCTGCTATTGATTATAGACAGTCCCGTAGAGACGTCCAGGACATCATGAGGTGGGCTATAAAACTCCACATATAAATGTCACAGTGTGAAGAATAATAGCATGAGGGAGAAAGGTTACTGCTCTCTCAGGCTGTGCTACATCTGACTACACGGACGATTTAAAAGCAGGAATTTAGAGACATTCTTAGGTGTTAAAGTAAGTTTAACTCGATATGTTTGGTTCTGCTTGAGGTTTACAAGAATGCACACTGAAATGCTTAAGCAATGCTATACAAAAGTTGCAATTGTTCATTTAGAGGCCAAGCACCAAGGTTACACAGGCAAGGTTGGACTTGCATGTTTTCTTCTTCCATATGGCAGCCTACTGTAAAAACCTGATTTGTGACAGTGTTGGAGGACAGTTTTTATTACAAGATCAGTTTTGGCGCACATCGTTTAAACTTTCTAGCACCATGATAAGGGACATATACAGATCTGGCCATTAAGAATGCGCGCTTTTCCCTGCGAGATCTCGCAATTTGGCGCGCGCCATGCCGCAAGATCCCACAAGCCACATTCAGGAATTTAAATAAATATGTTGTGCTTCACTGAATATCCGCTAGATGGCGCGTGGAAGGACTTTATCTAAAAGCCAGACCAAGTACAACGAAGAATTGTGTATAATTAGTTAGCCTAAAACCTATCTTTACAATTAAAACAACAGCAAGACAGAAACACAATGTCATAGAAAGGTGATTCCTCGTCACATGGAAACCTTTACCTCCTGCTGAGAATGGGCCCATATGGTCTGTTTAAACATTCATGTGATAATAGAGGACAGTTCCACTTAATAACCATGAAAATGGCTGGGATTGCATTGACACAAACATCTTGTGTCGTGTATGACAGCAGTTGCTCGAATGGTTTTGTACCCAAGTCTCCATCAGTAAACAGTTGGGAACCTCAGTGGACTTTATATCAACTGAAACACATTTCCTGTAATACAATTGGACAGAGCACACAGTTAAAGAAAGGATTTATTTATGGTCTTGTTATCTGTTATCACCCAAATGAAGATGGGTTCCCTTTTGAGTCTAGTTCCTCTCAAGGTTTCTTCCTCGTGCCATCAAATAGTTTTTTTTCCTTCCCAACGTCGAATCTGGCTTTTTCACTAGCGATAAATGTTTTTTTATATATATATATTATTTATTTATACTCAGAATTTGTATTCCCACAAAGCTGTTTTGTAAGAATGTCAGTTATTAAAAGCTCTGTACAAATAAAATTGAATTGCAATTTTCTGATTCTTGGGGTCATGTAGAGTTCAAGGGATACCCTGATGTTTACTTTTGCCAAATTGGATTTTCTGCAATTTTATTTATTTGCACAATTGTTCTGCCTTTGTTCAAAATTAGTTTAAAAAGAAGAATAATAAAAACAATAAAAAAGTTGGACCAACTTAAACAAAGTGTGTTTCTTAGCGGTTTCATATTAAGGAAGGTTCACCTATAATAAGTGGGATGTGTATTAGACCAAACTCTCTTGGCCAATGGAGCAACACCTAAACTACTTCACGAACGTTCCCCTCCATGGGGCAGTTTACAAAGTTACAAATATGTCGAACCTTATATAACTTTTCAACTGCTTTACTTCAGATTGTAATTGTGCTTCAGCTTTACAAAAAATGGATTATTTTAATATTTACAAAAATAGTAAATGCGTAGGCGGCACAGTGGTGTAGTGGTTAGCACTGTCGCCTTGCACCGCCGGGGTCCGGGTTCGATCCCCGGCCAGGCTCGATTCCCGTCTCTGTGTGCATGGAGTTTGCATGTTCTCCCCGTGCTTGGTGGGTTTCCTCTGGGTACTCTGGTTTCCTCCCACAGTCCAAAGACATATAGGTTAGGCTAATTGGCGTTCCAAAAAAAAAACAATTGCCCGTAGTGTGTGAATGAGTGAGTGTATGTGTGTGTGTCTGTGCCCTGCGAAAAACTCCCCGAGAGTCCATCCCCATCCTATCAGTGCTTGTGTTACTTTTGGGACAATTTAAAATCATAATGCAACAGAAACAAACAAACATGATCTCCTACAAATACCTTAAAATATTACACACTTTATTTCTCAATACATGTATGATGAAATATTGTAGCTTTTTAAAGAGATGCACAATACTTCATAGTTTGAGATTTTCAGATTTCCAGAGAGCAGCATGGTGGCTTAGTGGTTAGCTTTCTTGCCTTGCACCTCCAGAATCAGAGTTTCCCATCTGTATGCATTTAGTTTGCTTGTTCTCCCTGTGCTTGGTGGGTTTCCTCCTGGTTCCTCCGGTTTTCCCCCACAGTCATGCAGATTACATGCAGATTAGGCCGATTCGTGTTTTAGAATTGGCCGTAGTGTGTGAATGAGCATGAGAGTGAGTGAGTGTGTGTGTGTGTGTGCCCTGTGATGGATTGGTGTACCCCGCCTTGTGCCCCAAGTCTCCTGGGATAGGCTCCAGGCACCCCGTGACCCTGAATACAGGACAAATTGGTAAAGACAATGAGTGAGTGAGGGAGATTTCCTGAGTAAAATGAAAGGGAGTAACCCCTCCCCTACCCCGCCCCCCTCCCAAAGGTTTTTTACATCTAAATCTGAACCAAATTTCATGTTACAAGCCTAAAAACAAAGAAAAAATCAAACACTTTACCTGGCTGTCAATCTAATTTAGTTTCTCACTCACTCACTCATCATCTATAGCGCTTAATCCTGTATTCAGGGTCACGGGGGCCTGGAGCCTATCCCAGGAGACTTGGGGCACATGGCAGGGTACACCCTGGACAGGGTGCCAATCCATCACAGGGCACAGACACACACACACTCACTCATTCACACACTACGGGCAATTTAGGAACGCCAATTACCCTAACCTACATGTCTTTGGACTGTGGGAGGAAACCGGAGTACCCGGAGGGAACCCACCAAGCACGGGGAGAACATGCAAACTATATGCACACAGAGACGGGGATCGAACCCGGACCCTGGCGGTGCCGCCTTTAATTTAGTTTCTGTACAATTAATATTTTTTTAATGAATTTAAACAAATAATGGTGCGAGGCAATCTCACACAAATGAAGACATAAGAAGGCATAAATTCTGACTCCAACGTGCGGCTTCTAATTTTACACTAAAAACATTGTACCTTTAATTTGGAGTAATATAACGTGAACACATTTCATACTTTTTTTTTCTTTACTACTCCATCACTTTGCCTGATCTTGGATTTATTTAAATAATTATGAATGAAACATTGTCATTTTTATCCATTTAGTTAGTACTACATGCATGGTATCACTCGCTTTATCACTGCAGCAAACCATTATTCTCTCACCAGCTATTTATTTCTGAGTTTAAACTGATGAGACAAAAAAATAGCTTGTCTTGTTACAGCTTGTAGTTTTTACTCGGGTGTATTTTGGATTCTACTTTCACTTTTATTTAAGTTATATTTCAGTCATATTCTTGAAGAGGGAAATGATGAAAAACCATGCAATCCTTTTTAGGACGGCAGAATAAAATCAGCTCCTGACAATGGAGTCTGACTTCATAGCCGTAGCCACTGCATAATCATTTCTTGACTCGTCCCGTACCTCTGGAAAGTTCCAAAGGAGTTAGGATGCCCGAATGCAGGGCTGTAGATCATCCGGAGAGGAAATGCCACCATCACTCTCCCCAGAGGTTCTCATGAGTTCTCTAGGGTTTCTCCACAGTCACCTCATGGAACAGAGCTCATCTCCCTCCTGTTCTGCTGCTTGGACTCTCCAGATTCAGGCGTTCCAGTGTTACTAACCGCATCTGATCTCTGCAGGATCCCTGTTATCAGCTTCCCCTGGGATTTCTTTTCCTTTGTTTAACTACTTCTGCTTCCCTTCATTTTCTCATTCACACTCCTCCAGTGTCAGGCAGATGGATATTTCTAAAGGGTCTCACTCACTTCCTGACATAAAGAAGCTATTGGCAGGTTTTCTGTGTAAAGAGCCAAAAGGCTACGTCACAGACGCTCCACTTACGCTGACCTGAACTTCATAAATTTCACGATTGTCTTTATTGCCATCAAACTCATTACACTTCTCATTACAGTGCTGGCCAGCCATGTCATAGGCAACATTAACGTGATCTATGGGATCAGAAATAGATTAAAGAGAAGGAAGTAGAGGAAGGATATCCCTCAGCTTTTCTTTTTCCGTGCTTTCAGGGTCTCCGAAATGTGCGAGCCATACCGGCAGAATGAAGAAATGCATAACGCACAGTTTTTAGTGCTGCACAAGGGTGCCTTACAAAGTGGAGGACTAAAGGTGAAAATGTCATTTTGTGTAAATAATAATAATAATAATAATAATAATAAAATGGCATGTTATATTTTTATGCTACTGTATGTAACAATATGCCCCAAAGGAGGTTACCGCTCTTACAGTATACCACAACAATGTGCCAGTGTTTTATCCCTTTACAGTTACCTTTAATGTTGTTTAACGTCTCATTTGAGACAATGCTGTGGAATATTGCTACGCTTTATGCGCTATAAAATAATGTGCAGGTAATGATAACTAATACTGGCATTATAAGTTTTCTAATTAATAGCTACACCTACTGTATTAATAGCTGTAATAACTAACTCTTCTAGTTATTCTAGACCGGTCGGTCCCTGTGCAAGTTGTCACTAGAACAAGTTCATCAGTTCCTCTGATTTGAATTACAGCCGGAACGCCTGCGACAGGAATTCAATCATCGTCGTCTAACCAATGAGACTTTAGAACTCAACAGTGTCACGGTAACAATTCCCTTAACCGTCATTCCCTTACTTTGTTTAAATGTAGTGAATTGAACAAATGAATAAAAAGTCACACATGTGTAATGTAAACAAGAGGAAGAAACAGCCTTCTGTTTTATTTAGTCTAAATTCGATATGTACAGAGAAAGCTGTGTACAATTTCATACAGTATGTATAAAGTCTAGCCAAAAAAAAAAAAATGTAATTGCACTGTGCTTACGTGTGTTACACCATGGACACCGTGTTACCTCGGGAGAATACAGACAATGCAATAATAATAATAATAATAATAATAATAAAAAAAGTTACTCTGTTTTTTTTTTCCTCTTTCATTCATAGTTCTAAACATGTTTTGTGGTGAAAAGAAGTTATTACACAAAAAATAGTAGAAGAATTACTAAAATATGTGCTTTCTGTGACATGAAATCTTTTGTAGTACAAAATACCCCTCCTATAACAGGCACTTGAACATTACCGTAGCCAAAAAATTGTCCATGAATCAATGCATAAAATACAAAATGTGAGAAAAAGCAGCAGCAGCAGCAAAAAAAAAAAAAAAAAAAAACCCTGCTGCTGTTTTGAAAAGTTAATTTCCCACCCATTCGGGATCACAGAACTGAAAACACATACTGCAACGTACCAGTTAGTCAACAACGGGAAGATTTCGTACATTTTGTTTTTCCTCTTTTAGGACAGAGAGTAATCGAGAGAGAGAGAGAGAGGAGGAGAGAAAGCCTTTAAGCTGCTGGTGAATGGCAAAAATATCATAACCACATTCTGTGAGCCGCGATATACATCACACTACTCGACTCTGAAGTGGATGTGAATTTTACCTCATACAGTTAAATGTGTCATTGATTGCTTTATCAGATATGACACTCTATAATACTGGTGTGTTTCACCTGCTTCCTGTGCCGTCACTCATTTTCATTCTGCAATATACGGTATATTTAAAAAAAAATCACCTTTACCAGTCATGGATCACAGGAGTGCTGATGTCATGGAATTAAGAGGGCTTGATTGTCAAATGCAGCTAAAAATGCCGTCTTGGACTTCCTGAAATAGTTTGAGTGAAGTGAACGTAATGTGTTCAGTGTTTTGGATGAATTGGTACATGCATACCTATTTTTGTGGTGCATTCGGCTGAAATTATCCTCTGGTTAGGACTAACAGCATTCCTACAGAACCCCTTGAATTTAGCAAGTGACATCGTGTCAACATGTCTGCTCACAGCATGAACACTTGTATATACTGTACATACAAACTCGTTTACATTAACGAACTTTGCTTCATTAACACGACTGAGTTTCACTGTGACTTTTCAACTTTCTGATTATATACAGTGCCCACTGTTTTGAGAAGGTAACTATACACCGATCAACCGTAACATTATTAAGTAAATAACCTTGATTCCCTCATTAACAATGTAACCTGGAAGTGCGATATATTAGGCAGCAAGTGAATATTTTGCCCCAGAAGTTGATATGTTGGAATCTACAAAAATGGGCAAGTGTAAAGATTTGTGTGACTTTGACGAGGGCCAGATTGTGACGGCTAGATGACTGGGTCAGAGCAAATCCCAAACTGCAGCTCGTGTGGGATGATTCCAGTCTGCAGGGGTCAGGTTCTACCAAAGGTGGTCCAAGAAAGGAAAACGAGTGAGCCAGTGACTGGGTCATGGACAGTCAAGGCGCACTGATGCATGAAGACTGTGGATGTACAGAACACTGGAGCTCAAACTGGTGAAAAGGTCAATGCTGGTTCAGATAGGAAGCACACAGTGTATCGTACTTTCTTGCATATGGGACTGTGTAGCCGGTAAAACCCTCTACAATGGAGGCCAGACCTTGTAACTTA
The DNA here is from genome assembly GCA_030347435.1 of Clarias fuscus. Lineage (NCBI taxonomy): Eukaryota > Metazoa > Chordata > Actinopteri > Siluriformes > Clariidae > Clarias > Clarias fuscus. The sequence continues at coordinate 31,222,599 of CM059207.1, forward strand.
CAGGACTTATAAGGATTTGCTCATGGCAGCTTGGTGCCAGATACCACGGCACACCTTCCGAGGTCTAGTGGACTCCATGCCTCGATGGGTCAGAGTTGTTCTGGCGGCAAAAGGGGGATCAACCCATGTAATATTGAGTAGATCTCCCATTTGCCGCCAAAGCAACTCTGGTTCTGGAGCAAATCCTTTAAGTCCTGTAAGTTGCAACGTGAGGCCTCCCATAGATGATTTTGCTGGCTATGTTATGGCTGATCGCTGTACATTCCTTATTACAGTTAGCGTGTTGCTCACAAAAGATGAACAGGGAGGTTTCAACGCAGTATTAACAACCAGGTGTCAGCAGGGGCTAGAAGTCAAAATACTTTTTTTTTTTTTTTAAATAAAAAATGGGAACAGAAAACCTAACTAATGGTGGACCTAATGGAGTGATGAAGAAATGGCCGGTGGAGTAAACACAGAGCTTCAATCAGGCTGTAAAGGTCAAAGTACTGGCCTGAGTGTGGTACTGGGAGAGTGGACGTTATAACAGTTTAAACAGAACTCCAAGACTTACTCAGCACCAAGCACTTGGTATAAAGCAGGACACAGTTCTACACATTTCTTATACAGTAGCATTGCAGTGCAGTGACACTCCCATCACATGACTGGTGTACCAGGAAATCAGTACACATGGTAGAAGAGAAACTCAAGTTTTAAGAGCAGGCACGAGTACCGGACAGGAAGTGTGACGGATGGACTGAAAAAAGGATGAAGGAATTCCGGGATCAGTGAAATGATTGTGATTTTATAGGCGGGGTGGGAGGCTTAGTCTCAATCTCTCACTCTCTTTTAACATTATAAACATAAAGACAGGTGACAAATAAAAAAAAACATCTGGTGGCTCTGTTGGCATAAGGGCTTGTTAATATGGTTACATACAGAAGTCTTCAGTCTCTAGCCCTCAACCCAACTGAACCCAATCTAGGGAAGATTTCTCAAGTGCTGTCAGAAATCGCTCCGCACACTTCACCAAAGCCCCAGCGGAGGAAAAAACATTAGGAAGAACAGTGGGTCGTCGCTCCTGTAGACCTACAGAGACCGATACCAAGGAGTGTTGAGGTTGTTCCAGTGGCTCGTGGTGGCCCAAAACCTTGCAAACACACAGTATGTTGGGTTTTCACTGAATTTCACCCATCCGTATATATACAGTATATGCATTGTATCTCACTTTTTTTGCAGTGTTCTGATAAAAAATATATATATTCAAAAATATTCCTGCTTATTCAGAGCACATGCATACACACCGCTTATCCTCACTGCTCGGTTCAACATTCACAACTGGTGGCAGGTGAAATGACTAATGTAGGTCACAGCGCTATAGGAATACAAATGCAAACCTGGAAACCTGCTGGCTGTTTTCTGATTGTCAGGACTGGCTAAGATGCTAGTCAATGCTAGGACACACGTTCAAATCATATACACAAACGCACATACAGTACACACACTCATACCACGTGGAGACGTTGGATGGCTGGACCATAACTGTGTATTAAAAATATTGATGTATATGATATGTTGAAAAAAAAAAAAAAAAAAAAAGAGAGAGTCAACAACCAATATCCCTATGTTTTCCGAAAAAGTTCAAAGTTTGTCCCAAATTCTTCCCCTACGATTTCATTCCTCCCTTCAGGAGTAGAACGCCCGGCCCTTTTCAGGGCTTTGAAGTCGGTTAAGGCGAGCGAGCTGCGAGGGCGAGGGCGGCACGTCCTGCCTGTAGGGCCCTTTGGGGTTTGAGGACAGGGCCAGTGTAGCGTCGTTATGTGGATTGAGCTTGGCCTGTGCTTCCTGCTCTTTGCGCCTTTGCTCCTGCCTGAGCAGCTCCTGTGTCTCCAGCAGGACACGTGCGTTGAAGCCCAACGGCGGACCACTCAGATAGCCATTAGCACCACGGCTGCCTTGATAGCTCGAGTAGCGCGGGTTCTCTTTAGCTGACTGGAACACCTCACCAGGTGGGTACACCTTATCCCACGAGTCCTGTGACACAGTGCTGGGGTTTTTGCGTGGTTGCCTGAGAAGAAGAAAGAGACATACTGTAAGTCCATGTAGTGCATTGATTTGTGACGCATAGTCAACTGATCGACTGAATCTGGGTTTAATGGAAACCTTAAAGGGGATCAATTATGCATTTTTTCAAAGTCATATTTGACTTTTTTTGATTAACAAAAGTGTTAATGTTTTTTTTAATGTTTTTTTTTTTTTTGTTAGAAACAAAAAATCCCTGTTTTATGTTTTTCTTTTTTGTACTGGCCAAGACATAAACAAGCCAATTCGATTTGTCCCCTGCAGTGACCTCATATAAGAAGATCGCCCTCCTCCAGCTTGTTGCTCAGCACTCTGGAGGGGCGTGGCTTAGCAGTAGCTCATTTACATAGACACTGAAATGGTTCATCTGGGCGAGGAGTTTGAGGTATGAAAAAATGAAGGGTGAAGCATTCAGCTTGTTTTTTTTTTGTTTTTTTTTTTTGGATTTTTCCCCGATTTTCTCCCTAATTTAGTCGTGTCCAATTCCTCCCAGTCACTAGGGGGCTCCCACATTAAGGCTACTACTACCACTCAGCCGGGACGGCCGAAGACGCCAGCCGACCGCATCTTTTCAAACTGCTCGCTCGCGCACCGTTGGGGGCGGCGTAACACACTCGGAGGACAGCGCTATCCGCTCCCTCCGTTGCGCGAGCTCACAGACGCCCCTGATTGGCTGTAGAGCCATGATTAATGTGGGAGCACTAAGTACCTCTCATCCCTCCCCTCTGAGAGAGCTCGGCCAATCAGCTCTCTCTAGACCTCCGGCTGCGAGAGGTTACAGCACCACCCGGGATTCGAACTAGCGATCTCCGGATGATAGGGCGAGCGCTTTAACCACTGCGCCACTAGCATTCAGCTTGTTAAAAAAATGTTAAAATCTGGAACCAGTAATAAACATTAGGCCTATAAATAATGCCAACTTGAACTGCCTGCCCCTCAAATAGAAAAAATAAATAAAGAGAAATTGTTTCATATGCAAGTCTCGCTCTGTTAATAGGCATGCAAAGAAATAAAGGAGGCAAGAAAAGCAAAGGACGGATTTTGCCCATGCCGAGTTAGGCTCTCTAAATACTCGAAGATTTCTCTGAAAGCTGTTACAGTTTGTGATGGATTAAGCAAACACTGCTTTCCAGGTTTTCTATCCTGTCTCTGTTGCTAATGATCATATCCCACTCCTGAGTGCCAGCTAGGTTAAATTCCATCTCACAACAGCTACCATGTGAGGAGCGTGAACTGGAATATGTGCTTCCTCCGAGACAAGTGGAGCCAGATGCTAACCTCTGTTCACGCGACAGCTGAACGTTCTCGGACGAACGCTAACCAGTCTGTTTTGTATACATGAGCTACCAGATGGCTGTGATTGTATAGTACCGTCTTGATCAACAGGGGAGAGAGAGAGGATGGCATCCTTCCCATTTAGAGAGACGAGCGAATTGTTTACACTTGGACTGCTGAGAATTTCAATTTCCTGACAATAGAGCAAAATAGGTGTTTTCACGTTCGCACGTTTAACTTGAGGCACAGTTTAGTTTGGTTAAGTGTACAAGTTGTCCCCATATATGAGCTTCATTTTAAATGAATAGTGCCAAGGACACTACGAGGAAGCGATCATCTTCTGGAACCAGAATGGAATTACATCTTCAGAAATACTTTCCATTGGTGGTTCTAGAGCAGGTGTCATATATGGAACTGTTCTACATGCTTCCTTCAGTTCTTCAACTAGCAGCTCTTCACTCTCTGACTCACTCATTCTCTACACCTCTACATCCTGTACAAGCATCACAGGAGGCCAGGAGCATATTCCAGGGGACCTCGAGCACTAGGAATGGTACACTTCACTTTCACACTAAGGGTAATCTGGGAATGCCAATTAGCCTAATCTACATGTCGAAGAAAACCGGAGTCCAGGAAGGAGGAAACCTACAATGCATGCTAAGTCCACACCAGTTTTAGAATATACTGCAAATGAAAGACAAGAGCCAAACAGTTGATATTAAGAGTGTTTTTGGGTCAGTAGTAAGACACGTGCTAAAAGTGCCTTCTTAGAGTAATCCAGATTAGTCATATTCATTAAATTACTGTTTTACTGTGACAGTCTGCTATGTGCCTAAAGAAAATAGGAAATATATATATATATATTTTTTAATGTAACAATCTCAGCAGCAATCTCATTTCCCCTCTCGTCTGTTCCAACCACTCAGCATTCAGCACCACCAGTATACTAATCATCTGTACCATATCATCTGCACCTGTTTCTCATTGCTTCTTGCCTTCGCTTAGATGTTTTTTTAATGCTTGTATGCTTAGGTGCATAGGTCACCATGTGGCAGAACAAAACGCATTCCTTTAAACCGCTCAGGTACAGGGACTGGACAGAAAAAGAGAGCCAAAAACGTTTTTCAGGAAGCCTGGCGAACTCTTCCTCGAGACTACGTTGAAATACAAGAACGTCTGGCTCTTTGGAAGCAAAATATGAAGAAATGAGGGGGCTCAAGACTTTTGCACAATACTGGATGTAGTCAAACAGTTCTTGGTTCATGTGTACCCATTCGTTTTCTTTCTTTGATTTCCACATTCTCAAATTTACAAAAATTTTAAACAGGGCATGAACTATATAACCTACAGTGTATCCGAATTAAGAATCAGACATTCAAAGACGACACATAATATGTTGAGTAATGTTGAGGCAAAGGCCAGAAACACTACTGCATTAACAATTAATTACTACAGAAGTTTTATCCCCAATTTCGGAAGAAAAACCCTACATAAACTATAGTATAGGGTCAAATGTTTGTGGACACCTGATCATCACAGCCATGTGTGCTTGTTAAGTTTATCACTCCTGATTTATTCTTTCTCTTTTTGCTGTTATAGTACGCAGGCAGAGTTCCAGTTTATTCCAAAGGTTTATTCGAGTAGAGTCGAGGTCAGGCCTCAATTTTATTTCCACTCGAACCTTCAAACTGGACTTTTCTTCATGCACAGGAACGCTATCATGCTGGAACATGCAGTGCCAGAGAAAGACAATTGTCGTAGTACAGCAAACAAAGACGATGTATACTGTACAGCTGCGTGCTTCCAATTTCGTGGCAGATGTTTCAGGAAGGACGGCATATGGATTCGATGATCAGGTTGTTCTTTATCAAAACAAAGCTGCATGTAAAATGGAGAGATAGAAGACAGAGTTTTGTGACATTTGTGTTGTGAAACCAAGTCGAAAGATGTTCAACATGACCATCATTTCACAATGAAGCCCTTGCTTCACATCGGTTTCCAGCACAATATGACAATGATGTCATGGCGAAGCAAAGTTCAACTGAGGAATATGAAGTGGCATGGGTGGGGGTGGGGGGGGGGAATCAAACGTTCCACTGAAGCATATGGTGTAGATCAGGGGGCAAGCCGGCCTCCAGGAAATATCGCCGTGTAACAAGTATTAATTGCAACATACTAAATTATTTATAAACCAAATAAAAGCTTGAGCAATGTTTTCTATTTGTTAACAAGACTTGGTACGTGTCTGTAGGGGGGCTTCGTCTGTTACAACACGCAGCTGTTGCATGCACATAGCGCTCTCTGTTACACATGACTTTCATTACTCCTAATCAGCCCACGGTCATCTTGTCCAGCATTCCGCCTCTAATCCTTTGAAAAAAAAAAAAAATCTAAAATAAAACCCGCTCTCTATATTGGGGTGGCTTAGAAACCTGTAAATCCGGCTCTGTACAAAGAGACAGAGATATCGGATCGGCTCGAGATATGTAAGGAAAGAGAGCGAGAGGGGTCAAAGTTCACGTCTGAGCAGCCTGCCCTTGCTCGTCGAACGCTAGATCATAAGAAGAATGTATCATAAGATCATAAGAAGACAGCCCGGGTTTGTGTGGCGCTTCCCTCGGGAAAGTGAGCTGTCGTGGACGGATCTGGCACCCGAGAGAGCGAGGCGAGCGCATCGGATTGAGTCATGGGGAAAAAGTGGATGAGAATTGTTTACATTGATTAAGCGTCATTATGTCCTGTTGAGGACCGAGTGTCAACATCTCTATTGACTCACAGAGACAGAGCACAGGGCCTGGAGAAATGGATTTGTTTATGGTGAAAAACTCCACACACACACGCCCACACACACACATAGTATACTGCCTCAAGTGTCCTTAAGCGGGAAGATGAAACTCCTTTGAGCGTTGACATCCTGTACCTTTTTATTCCGTGTGTGACACTAGCAGTGACTAGACTGCAGTACAAAATGAGAAACACATCCTGAACACAATTTGCACCGTACCATGAAAAAAAAAAAAAAAAAAGCATGAAACTGGAGGAGAGGGGACCACACACTGACATTAGCATGCACGCATAGCAGGACTACCAGCCCATTATATATACATGTGCGTACATGCACACACACACGCACGCACACACATTCTTCAATAATTACCTAAAGCGCATAAACCTGATACCTAAAGAAAAAAACAAAGGAAACCCTGACGGTCTATTTCACAAAGAGCTCGGTGTTATATACACAATTTCATCTAGAAAAGAATCTAAAATCATCATTCATTCAATATAGCACCCCGACACCTACAGTACATACAGCACTGCATTCACCATCAGCTGTTTCAGGACACGTGCTAAACTGTGGCTGGGTTTGGATATGAAAATCTGAACCGAAACGCCGAGAATCATTCTGACATTTAGCGAAAATATGCAGAGTAAAAACAGACTGAAAAAGAGGGCCGAGGAAAAGAAACAGATGGAGGAAAAGGGTAAAACGTCCCTGACAACATGCACAAGGCCCAGAGCAGAGCAGCTGCCAAGATAAACTTCCCCTGAAAGCAGGTTCCCCGAGCCTAGGTGCTCTTTATCAGCGCTGCTGAGGCCAGAAAGTGCACGCACACGAGCATGCGCACACACACACACACACACACACACACACACACACACACACACACACACACACACACACACACACACACACACACAGAGAGAGAGAGAGAGGAAGACTGTTCTGATGAAGAGTGTTAAGTTACAGGAGAAGAATTTGACTGAGGCAGGATGTCTGGATGAAGAGTGGTACTGAGCTAATGGGCAAGTGTGTGTGTGGGCTTAAGGGGAGTGAGACTCTGACATGGTAGTAAATAGATCTTGCAGAGATATGGAATGTGATATGGACCGTGTGCTTTCTTACCGTGGTAAAGAGTTGTATTGTCTCTGTGATTGTGTAAAGGCATCTCGGTCATCTTGTTTCTGTTTCTGCATCTGGACGTCTACTGAAACCGAATGCCGGCCTGTCTGAGCGTAACCTCCGGCACTTGCCTGAAAGGGGAAAAAAAAACAACACAAAGTGTCTCCATTAAAGTCTGAAGCTGATACAGCAACATACACAAGAAGATCATCATGAGAATTTAAAGCCATCACCACACACACACACACACATGGGCAGCTCCACAGTCCCCGGGTTAATCCTGAGAGCTTGTGTCATGTGTCCATGTGCATTTCCTCCTGGTGGCTTTCCTCTAATCTCGAAAAAACACATTACTACTGTAGGTGGACTGGCTGTACTAAATCCCCTTTAGGTGTAAATGGACGCACATGGTCCACTATGAAGGACTCGTGTCTCATATAGCGCGCATTCCCGCCTCGAAAAGACTCCGTCTTACTGACCAGGATAAGGCTCTTAATAAGAACAAGCGGGTAAACTACACTGATCAGCATTCATGGTCAATGGTTAGATGCTTTAGAATGGCTTTTTGAATTTAACTCATAGGCTCGATATCATCAGCTATTGTAATGAGATTTGAGATTTGAGTTGATGCTAGGGGGGTAGCAGAGGCGATAACTGCTACCAGGAATCTGATACCGCTTAAAGAAATAGCAAAATTTAAAAGAATTATGAACCTTGAATGACACCTTCTTCTTGTCCGAGGGTTGCCAAAGATACAAAAACAAATCTTGTTTACTCACAACAATCTATTATACTTCTGGAATAATATGCAAAGACGCAGTTAACAAATAAGTAGCGTAAAATTGTCTTACAAACATTATTTTCCCGTCAGAAAGCAGCAGGAGGTCTGAGGCCAGTGCTGCACGCCCTTCAAGATCAATAGCAAAGAAAGCTAGTCTGACATATTAGCATTGAGTAGCATACTATAATGAAGCTAGGAAAGAATTTCCATGGCAACAAAAGCTCTCACATGCCATTAGTCGTTCCCTAGCTACAGCCGTACCTGCCGTTCGCCCTCGTGTATATCCATAACCCCTGACCCTAACCCCATGTGCACGACTCTTAGTCATGTAAATTCCCAGTCCTGAGTGGTTAGGATTAGCATGCCATGCAAGAAGAGCGCGCTAATGAGTAACATTATTATCGCATGTCAGCATAATTATCTGTTTGTGCCTGGGCTAGTGTCGGCTGGCCCGGGGAACCGATGCTAACCCTGGGATAATGTTTGAAAGAGGACATAAAAGATGTCAGACCAAGGAAAGAGTCTATAATGTTCCCTGAAAAAGGTCTTTGTCTTGAGCGCACAGCTGTAAAAACAGAAGAATTAAAGTCCTCGGTGGAATCGGGTCCATTAAAACACAGGGAAATGAGGCAATTACATGTGTGTATAATGAACGCAGGAGTACAGAACCTCCTCTAGAAACAACATGTCTGGCAGATAAAGCAACTGCTATCAGACCGACTAAAGACAAAGAAAGATTCCAGTGAAGCTGGAACGGCTGCAAAAATGACGATTTTTTTAATAAGATCCGAAGAAAGAAATATCTCCGCCCGAAGGACAGGAACGAGGCGATGGTGTGAAGAAGGTGTGAATTATCCTTAATTTCTGTGTACGGTTGTGCACGCGTGTATCCCGTCAGTCACCAGAGACCACGCCATGTGGATGTTTTCTGATCCACGCCTTCAGGGAGTGATCAGTTGGAGTACATAACTGTATTAAGCTAAGACAAAATCTGATTATTCCTCCTCCATGTGAAATACAATGCTTTCTAAAAACACGGCGTTTTCCCAGAGCGCATTAGAAACGGCACATGCCGCTTCTTATTTACGAGCCAAAAGAAAAGCGCGTCGAGCGTCCTCCCACCGCTCTCTTTCCATTTAACTTCTTTTCTATCTTTAAAGATAAAGAAAACATCACAATGCAACTTGTCCCATCTGTTCAAACACGAGCGCTCTCGGGCAGACAAAGCTGTAATTGTGAAAAATTGTTTGCAGCAATTCAAAACAGGAACGCGCATAAGAAACCGAGTATAGAAGAGTTGACGGGTAGCCAAGCCCGGGATAATGGTTATGATTACCATGTGGGGCGACCCGAAGAGTTTAATATCAAAGTGAGGTCAGCAAGCAGGGTGGATGAGGAGCACGACCTGCACACATGCTAACTCCCGTTACCACATTATCCTTTCTCTGTTTACACAATGTCTTTAAAAGATTTCTTCGGTATACACAAACACATGGACAGCATTTGTGCGCTAATGCTAATGTTTCTGTCTGAGATAGTCTTTTTGTCTTTCTAAGAGTGGTATGTAAAAGAAGGAAAGAATAATATTTGTAGTAAATAGGTTAAGCAGTTTTTTTCCCCCCGATGTTAGCTATTAGAGGACACTAGCATGGCCTCGCTAATACTGTATAAGCTAAGAGTTTTGCCTCCTCATTCTCCCCAATTTGTTCTTGGAAAATTCTCACTCAACAGTCAGCTTTGCGCTTTTATACAACAGCGAACAAACAGGAAGAGGAAGTCTCAAAAGTCCCCCCCCCCCACCCCCCCTCCAAGACGCATGACCTCAGCGAACTTTTGGAAATGCTGTCCATCCTCTTCTGCATACTGAGCTCTAAGAGTTGCCCAGCGAAGAACGACTAGGACGCCCCTCTTGTTTGATTTCTGGATCGAACACGTTTTTTCTTGCACCACTTGGGTTCCTGATCCTTCAGTGATGTAATTCCTCAAATGTAACTCCAACTTTACCTGCTACTGCAGTTGATTACTCATTCAGGTTCTACTTTAAACTGTATGTGCGAGATGGGTTTTCATTTTTCCAATCACTGACTATTCATCTAAATATCTTTCACATAGTGAAACGCCTGATCCTTGAAAATCGACGGATAACTTGTCGCCAACTTGTGGAAGAGGCGGCGGACCTGTCTGTGGGAACTGTACACACAATCATTCACCAACACCATTTGCACATTATAGGAGCTCGGCTGGGAGTTATTGCCAAACCCCCTGCACAGTCCTGACCTCGCTCCAAGCCATTTCCACATGTTTGGTCCATTAAAGAAGTTTCAGACGTAAAGCAGGCAGTCTGATCACGGGTCTGGTGTACTGAAAAAAAAAGACCTATAATACTCCAGTTATGACCTAGCTAACATCAGATAATGGAGAGAGTTTTATACAACATAATTTAGAAATGTCTCCTTAACACACACACTTGTCTACTAATGTGACTGACATGCCATAGTTTAACATGTAACATAAGTCTGTTGGTCAATCCAGATGTGTCTAAAAATATTGACTGGATTGAAAAAAACTTTGAAAAGACAGGAAAAAAAGGCTAAGAGTAAAAAAAAAAGTGATATCAGATCAAGACAGAGAAGGGACGTGATGGGACGAGAATGTGAGAGAGGAAAAAAAAGTAAGAGAAAGAAAACCCGAGAGATGAGCCGTGGAAGACCCTGCTTGGTGATAACTCCGCCTGTAAGCCTTCCCGCAGGCCCCATTTCATCAGTTTATTAAGTGTAGCTTGACTCCATTTGCTGCAATGTCCAAGTAGCTCTGTATTCCGGGCCTCAACTCGGTGAAGGTGTAGGACAGCATTCAGCTGTCAGTCTGCCTCTGCGCTCCACATGGCAGATTCACACATCCTCTCTCCAGCTGTCTCAGAATACTAAAAGGCTTCACACTTGTCAAAAGCTCCTGAATGGACAGAAAACACATACAGTATTGCACTTCTGGAACTAAAAGCATGTTGTCCTTGGAGGCTTCTAAGACCTCAAGATTAAAGTCCTGTGAGTGGCTAAGTGTGGGAGAAAAAGGGTCAGATGTTGTGCTGTTCATTAGACCGTGATGGAGAAATAGTTGTTGAGATGGATAAAGAACTCGCTCTGTGCGTCTACAGCTTGTGTGTGATGGACATGTAGAACAGAGAGGATGGTAACACTTGCATGTTGAATGAAGACGATAATACCTAGTTGAATTGGGAAGGCTTTGAAATCCAATTACAGGCACTGGGAGCTCAAAAGTTAAGTCTCTGGGTCACTGATCAGGGGGTTAGGGGTTCAATCCCATGCACTGTTAATGTGCAAGGCACTTCTCAACCTTCTCTGGTCCAGGGGGAGCTGCTCAGTCCGCAAGTTCTTAACAAGCTGGGATGGACAAATGAATGAATTTCATTCCGCTGAAATATATATGCATAAAAAGCCAAATAAAAGCTTTTACTTCTTCAAAAACGGCTTTGCTTTTTTCCAGCGACATGCAGAAAACACACCATACTGAAAAGCCAAACCCTTACTGCATGGCTCCAGTTCAGCTTGAACTCTTTATTGAAGAACACTGAGCAGGGAATTATGTTTAAGAACTGAATACTGAATCAATTTGAGTGATGAATGCAGTCAAATTTTAAAAGTAGGTCACACCACAGCTATATTTAAGACAAAACTTAAGGGGCCTCTGAGTGGCGCAGTGGTAAAAGCGCTCGCCCTATAATCCGGAGATCGCGAGTTCGATTCCCGGGTGATGCTGTAACCTCTCGCAGCCGGAGGTCCAGAGAGAGCCGATTGGCCGAGCTCTCTCAGAGGGGAGGGATGAGAGGTACTTAGTGCTCCCACATTAATCACGGCTCTACAGCCAATCAGGGGCGTCTGTGAGCTCACGCAAGTGGAAGGAGCGGATAGCGCTGTACTCCGAGTGTGTTATGCCGCCCTCAACGGTGCGTGAGCGAGCAGTTCGAAAAGATGCGCTCGGTTCGGAGGAAACACGTGATACTCCCGGCTGAGTGGTAGTAGTAGCCTTAATGTGGGAGGAATTGGACACGACTATATTAGGGAGAAAATCCCCCCAAAAAAGACAGAACTTAAGGCTGCTTCCTTGGAATTTAATCCTAACAGGTTATATAGTGAATAATAAAACAGTGAAGAATAATGAACAAGTTATACCAAAGTTGTACGATGCTAAGGAAAATGCTACTGAAAATGAGGATAGTGATTTTTATTATCATTATTATTTATCTATTTATTTATTTATTAAAATCAGGAACCAATTATAATGAGAAGCTGATGTACATTTGAACAAAGATGGGAGATTTGTTTAAAATTGGTTTGATTTGAAGTCAGAAAAAGAAAATGGTATGAATACCAACGCTCATATCCTCACCAGAACCTTTTTATCTTTTCATATAACACTAATCATTACACATTTACATGTGAAGAGCTTCGTGAGAGAAATGCTAATATGTATATAATGAAAGTGTGTGTCAGTCCATTTCCCAGCAAAACACTGATCCCAATCCAGGAAAAAGAGGACTACAGCAGAAGGATTCTGTGCTTTATGTTAAACATCTGGACCAAAAAAAAGAAGAAAAACCTGGACATAACTAAAGGCAATGATTGTGCGCAGAAGGAAAAACAAGGCAGATCTAATTGTCTGAGCTCTGGAACAGGTTTGAGGCAGGCATCTGGCAGCACAGAGATTATTCTCTCCCTATGATTTGCACTTATTGTTATGTCCAGATAAAGGAGGCGAAAAATCGAGCCTTTAGGGTTTGGACCAAAAGCAATAAAAATAAAAAAATAAAAACCCACACACTGACTTGTCACAGGTTTGAGACACAGACAGAGAGACTTTACAATCCAAACTGGATTTCAGAAATCCAAATACCAGAGCCCCAGGAACCTTCTACATATGAAAACACCACAGGATGTGCAGTGTTAGTTAAATAATCAGCAACAAGGTAGTGTCATGTGGCTGCACGAGAAGATTTATTTGATTATAACCACAGATTCTGGGTATCCCTTATTTATACAGCCACTGATTATATTTTTTGGCACTCATTAAAGAATTTATCCATTAATAATACGTGAAGTTACATACTGTACTGTATATAAACACTTTTCCCCCTCTGTGAGGCTCTTTTCGTTTCTATCAGCTTGTTACTGTAGAACCTGCAAAGTGCAGGCCTGGAGACGTCCAAAGTTTGCGAAGATTAACTGGAGACTCCTTTCTCAAATATGAAATAACTGCGTATTCACAGAAAACTTTATCACGTCAACTATTACACACGGTTTAAAATCAGGTAGTGAAAGCATTTTCTGAGCAAGTCCATGTGCACGATAGGCATGAAGATGTCCATCAACGTGTGCACTGTTATAAACACTGCAGAAGGAACTAACGTCAGAGCTGCAGGAAATGAGCCAACTCTAATGGAGCGCTCATATGTCATTATTTCTAGTAAAAATATATACAGTACCATTTATGTTATACAACTGTTACGCCAATTGTTTTGGGGGTGTGGCTTAAATTACATATTACAAATGATATTTTCAAGGTGGTACCTGCTGCATAGACCAAAAAAAAAAAAAAACCTGTTAAACGGCATCAATCTAGTAGCTCCAACATAACAATTTAAATGTTCTGCTGTCTTGATTGATCATAGAATCATTAGCTATTTTCATGCAGCAGACTGGGATCATGAAATAAAGTTAAAGATTTAAACAGCCTAAAACAGAGCGAACAGAACAAGTTAAGGTCATGGAAATGAGTAACGGCATAACGGCCCAGGACTCCATGTTGAGAAATAGGATTGTTTGACAATGTATATGTTTATTGCGTTACTTTCTAGGACGTTGCATGTCAGGAGTTGTAGAGGTCATCCTTTCACAGAAGTGATTAACGTTGACTTGGCTCTTAAGTTCTGGAGTCTGCGTCTCCTCATGGCTGTGTTTCAAAGGCAATAAATCATGACCGGGGGAGGATTTTCATATGCCAAGCGCGTTCACGGAGAGGTTTTAAACGGTGTAGACCATTTCACAACCTCCGTTCACATCCCAGGCCTCACGCTGTCCTTACGCCAAGTGTTAAGTCCGGAGTGGTTGCTGCTATGGCTTTTAGTATTTACTCACTGAACACTTTATCAGTAACAACCACACTACAGGCAAAGTGTTGCTTAAAACTTTCCTTTTTCTTCTCGATAGGGTTACATAACCACTGGGTCTTTTCTGCCCCAGTTCAGTATGAGAACTTACTAGTTTAGTGGTCCTTAAAGTGGGGTCAATCAAATATAGACCAGAGACCTATCATTTATTTTCCTTTTCTTTTTTCTTTTGAAGGTGTAAATCAAACCCAACATTATTATTTATTCATTCATCATCTACAGTATACCGTTTATCCTGTACAGGGTTGCTGGGCCCTGGAGGCTACCAAGCACTTAAAGAACATGCAGACCCAAATTGGGAATTGAGCCCTCATCCAGAGGTGCGAGGCCACAGTGTTCACCACTACTTCACCATGCCGCCCCAACATTACTAATGTTATTATAAAGTATAAGCGCAAGTTTGAGTATCTGAGTATTTTTGACCACTTTTTAAAGTCTATGCTAGACAGAATCATGAACAATGTAGCATTTTGCAAACCATTTAATAGATTAAATTAGAATTAGAATAAATTAAATATACACAGGTATATTTAAAACATAGTTACTGGTGTGTGTGACTGATCTCTTCACGTGAAAAGCTCTAAACCGAACGTTAATAACCCTAAACAAATAGCTATTAGTAATATCAACTTAGACTTAATATGTTAGATCAATGAAAGGTTCAGGAATAAAAAGTCCTTTGCCTCCAATAAAGAGTCGGAATATTAAATAATGAGTTTAATCTTTAAACAGATGGAGTTAGGTTCGATTAGGTTCATAAAATAAATCTGTCTGTTCTGAGGTGCTGTGTAAAAGTTTTTTGTTTTTTTTGCTGTGGAGATTTTGAGATCCCCTGCTATCGGCTCTGTATTACTGTAGTGCTTAGGAGTAGGAACATGTTGTCTAAGGACTATTATAAAGTCTGCTCTTTGTTGTTTGGGTTATTTGCTTTTAAATTGAGTTATGAATCGCCCAAAGCGGCTTGTTACCCTGTTATGGCAGTTTTATGACACCATCCTGTCAGACTTTTGACAGTACGCATTCAGTGTGAGGCGTAAACTAAGCCCATCTCCCACAACCTCCTCTCACACACACACACACACACACACACACACACACACACCATGTATTCGAACAAGTTTAGTGGGTCTCCAGTTAATACAGATTGCCGTATTAACATAGAGTAGACATATTGTGTGTTTTGGGGTGATATTAAGGGCTGAGAGACTCACACATACTGCGCACACACACACACACACACACACACACACACACACACACACACATACACACATACACACACACACACACACAGATAAACAAACATTGAATGTTTAAAGTACTAATGTCTGTGTACAACAGGCATCAATATATCAACAAAGCCATTTACGTTCCACTTGCTAGAAACAATTATTATTATTATTATTATTATTATTTTTATATATCCGCATAACGGAGTGATGCTCATATCCGAGCACTTCACTGCTTCTGTAAGTCAGCAGCCTGTTACATAACCGGCGGCGCAGAAGTGGTATACGTTACAATCAGAAAAGTTGCTTTACATCCTCGAGCTGACTGCTGGAGACTGCTGCGATCACTCCAAGTGATGGAATCAAAAGCCTCGCTTCGCTTCTCATCACCTGAAACCCATGTTGTGCAGAATGAGCCGTCAAAGCCCCAAGCCACTAATAAAGCTGAACTCGGGGGAGAACCTAGATTTTATTACCTAGATTTTATTACTGCTTCGTGGGTACCTCCAGACTTACAACTACCGAAACATGCACGAGCTATTGGATGTCTTCGGGGCCGGATCGTCTAATGTGTGCATAAATCTATGTAGTAAAGAAGTGCTTTTCTTCTACTTAGTATTAACACTTTTCCCCTGGACAGTGAATTACAGCACGGTACGGTTATAAATCCAAGACGAGGACTATCACATAATGGCACCTGGAAAACTGAATGACAGTAACGATGCTTAAAAGTCAGAAATGTGTATATTTTTGGATAGGATTTTTAATAGTTTTCGCTAATCAAGCTCACAGGGTTTATATAAAACACGACCAGGTCTCTTAACAACAACGGAGACAAAACGCAACGAGCCATTTATAGCTGATATAAAAACAGTAATGTGTTAGAAATATGTTAGATGAGTGCTGGCTTAGTGGTTAGCATTGTGGCCTCGTGCCTTCAGGGTCTGGGTTCGACTCCCACCTCGAGAATTAAATAAGCGCACAGAGTTTACATGTTCTCCTTGTGCTTGGTGGGTTTCCTCAGGGTAATCCATCGTCCTCCAACAGTACAAAGACATAAGGATTAAGCTGAAGAGTGTGAGAGCATGTGTCCAGGGTGTACCCCGCCTCGTGCCTGGGGTAGGCTACAGGCCCCCCGCAAACGTGTGTACAGGATTAAGCGGTAGGTATAGACGATGAGTGAGTGAGTGATGTTAAGCGCTATGTAATGAACATGGTGTAATGTAAAGGAAGCCATTTTCTGCACCAAGATAAATAGCGACAACCACTAAAAACTAACAAGTACATGAACAAAACAAACTGTAGGAAAGGACCGGGGATGTTGGCTCTGCGTCGACCCAAAAAAAAAAAAAGTACCCTTGTAAGACATTTTGTGAGAAAAACATTATACTACTCCTGAACATTTCTAAGCCATAAACTATAAAGTCATGCTTTGTTGCCTGGAAACTGAAGTGACCAAGCTAAAAACAGGCTCCGAATGTAATATTAACACCTAAACCTGACATTTCTCCTCCAGACCTCCAGATGGAACCATCACCAGAGCTCTAACTGTTTCTTCACCCACTTCCTGTTTGCACAGTATAAAAAGCACCTGGATTACAGCGCTCATGAGAAGCTTTGACGTTTGCTTGCTTTTCATGTTAATTTTGAATCTTGTTATTCCAGGTTTGATCAGCTTGCTTTTTGAACCCTTTATGACTTTTGCTCTACTCTTTAACGGTTTTGGATCGTGGTTTGTGCGCTCTCTTCACCCGCACAACTATTCTTAGGATTGTGTTTTGGATTTGTTCGCCCTCGTCATGTTTTCTCCACTGGTTTTGACCCTGGACTGCTTTTGACTGTTTGCAAATACAGTAGATGGCGACTCTGTGTGTGAGCTTTCGGCGTTACAGTAATGTAATAGCACATGGCTAGAATGGTAGCTATAGCATTAATAAATAAATACATAAAATATATTGATGATCGTTTAACACGTATTGTTGGCACCCTTAAAAAAATCCCAGACACCTTATCAGCTATTAGATGTGCTGCTCAGTCTAGAGCTGTAGATCCTTGTCCGAACCCAACTGGACCCGACGGGTTTGGGCTTAATTTCTATCATTTTACACGGGCTCGGGCTTGCGCAGTAAATAAGTGGTCATGTGATGCGTTTCGATTAGCGCGAGAAAGATGTGAAGATCAGAGGACTTGTTTTATTCCTTTGTTCCAACTTCCAAGTGGCCTATATGTTAGTTATCAATAAACTATATAAAACATGTATAAGTGACTAATTCTTGGCAAAAGCTGTGTGCCTGCGCACATTTGAAATGTTGTCGGGCTGTAAACGGGTTTGGGCTTTTAAAAAGCTGTCAATCGAAATGTACTTGTCCGGCTCGGGCCCTGCCGGGCCTGACTTTTTAGGCCCGGTTACAGTTCTAACTCAGCCCTCACATTACACCTGAAATGCATTATTTGAGCTTGGCAAGTCCCTTCACCGGTTCTCAATAAGCTTAACAACGAGGTGACGGTTACATTCAGCAGCAGAGTTACATGACAGCTGCTGAGTGTTGAATGATTTATTTATTTTTACATACCCGAGTTTGTGATTCAGAAAAAAACGCCCGCACTCTACATATATTATATATCTGTGTTATGATTGGCCGTGAAGCAGGGTAAATTTAATCACTTCTTCGTACCAAATGAAAAAGTTTCTTCATTTACAAAGCTTATGTTTAAGAATGATTCTTGGCAGTTGTTGGACCTACTACAGGGGAAGAAATCCAAAGTAACCAGGCTGATTGTCCACTTCTTCTGTACAAAATCTGTTTAATGTAGCTAATGGAATTCATCAAACTCGAGTGATGGACCTCACCTTACTGATAGTAATCTACATTATTTCCAGCCCCAGGCAGACGTCTCTGTGAAATGTTTCTCGTCTCGTCAAGTCAGATTTTAAACAAGCTTAAATTTTGGCACAACTCTGATGATAAATACCTTATCTTCCTAATCCTTTAACACAACTGAGAAAGTTGCTTTAGAGCATCGTAAGGAACGCTATCCAGGTGTGATAGAAAAAACGTGCTTTTTTTCACTATAAAACCACAAATTCTCATAAACTAACTTTGACTGGCCATATCTCAGGAACCGGACATGATACAGTAATAAGCTTGGTGCTTATTGAACCAATCTGAAGAACTCTAATCACCTGAAATGCCACTTTTTACCTGATTTGATGTGACGGGCTATACAGTATGTGCACAAGTTATCTGGGAAAGGATATAACGCCAAAATCTCAGGTTTGTTCGTGTGTCCTGCATTAGTCCCACAAATAGTGTTTGCGCTAATACAGCAGCTACTGTATAGAGGCTAATCAATCCCTATATCTACTGTATATGACTTATCTGATGGGTGGTTTGGGTAATGAAGAGCCCGGGTAAATTCAGCAAGGTTGCACCTGCTACCATTGAAAAATTAAAAATTGTGGAATCATGTGCTCAATATTTGAAGAATAAACAAATATTTAAGATCACTCACTCACTCGCTGTCTATACCGCGTAACCCTGTATACCTAGAATCTATCCCAAGAGACTTAGGGCACCCTGGACGAGGTCTCTATCCATCGCAGGGCACACACAAACACACATTCACACACTACGGGTAATTTGGGAACGCCAATTAGAATGCTAATCTGCATTTCTTTGGACTGTGGGAGGAAACCAGAGAACCTTGAGGAAACCCACCAAGCAGAGGGAGAACATGCAAACCCCATGCACAAAGAGGAGGGAATGGAACCTGGCCCGGAACCGAACCCGGACCCTGGAGGTGAAAGGCGACAGTTCTAACCACTACACCCCCGTGCCGCCCTATATTTAATATGCAATAAAGAAATTGCGCTCAAACAAAGTCACTCGTTTAATTTCTCAATGATACAACAATCAAGTTGCTCCACAAACTCCAGGCAATTTATTCATTTATTTGTGTGTGTGTGGGTGTATGCAAGCCTTAAATGAAACCCAATTGACCAAGGCTACTGTTTAGCTGGTATACAGTTAGCGTTCCATCACCAGAAGCCTGGGAACCTGCACATGAAAGAGACGCCTTTGAAATAACCAGTCCCTGTTGAACTATTTAGGAATTCAAGTCTATGAAGGAACATGTGTCCAAGACAGGAGGGTCAGTGATCTGCCCCCTAATTTCGGAAATAGTTCTATCCCTCAAGGTAATTAGGCTGTCATCCCTTAAAGTCCCCCAGTGCCACGAGCAGGAAGCTACAGGACAGATTTCCATGTCCGATTCAACCCATTACGGTGCAAAGATACACAGCTATGTGACCTCTGATCCCTGGATCAAGTTCCCAGCCCCCTGAGTAGTGCGTATTGTTTTAGCTCGGAGATAACATTAAAATAAGGTCTAACCTCTAGCCCTTAAACACAAATGAGGCTTGCAAAACAGGGGTATAGTGTTCAAACTATACACCCATGAGTGTGGGACCGATGAATAAATGGGCTTTCTGGAAAAGTGTAAATAAACTGAAAAAAAATAAAATAAAATAAATAAATAATAAAAAAAGATTTCTGTAGATAATGCTAGGGAGCTGCGGTTCCCATCGTGCAATTCCCATGATCCGGTCTTATTAATGACTTCTATGCTATACAGGATGGAAAAAAAATGCTCGAGATACTCCGGAGGTGCAGAGTGATGAGCAGAATAGTGTGCTTATTAGCTGAATGTACAACGTCAGCAAACAATTAACAAGTCATGTCACGTCTCTCATCACAGGTGTAGAACCCAGTTATTCCCGAAACACCTAATCAGACCAAAGCTAAATGTACAAGAGGAGGCGATTTGCGAGCATGTCCTACTACAATCTGCAATGCAAAACAATTATGATAGGGAAAGTTGATGGAGGAAAATGATCACGACAGCCTGGCCAGTTACCGGTACCACTTAAAAGCTGTTTTATTTTCTTATGGCAGCAAGTCCGGGAGTGTTACGTTACAGTTAATGCTGTTGTAAAGTTGGATCGTGTTATAACTTTAGTTTTAGTTCAGCACCAGTGTCTGTGTGTGTGTTTTTTTCCCTTTCCTTTTCTGTCTTGATGTTAATGGGTTAAAATTCCCCAAAGCTTCTTCAAATTGTCTTGTTTTTTCAACTTATCCAGAAAACATCACCATATCAATAATTACATGCATTTGTATCGCATTAGAATTGATACTGCATTGAAATCAGTGCATTACTATAATATACATATTTATGACTTGAACCGAAAGCACTAACACGGCTGAGCCCAGATGTGCCGGATGTGTCCTATGCGCTTGAGTTTAGAAGATCAATTTTAACCGTCATCCCTTCCACATTCACACAACCGACCGCAGTACAGTATGGTGACCCCATATGAATGCATCACTACTGTAGGAATCAGTGAGAACGACCTTCTCTTACCCATGGCTGCTGCTGGAGGCTGTAAGTGCGGCGCCGGTCGTCAGGCTCCTCCTCATGCTTGGCTTGCTGGAACTCCTGCCTCAGCCGCTGTATCCGGTCGTGGTTGCTAGGCGCCAGTCTGTTGCTATGGGAGAAGAGAGGGTGAGAGAATTAAAGACGATCGTACATCCTCATTTGTGCATGCCCTAATGTCATCGACTGCTCCGATTTTAACCTGAGAGGAGTAAGAGGCAGGCAGGGCCCCAATCAATAAGTGGAGTAGCTTGTAGAGATAATAAAGGAGATTATCTACTCCTTGCTTTGCCTCTTTTACCCTGGTGTATTAATGCAGCACCAAACAGACTTGCCAAACATCTGATTATTGGATCATTTTGCTTATAGGATACACAGTCTTGTTGTGTAAAATCAAACGGGTCTCGGTAGTGAGCTATCCATGCGCCATTCCATGGATCGTAAGCATGAAGATACAGTATATGATGATGCATATGGCACAGAACATGGGTTTGGTCTTGCTTATTAATAAAGAGGGAACAAAACAAAGGTGTAGGAAATTGGTACAAACTTGCATGCTATACTAATTACCTTGTAAAAAAAAAAAAAAAAAGAAGTACGATAAATTTGCAAACATCAAATGCATCCACAGGAATTATCCTCTTTAAATCAAGATCGCCTTCATTATTGACAGCGTTCCCCAGATCTCTAGCCATTAGGCTAAACTGCGTGTACAGAAACAATCCAATTCTCTTTCCCTATGCATGAGTTCTTTGGTTCCTTCTGGGACAGAGAAGTGGACAAAATGTCTCACTGAAGGAGTCCCCAGTGATCCACAGCCAGTGATACATGTGGCCCATAAGGCCGCCTTTAGCAGGCACAAGGCCATCGCTCCGCCCGGAGCGCTTTAGCAGCCTATTTGCATCACTTTCATTCAGAGCCGCAAGAGTGCCTGTCAATAGGAATCAATGCGACTGCCTCTGTTAATTAAACAATGAGTTTTTTTTTTTTTTAAGCACTCATGAACACACAGGCCATGGACGATCCTCTCATTATGATATGACAGTCAGTGAGAATGTTAATTTACAAATTTGCAATACTAATTTATAAAAAAAAAAAAAAAAAGGAACAGAAAGGCAAGAAAAGAAACAGAAAGGGGAAAAAAGGAGGTAATGTCAAAGAATATAATTGGAGGTATTTTGCCGCCATGTCATTTACAGGACACAAGGGTAAGAATGATATAAATCCTACAGTATGTCATGGCATTTATAGTAATTGTTCTGAACACGCATAACAAATTACGAACTGATGTTTGAGATGAGAGATCTTCAGTAAGAACAGGGCTCGTTTATCTCAGTAAAGTTCCAGCGTTTTGCAGAATGTGAGACTTGATGGTCCACCGAATACATAGACACTATGTACTGTATGTCATGTTGTTGTTGTTTTTTACCTCTGTCACCCATTTTTATACTGAAATATGTAAATTGTAAGAGAGAGCGAGAGGGAAAAAAAAAAGAGAGAGAGAGAGAGGGCACTCAGCTTTCTGATGAGACATCAGTCGAGGAGAGAAGTGACAGGACGAGGGACAGACGAGGACGTGGCCTGGGTGCAGTGCTGTCATCAGTACCGATGCATTATTTAAATGTCCAAGTCATTGTGCCTAAATGCGTCTGTAATTGTAGACCGCAGTAAGAAGCGGCCCGCTGATGATAATGGTCGCTCACACATGCTTGCCAATCAGGCTTCATTAAAACGCAACTAAATCGCTTCCCATAAAGGACCAATGGACCCGAATGAGAGCGGCCGAGACATCATGGTGGAACATCCCAGTTCTGTTGTTCTAGCAGCCCATTAAAATCAATTGTATTATCCATAGCCCATTTAATTCCCCATTCCTATATGCAGATGTAGTCTTGGAAGAGCTCAAAGGCCGTTATGTTCATTTGCGAGGCAGTAGAAGTGAAGCTCTATAAATGAAATGGGTCATTAGTTTCAAGTGTGTGGGCTTTTGTTTCTAACCTCTGGCCCAGGCCATTTTAGATGAATGAATGCCTGTATGAATGCCTTCTCCTTCGGAATAGAGATTTCTTTTAAGCACTAATGCCTGGCACGGAAACAGAATCACATTCATTTCCATTCTTTCATTTCATTCTTCTCACTAATCCCGAATAAAACAAACCTGTTGTCACTAAGCAATGCTCTTCCTTTCTCGTTTCCACCAAATAGGTTGCAAAGACCTCACGCTTGAGATGAAACGGGTATGAAATACATCCTCTAGACCGAGCAGCGTCACAGCTGCCGAGCGCTCCTTTTACTCGTACTCGTACCTGTGGCTGGAGATTTAATGAATGACTCTGATGTGACTTGCCAGGATGATACCTAGTACAAAGTTTTTTACCGTCAGAGAGGAGTGAAGAAACGACAGGAAAGGGAAGAGCTTTTAATGGTGAAAAAAAAAAAAAAAAATCCAAGAGACTTCTTAAAATAATGCAGTTGTGAATGTGTGCACATCCTGTACCAGTGCAAATGACTCAAAGCACACACCGATCAAGCAGAATGCCAATACTAATACTACTAATAATAATGAGGCTTTGGTTACTAAATTGAATTTAACTGGAAATTGAATATGTCAAGTGTCAATTTGACCACACCCACACCCAGGACATGGTGCATTATTTAAATCCTGACATTTGCTGTCTCTTTAGTCATAGCAATACAAAATGGTCTGACCATCAACGTCTTATCAGTTGAAAAAAGAAAATGTCAAAGTGTGGGTCAGACACAAAGGGGGGAAAAATTTCTCAATTTGCTAATGATTTTTTTTCTTCCCCCCACACAAATTTGAGAGACTGGGGTGAGAAGCTCGTTGGCGTCTTGGTACAGTAGATCCCCTTTTATTTGTGGCCATTTGCGGACCTGCGTCAGCTGCGTCTTTTCTAAAAAGCAATAAATTCCCGGCGAAAAATAAGCAACAAATCACTCGGTCATTATCACGCATCTGCGAGGGGGGAATTAATTTGGCCATTAGCTCTTGTAAAAACGTGTGATTACACATTTCTGTCGGTGGCATCGTGCCTGGTGTCCGCGCTCGCAGTGAGAAAAAAAATGTTAACAAGGTTTGAGCGGCGCAGAGTAAATGAACAACAAACAAGGCCTGTGAAGAGGAAATGAGTGAGAGAGTGGGAGGATTTCAGAGGCCAACAGGCTCAGCTTTTTTTTTCTTCCTTCTTTTTTTCTTTTTAAACATCAACCTGGTGTGGTGGTACTGTAGGCGCCTTGATGGTGTTAGCAGCTAGTGGGATTGATGCGAGACTGCTGCTGGAAACATCAAAGAGCCATCTGATTGGATTAGAGCAGAAAGTTTTCCAGGAATGGGTAGGCTAGACTCCTCCTAGACACTCCTCCTCCATCACTCTACCGTCATGTCAGTCTAGACTGTGCTTTATGACTCCTCCTGTCTATCCATTAGCGGTCCGACGAGGAAAAGTCAGAAAGGTGCCATTATCTTAATCCTCCCGCCTGGCAACAGCCGTCTCCTCTCAACCCCCTGTCTCCAAAACAAACAGCACACGGGCGGTTGTTAATGCTTCTTTTTGACCCCGGAAAGGTCAAATCGTCCATGAGGCGTCGAGAAAGCGAGTCTGCTGACCACCTGAGCTCGGAGATGAGCAAGGTCTATAAACCAGCCACAGCTTGCATCCACCTTGTCTTTCAGAGCGCCTTCAGCAGACTATATCCATGTATTTGAAATTTTGCAAGTTCTCAAGTGTGCGAGTTTTAATATATAGAGCAACACGCACAGAGATCATCAAAAATTTTAAAAAGCCAACGATGCGGTAGAGAAATGGTAACCACTGGATCAAGAGGCTCATCTTCATGAGTGGACTAGGGGGCACTCAAGAGGAAAAAAACAAACAAACGGTTCAAAGGAATCGCTGATATCTGATCTGCTGGAGGGAATTCATTTTCTACCCCATCCACCCCAGAGCTGTTCAAAGACAGACACCTTTTCCTATAAAACATTTTCTCCAAAACAGTTTATATCATTGCTTAAGTGGATAATCTCACAGGGATACTGGAGATTTGTAAAGATGTTCATACTCTACACTGACAACCCGAAGAGGATGGTTTCCAGAGACTGGTTCCTCTCAAGGTTCTTTCCCCTCATGCTACCTTAAAATCCCCAAGTCAGTGTAAGAATTTAGCACAAGAGATCAAAGAGGGAAAACGGTGCCAAGACGCAGTAGACGTTGCACCAACGTCTCCACATCCGCAGCCCTCATGCTGTACATAAGCCAGATGGATGTTCCCATCTGGCTGGGCGATACCGTGAATACCTCCACATCATGGCATGAAATATCAGGTGTCTCTAGGATTATAAGCACCTCAGGGCATGCATCAATGTCAGCCAGGGGCCGGGCTTAACAAGAGCTCACAGAGGCTGGCAGCAATTTGCATCGATAAAGCGCTGGGAATTAAAACAAGCGCGGTGATCTGAACCGGTCCGATTGCTCGGGATGAGGGATATGAGCAAGGACCAAGAAACAGACAGCTCCGCCCGTCTAGGGTTCTTGTTTATGCATCGGATAAAAGGTCAAATCAGGTGAAACCAGTATAGAAAGACAGACATGCTTTTCCATGTAGGAAGCCTCCCTGACTTTTATCCCAGCTCCATGATGTTTAAACGCAGCCCGGGTGTTACAGCGGCCTGACAGCAAAGCAATTAAAGGCGGACGGTGATAAAACATCCATATGCCAGAGCATTTAACGAGCCAACAGGTTCATTCTCTCTGCACAATGAGAATCACTCAATATCTGTCTTGTGCTCACTGACTGAAAGGTCAGTTTACAATTGCTTGTACCCCTCCCCTTTCCCATTCATTCTCTCTTCATTTCTGTCCGTCTCCCGCCATCCTTTTCCTCCTCTCGTTCCACTCTCTGTTCTTTCTCTATCTTGTCTTCCCGAATAACACCTCTTGTCTGTTTACTTCCCAGGCCTCTGAAAGCAATTTCTCTAGCGGCGGAATGTTATTGTGGCAGATTAAATGCTGCGAAATCTTGTGTGACACTCACTTGCTCTCGCACGTACTGTAGGAAAGCAGATGTGGCAGCACACTGATAATGTTGTATTGAGAAGGCCTTCATCATCGGAGGAAACAATAGAAGCATGAACCCAGCAGATAGGGGCGATGGAAAGAGACTGTTATTATAGACTAGGCACACAGGGGTTGCAGATGGAAGATTTATTTATTTATTTTCTGAAAAGCGAGTTTAGGAAATTGAACGTTCTAGGAAGAAATAGATTCGACAACGCTGTTATTTTTAGCAGAGTGGTATTCCACGAGACCAGTGTACCTGGGACATGATTAGCTCTCTGATGTAGACTTGATTGGACAGGTGTCGGGAGTTTTTTCTTTCTTTCTTTCTTTTTTTTTTTTGGAAGGACAATTTCACGGTAAACGTATTGAGCTGTGATCCATCCCGGCCTCGCAGAGCGTTAAACAGATGAAATCCCATGATGCCCATCAATACAGATACTCCAGGTATATAATGCTTTGTTTCCCAGCCCGCACATGGCAACAGACACGAGATGAGAAGACACTGTGTAGAAAAGATGGATTGTTGTATTAAGAGGTTGTAGGAAGCATCTGGAAAAAATAAAAAATAAAACGTTTCTCCTGAAACACATTAAATGAGTTTATATTGGCTTGTTTTTTTTTTCACATGAACACTGGATTTTAAATAGGATGAAAAATATGAATGAATTTAAGGATCAACAATGTACGCTCCTAAAAACAAAACAGCAATCGTTTTTTCAGCTACACTAGCTAGAGAGTGACTATGAAGTGGTGAGCATGATGGTGTCAGTGTGAAGGTTCATGCCTTGGTTTACAGATGAGGAACTGAAAGAGCTGGACAGACTACAGGACTAAAGCGCTGCTGCATCACTCTTTAAGTAGAGAAGAATTGAGGAGTAATGGCCACTAGCACCGTGCATTGTGGGTAATGTAGGAAACTACCATATGAGAGTGTGTTAAATATGACCAGTTTTCTTATTAGTCAGATTTAACAAACCGCTGAATCGTTTTTATATACAAAAAAACAAAACAAAAAAACAAAACAGAACAATTCAAATATTCCAACAGAGTAAAAGCAAGACAGATCAACATCAGTGGAGTCTATTGGTGGGATTGGGATTTGATGGAAGAGATATATATATTTATTTATTTAAAATATCGACCATCAGATCACAATCCCACCACCATGTCTTCGTCCCCTAAAGCTTCATATGGGGGACGAGGTGAAGACTTGCCCGGTCTCCAGCCACATTGCATCAAATCAAAAGCTTAAGTCATATTAATGCTACACCCTGCAGACTTTCATTTTCCATCAAATCCTGTTATATCTGAGGGATCGCAGTGAGAGTCAGTCAATCGCGCGCACACACACACACACACACACACACACGCACACACAGCACAGAGATTAAATCTGAATTACTCCTGGTCATTTTCAGAGGCCCTGATAAAACCGGTTCAGGATGAAGTTTGCTCTTTTTCTCTAATCTCCACAGAAAATCATCAATCGATCTGTTGAAGTCGGGACTCAATCGCAGTCCGTCTGACCACACACACGCCGCCCTCATGCAACACTTTACTACGTGAATATCTTTCAATATTTAGCCTTTTTGGTCTGAGATTATTCGTTATCTATACATAATTCCGGGGTTGCGTCGCTCTTTATTTCATCTCACACAGCCCTTTTTTCCCAGTCTATCTTATCCGTCTATCTAGATTCTTCTCCTCATCTTTTTTTTTTTTTTTTCTCTCTCTCCATCTCAATTTTCCTTCTTCTCTCTCAGGACCGATGGCCGTGAGCCAGGAAGCCTGAAAAGTCTGGTTCTCATATTGAGTGAGTGACAGCTGCAGCTCAGACAGAGGAGGGCTGATAATAGGGCTGGCTTATACTCCTCCCTGACTTCACTCATGGCCTGTGCGACCGATGCCCCACTGTGCCCTCACTAGCCCCTACCCAAGTGCCCACCTCTCCCATACTGTAGATGCTGGCTAATAAGCCGCCGCGCTGGGGACGGGAGACAGGCTTTTTGTTTCTCTCTTTCTGTTCCGTTTCCCAGCACCGCGGCCTCTGGCACCCTATTCACAGACTCGCGAGGCGTGACAAAAGGAGCAGGGGGCACTATTAGCAAGACCACGGTCTGCTGGGTAAGAGCGAGGGTGCTTCAGGAGCGAGGGAGGGAGCTCTTCTAGAGCATCTTGACCCAGTCTATTCTCACAAACACGCAGACACGGAAACACAGACGCACTCAGGCGAGCCGCCTCCCTGTTAGGAGCTCTTGTGGAGAGAACATAATAAAGGCTGGAGATCGCGAAGCCTCTTAAACCTCTTGAATAGAGACGGGAGCGGATGCGAAGGCACACCTCCATCGCTCCGAAGAGCCCCTGAGGCCACTAACTAACCATACCGATTCGTCTCTGACTCCTCTTTTTCTCCCCCTTTTTCACTCTTGAACCATCTTTTTATGTCTAAAAAATGTGAATAAACTGTTTCTCCTCCCTGTATCAAAAGGGCCACACACACACACCGTTTTTCCCTTACCAATCATCTTTCATGCTTACAATGTCTATAGTCTTTCTGCACACTGAAGGACGTGTTTCCAGGTAGACTGAATAATTTATTATTCCCAAACAAACAACACTAGTTAATGCCAAATGTTCCAGTAAGCATCCTAATGTTTGTAAAATGAAATTAGCCTATTTTTTTTTTGGGGGGGGGGGGGGGGGGGGGGGGGGGGAAGAAGCCCACATGGATACAAAGAAACCAGACACCAACATTAAATATGAATCAAATAAAACAAATGCACTCTGTTGAAAACAGAAATATAACCAAAATTTCCTTCCAGAGCACGCCAAGCTGGTGCACATATTTCTGTCTGTCCTTGAATAAATTTGCGACTAAGGAATAAATCAATCCGGTGTCATCAATCACGATCCCCATTTCCAGGATTCACAGCATCAAAATATTAGAAAGCAAATAAAAATAGCCCCTCGCACAAATATCCGAATCCTGAAACAAGCAAAAAAGATTCCTGAGACGAGAAGTCTGCCTGCCGCCATTCATTCCAGTAAACGGCAATAATACGAAGCTTAGCTTAGTCCTGAATTAATTATTAAACCTTTGCACTCCATCTCGCCCCTCCCACGCTAATGTTGCGTATTTATTGCCGGGGAGATTAACAGCCTGATCCCTTTCACACACAGTGCTTGGCTGCTGTCCATGAAGATGCCATGGGAAGTAGACTAAAGCACAAGCGACTCGCTCCGATGGATCCAAACACACAGCTTCAGGTAAAGCTCCATGAATAGCTGCTCTAGTCGTTCTCCAGAATCTCATTAAGACTGCTTTGCCCTCTACGTTTTCAGTTATTGTCAGAAAACCCGATTAGACACAAATAACCGAACACTGTGGTGGTTTGGACGAACAGTCCGGGTGTCCGAGTGAACATGCTGTGTAGTGGTCGAGGGAAATGATCACTGATGGGGCAGAGAGAGGTGATGGTCAAGTTGATTATTTTCCTATAATAGCGAATGCTGAAATGCTTTACTTTTCTGATATCGCAGCAATTAAACATTTTAATATGTTCCTGAACAATATTCTGCGCCATTTATAGTTACAGTTAACATTATGATTTTTCTCTCCCAGCGTTAATAAAAAATTTTTTTTTTTAAAGTTTGTTTTGCGACTGAAAGAACAGAAAGTACATAAAAGTGGAAAAGTCCTCTTTCATAAATGTTAACAAAAAAAAAAAAAATCGTTTTCTTGAAAGATCGCTCATATCCCGGCTTTAATTTCTCAAATAAAGCACATTTTCAAATGTTTATTATTAGCCTTCGATCGTGCAGATCATCTACGATGCCTGTGAAGATGCCGTTGCTATAGAAACAACAACATATTACAACCTCAGAGCTCATTAATTAAACCAATTTGAATGTCAGAGTTGCTTTTACAGAAAATGTCGAAACAACATCGATCAGAAGCGAGAACTCGACGCCGCTCGGGCATCAGGACGAACCGGGCAGTAAAAAGTGACTGGAAAGTTTGTCTGGGGTCAAGTTCAGTCAATTACAGGCTCATTATTTACTGCTGGGAGGTGAGAGTCGGGCCGGTCTGACTGACAGCGACAGTCTCCACGAGGAGAAAGGGCAGGTTTGAAGTGAAGCCGCATTAATCCCAACTCATTGATCAGGGGCCGCTTGCACTCCGAGTGTGAGGGAGAATGAAAAATAAATAAATAAATAAATAAAACACTAGCAGTGATGTTTAATATATTCAGGATAGATGCGGAGGATTAGACGAAGGTCAACTCCACTTTTCCACAGGACCGTACAGAGGACAGAGATGTAGCTGGGGAATAAGTCTGAATGTTTGGCCTGATATATACAGTACTAAAGTGCAAAAGTCTTAGGCGCTATATTATCTGTAGTACAAATTTTTTGTTTATATTGTTTAAGTTTATAACGTCTGCATTATTATGTACACTACAATTAATGAATTATTAACATTACAGAAGAATATTTACATGCCTGTAAAGAAAGCGACATATTACATGACATTCCAGTTTTCAGATGGAATAAATAAATAAAAAATCCTGGGTTTTTCATGAAAATAGAAAGTAGTGAGTGTGACGAAGTTACCTAAAGAACTCATATCCTCCAGCATGCTCAGTAAAACCTCACAGCTGTTTTACTTAGAATACTGCACACATCTGTATCGAACACTACCGCTTATGTTCAAGCAAAGAGTTTCCGCACCAAATATTGACCGTTTATTGTTTATGTTATTACTTAGTGCTTTTTATAGAAGTTTATTTTAATGTAGAAATGTTTTCAAAGGCTTTTGTTTGGATGTTCCCAAGACTTTTGCACAGTGATGTAAATAAAACAGCTGTTAGGTTTTACTGAGCATGCTGGAGAATATGAGTTCTTTTGGTAACTTTGTCACACTCACTACTTTATATATTCTTTTATACATGTAAAGGTGAAATGTAAGCTGTGGTTGGAATTAGTATAATTAGAACAGATGTGATGGTGTAGGTCAAGACGGAGTTTGGCTTTGAATTAGAGTGTGTATGGTTAAAGAAAAGCATCATTAAAAGTTTTTTTTTCTTTTTTTTAATGGGAAGGTGGGGGGCAGATATTTTTACTTATTTAGTTATCTACAGTATATAGTGGAGTTCTTCTCAAATTCTGGCAGCTGTCAATAAAACAGCTGGGAAAAGCTCTCTAGTTTCCCAGTAGGGAAAAGCAGAATGTGGACCACTGACATTCAGAAAGCATGACATGCTGAACCCAAGTTCAGGTCTTCCACTCAATGCAGTGTCCACGCTCACATGAAAATACACATGAGTTCATTTGAGAGGTGGAATTTATCAGATCTCTTAACAGTGCAGGTGTAGAAACATGGAACATGAATCCTGGTAATAATAATAATAATAATAATAAAAAAAACACCTTGTTGCCAATTGAGGTGTTTATTAGTTAATAATCTAAAAGTGTGAGAAGATCAATTCCACACTGTGATTCTGAATGATTCAGATTCTAGTGTCAGGTGGTTGAAGGGAGGGGACTGGCTCAAAAAGAAAAAAAGAAAAGAAAAAAAAAACCCTGTCTGTACCTTTAATGCCTCCCAAATCAGTATCTTCACTACTGAGAGGTTAGAAGTGGCTAGAGAGACATTTCTGGAAGATCAGAGCAGCAGCGTCAGCGTATGGCAACGAGTCTGGATAGACTTGGAGGAGACGTGGGTTTGCGTGTGAGAGCAGACAGCCAAGATAGCATGCCTAAAGGGGTACAACGGGGGAAAAAAAAAAAAAAAAAAAAACACATGCCGGGTCCATGCCAATTAAGTGGCAGCTAAACGAGACAGAGAAACAGGGCTAATGGCTTTACCAAGCCTGAATGGCATGACAGAAAGGAGGAATGAAGAACGAGTAAAGGCTCATAGCATCGGCCTCACCGCCACTGCGGCTAACGGCGACTGTAGTGTATAAGACTGATCTCCCTTTAATGTCCCATCTGTATTGTCCTTATATTAAATAACCTCGTTGTCCAACACACCCACACACACAGACATACAGTAAGTGATGACAGCCTCAGCAACGCCTCTGGTTGAGTTCAGACGACATGGTGCTTTAACCGCATCAGCCTCTAGCTGTTCCTATGGAGTTCATCAAAATTCCACCTGCCTCACACTGAAAAACCTGTAATACGCTGAACACCGCCAGACGAACACACTCGCTCTCAGAGGAACATGATCCGGGCAGACGTAAAACTAAATGAAAAACCAGGAACGGTTGCAGCAAAGAAAATAGCCGAGACTGGATTTGGTCGACTGAGGGAAGGCACTGCACAGGTGGGGGTTGGGGAGGGGGGGGGGGGGCATGTATGTGGGTTAAACTCCACCCCCCCTATACACACATATATACACACACACACACACACACACACACACACACACACACACACACACACACACACACACACACACACACACACACTCTCATAGTTCCCACTTTCTCATCTCGAGTGGCAATATTTCACTATCGCTGAAAACATGAATGAGCTTTAGATGTAGATTTACGCCTGCCCGACACCCGTTGCGCCACACCAGGGACCAGATGAAAGGTCATATTTCATCTCCTCTGACACACACAATAATCAGACTCCAGTTAGCAATTATGCTGCACTTAATGCAAATAGATGGGCTCGTGAATCAGCATATGAATGGAAAGCGTGAGGGCCCGCTGCTCGCGCTCGCTTATTACACACACGGCTGACCTCACACACACACACACACACACACTCCACAAAAGGCCCTCCAGACTTCCCCCAGCATGGTGAGGTTGAGTTTGGGCAGATGTTAGGAGATGTGGGCATTCCAGGCTTCTGCCAGCAACCACCGCCCACATGGCATCTGCTACATGATTCAGGTGTGATGAGAGGAGAAATCTGGAGAAGAGATCCTGTAGCCTGGATGTCCTCAGACAGGTTTACATTACAGAGCTGCACAAAGAACGGATTAAAGCGTAACGGTGAGCGGTAATACGTAATCTGTAGGGAGAGGGGAAAAAAAAACAAAAAAAAAACACATGGCTTTGTGAAATCCGTGTAATGATAAGAGCAGAGACAATAGCTCTGAACATGCGCCACCCGCTTTATATCTTCAGGCCTTTTGGGCTCCTTCCAATCCTCCAAGTTAACTTTCAGAGGCTGAAGCCAAAAAGTAATAACATGACGCAGTCAAAAACCACTTTAGACTTAATTGTCAATCCGCTAATGGCTAAGCTAGCATAAACAGCATTGTTTGTGTTTTTTTTCTTTTTCTTTATGTTACCAGCAATATTTAGTTGCAGACGTACTACAGTATAACTGTTTAACCTTTACATCTTAAGACGCCGACGTTGCTGTCTAGATTTCATTATATCTAAAATGTCTTGCCTGGATTATGGGATACAAAGATCGATCAGGTTGCATAATTATTAATGATTTTCTAATAGCGTCAAAGTACAGTGATAGGCACATAATGATGTATAACTCGTACAAACAGCATGCAAATCTCTACATTTCTAGCAGAAGGCATGTGTAGGCTTCATGCATCTGCCTTACATAAAGACTATAAAACACAACATTATGTGCGACGGAGAAAACAGACGAAATGGCCGCGTGCGTGCCAGGATGTTCATGCTGACTCAGGCCCGACTGTACGACTCGAGGTCTGTGTTGTGCTCCTGTTAAGAGTGCTTAAGGGAATCTGACTCATACATGCATTTATGAATGTGAACATATTTAGAAAGTGTGAATGTACATATTTACAAAAGACAGGATACAAGTGTGTGTGTGTGTGTGTGTGTGTGTGTGTGTGTGTGTGTGTGTGTGTGTGTGTGAGTGGAATCCTCATCTGGGACTTGACTAAAAAGAGTTCAGAGGTCATGACCTCTAGTAATGGCTACTCGTCGGGATGAAGAGAAAAGCCCCGGCCTCGGGCATCATTTCAATTACATTATCAATGTTGGGTCAAAATCAATGCGTGGGTCAGCGAGCTGGCGTATGAAGACAGATGCGAGAAACAAAAGGGAACCTTAAAAAAAAACAAAAAAAACAAAAGAGCCTCATTTCACAAAAATCAGCTTGGTTCATGGGTAATATTTATTGACCCGTAATTTACCTTACTAACTCTGCCTGATGCTTCGCCAAGCAAAAACGTCTGCCTCCATAACAAGGAAATGACTGAATTATGAATGGCGGCTTATTAACGTCTGTTCGGGTTTAGATCAGACGACTCGGCACTTAAGTGCCCTGGACTGACAAGAGGAGAGCCCGAAGAAGGATAACAGCAAAAAGAGGGAGAAAGAAAACGAACGAGATGTCATACTGGATGTTTGTCTTGTCGTATGCTGATATTAATACATTTCCCTGAAAAGCCTTATAGCATTCCTCCAATCACCATCCACTAGCCTGGGTTTAGCATGGCCGCTGTCACACAAGATCTATTGCGGCACGTGCTCTCTTGTCTAATGAAGATGTAACGCTGGGAAACACACAATACTGTTTAGACCACAATAAAGCATGGAGAAGCCAGACATCACTGGGGTTAATTCCTGACCACATCCATCACACACACGCGCCACCAGGCATCAATGTGTCTCAAAGAGTCTAGCGCAGACACAATCTCCAGGATCATCTTTCTGATTAAAACAGCACTGACAATGACGTGATTAACGTCACACTAAACGATAAAGTGCAAGCATGAAAGTGTGGTAGTGGCTCAAATCCATTGCCTGGCCAAAAAAAAATTTTTTTTTTTTTTCCGTTCGATCACTATGAGCTTTCATTACAGTACGCAATGTGACGGCCAGTTCATGTGTGTAAATGATTCCTCGTGCACTCTTTCACAGATTAAGTCTTATAATATCTCCTTACTGTCAGGGAAGGAAAGCTCCATCATGTTACATCCAGGTCAGCTGACCTCATTTTATTGCCACGTCACGATGCTGAGTCTAGACCAGACCAACTGAAGCAACCCCAGTTTCCAGAGGCCTGTACAGTGCGCACTATCTACAGTATGCATGACAGATCATTGCTTTCCTTCTTTCTCTGATGCATCATCTCTCTGGAACAGGGTCAATCCGAACTCATCAGCCCACATGACCTTTTCCCATTGTTCCAAGGTCCAATCTTTATCCTCCCTAGCAAATTCAAACCTTTTCCCCCCTAATTAGTCTTTCTAAGTGATTTTCTTATGCCTCCACAGCTGTCCAGTCCCAATCCTGTGAGTTCTCATCACTATTAAACACAGCCATGTTTTTTACCCCGCAATTTCACAGAAAGTTTAAGTTATCCCCATTCATTATATTTTTCGACCACATTTAATCCATGAAGCTGACGGTTCAAGACCATCCTTCCAGGTTTTGATAATGTGCTGAAGGGTTCTTAACCCAGTTCCAGTAAGTTCAAATCCCCTCTGTTGTTTTCTTTCCCCAATAATTTGCCTTTTTTTTTTTCTTTCTTTTTTTTGGCTAGGCAGTGTACATCAAAGCGCACTAACATTACACAACGGTCATTTTAATAGACTTTACAGATAGACTTTTATTAGAGTCAGACATCAGTTTCGGGTTTCTCTATGGAAAACCCTGATCATTGTTAACTGGAAAGCATTTCCCGCTCCTTAAGCAGACTAAATGCACAGTGACAGTGCAGAATGCATGCATTAGAGAAGCCTGATCATTCAACTTCCTCCCAAGAAACCATCATTTCAGGAAACCTAACCAACCTGCCAAAAGACTAAAAGCAACGTTTAGTAAAACTCACTCTCAAACAAGCCTGCGCTCAATGAAAGACAAAATAATGGCTTCGTTCCAGCATCAATTGCTTTCAATATGGATGACCACATTTCAGTCGGAGTCTGAGGGAAAGGCCTTTCCGAACCCAGCCTTAGCAGCGGAGCCATTGCTGTAGAAGGCCAGGGATTAGAGGTGTGTGTAATGCTAGAGGAAGCATCGCTTGGGGAGAACAAGCAGATCACAACGTCTTTCCTCGGGCCATTCCGCATTAGTCCTAAGAAGGATAAAAACTGTGAGAGAGTCAGTTTCCTGCCTTACCCAGGCAGCAGGGCTTACAGAGGGAAATATGCAGGTAAATCCCGAGACGTTGAAGGATAGACACGGAATAAGGAAGTAAAAAAAACATAGAAATTCTTTTAAACAACTTGGCATTTCTGATTACTCGTTAATAATTTTCCCATCCAACATACGGAAAAATGGAGGAAATTGACATATTATATTTGATTTGCTTTAATAATATTTATTTATTTATAATAATTGATTTCATTCCTGGTTTTCAGACAAATCTATAATCTCATGAGTGTAAATACATTTCAATGACGTTAGACCTGTTTACTGGTTTTGCATTACAGCTTTAAATGCAAATAAACTGTGCATTCGGTAAACTTTACTATGCAAAATTGTGTGCTTGACCACATGTGCGACAGTACTGGCACTAGCCACTGAAAACGCAAGCATTCTCCAATTGGATTCATCGTTCATTTATTTACTGGCCCAATGATTCATTCATCGCCTCATTGTTTTATTCATTCTTTAGCTCATCAGGGTTGCGGTGAGACGGGAGTAGCTCAGTAACTAAGGCACTGGAGTACTGACCACAAGATGCCAGGTTCAAACCCTAGCACTACTGTACCATTTCGCCATTGTTGGGCCCTTGAGCCAGGCCCTGAACCCTCAAATGCTCAGATGTAAAAATGAGATAAAACCTAAGTCGGTCTGGATAAGAACGTCTGCCAAGTGCTATAAATGGAAAAGGTGAAGATTAGTCCATCACCAAACACACATTAATTTCAGCGGTTAAGGCATTGGATGATGGTTCCTTCATAGGAAGGTTCCAGGTTCAAATCCCACAACCACCAAATTGACCCTGTTGGGCCCTTGAATAAGGCCCTTAACCCTCAGCTGCTCATATGTATAATGAGATAAAAACGTAAGTCGCTCTGGATAAGGGTGTCTGCCTAATGACTAAATGTAATTTTAACAAAGTCCAAAATGAACATTTTATAGAATATTTACGACCTGACGCTACATATTTTGATTCATGATAAAGGATTGTCTGCGAAACCATTCTTCAAAAATCTTTACCTTAAAATAGTTCAAACAGAATCAGAAGCAGAGCTGAGTACTTACGTGTCCTCGTTCCCAAAACAACATTTCATAATTAAATTAATAACTGCACCAAAACGAAAAGGAACATCTGGTTCTTGCTTTAGGTCCTGTGAACTGGAATAATTGTGGTTTCAGGTCCTAGTTCTAACCCTGCTTTCCAGTGCTCCAGGAACTATTAAGGAGTCACTGATGTCAGCCATTGAGAATGTGGCAGACTGGTAAAACGCTCTCACAGGACGACTAAAGACGACGCCGTTTCCTGGATCTCGCTGCTTGACGTAACTGCATATCAAATGTAATCATTTCGCTATTCGCATCGCTATTAATTTTTAATTTAAATGGTTTATACAGTGGAGCGAGAAAGTGAAACATTTTGCACTCAATGACTTTAACTTCCATCCAGGATTATAACTCGAGGAGTTTGGTTCCTTTGATGTTTCCAGAAACTCGGTGGAAAAAGAAGTAAAAGAGACAGAAAGAAAGAGTGAGAAGAGAGATAATAGGGCATTATTCCATTCTAGTTTGAAGCACAACTTTTTTTATTAAGTCTCGACACTCTGACACAACTCATAAAACTCTGCTGAAGCCATTTCCCAGCACCGATAAGGCTCCAAACCTCTGCTTCGGTGTTCAGATAGCTGGAAACGCGCTTATGCACCCTGCTCACATCCAGGCCACAGACGTTCACAAAATCATTTCTCCATGTTACTCACGCTGTGTCAATCTACGTAATGGTACCGTGAAACTTTCAAACACTCATAAAGTCAAAACCACACACACAGACACACACACACACAAACGGAGAGCTCTCCGACATAGCTCTTTAGCTTCGGATCCATTTACAAGTTTTCAGCCATGCTTTTCTAAGCAGACTGAAATAAGCAACCGGGAATCCAAACAAGGACAGAAAGCACCTAATGTGTCTTTTATTGTCTGGATGAAATATTCATGATTGCTAAAACGGCTCGTCTTGGCAGCAGCGGCCATACCTCACTTACAGACGATAAACCATGACTGTGAGCGTGATCGCCACAACGTCAGGGCAAAGAAAGGAGTCCATTTGACCTTTCACCTCTCTCCACTTATCCAACCCAGAAGCTGGGAAGGATTAACACACTGCCTCACACACTGACACTCTACATAAAGACCACACAACAATCACGACTCCTCCGACAGATGGCCGGTGAATATCCCCGAGCAAATACGCACTGAGGTTGGGTATCTGCTTGGGGCAGAGGAGCTCGCGTGAGGACAAAGACACGTGTTAGGAATTTTTAATTAAGAATTGGTGTTTGCGGAGCGCCGAAGACTGGCAGAACAATGGAGCGAGTGTACGGGTAATGATAAACCTACTGAGATAGCACATCCCGGGTGAAGCAGGTGAGTGACAGGACAGGTAATGGGGCACAGGAGAGGTGAAACTATCACGGTGGCAGTGTGGAAATTGGATAGTGAAAGTAATAAAGTGGTTTAAATAAGAGAGAAAGGATAAAAAAAAAGACTTAAGACTGTGCTAAGACTATTAAGTAAAAAAGATTTTGAAGTTTTAAAGTGCTACTTTCTTAAATTGCATGCAGACTAGTAAAACTATCAAACTGTTCAATCGATCGAACAGGTCCCATTAAAGTTACGGCAAAGAAAATATTTTTCGTCAACTAATAGTTTAACCTGATTTCAAGTTCAAATCTAGTAAACGTTTCGAAATGTGTTAAATAATCTTATATTTTTGAAGCTCGCGCAGATCAAAAAATAACTGGGAACTTCTGGCATAAGATGAATAAACCATGCAAAGGTATGCTACTGTAGGAAATTAACCAACTACAGGGTTAGGGCTGATGCAGCAAAAATGAAGCACAGTTCAAAGTGTTATTTTACTCCAACAGCATGTCCTAAATAGTGTTTTTATTCATGAATTTATTAAATTATATAGCTGTAGGATTTAATTGATCATGCAATTTTAATTGCTTGGGGTTGATTCGGTAATTTTTCAATTATTTAGGTAAATGTTACATGGTCTACAATTACTGCGTTCCTTACAAATATACCACAGGTTTGAAAACACAACAGCTTAAATTTTCCTTAAACATTCATGTTTTGAAAGAGTATTGCTGCTTCTTCTTTTGAGTTTATGGGTGGTTGGTGCGATATCGCCATCTACTGGACTGGAGTGCGGAGGAGAAGACTGACCGAAAAAAATATTATTGTTTTGTCTGAGACAAGAGATATACAACAATAACAATCAACAACACAAGTAAAAAGCATTAGGTTATTATTATAGGCTTTTTTATTATTATTATTATTATTCTGTGCTTTAAGTAGTTTTAAATACTTAAAAACTGTAAGAAATGCTGAAGGGATAACTCCATACAGAATACCGCAAGACTTGTGTGTTCATGTGGACAGACTGGCATTCAAGATCCTATGTAAGAAATACCTACTGGCCAAGGAGAATAATCAAATAAAACTGTTAAATAAATGGAAAAAATACATAAATACTTTACATGATGTCGCCCCCTAAGGACAAATTTGAGAGACTAACACGCGGCGGAGTTAACATGCTGGATGTGGTATCAGTTTCAAGCCTGTGTTTGATCAGTGTTAGTTCAGCGATTAAGCATCTGAGCCAGTCTGAAATCCGTCGTTGATCCTTTAATCAGGACACTGTTGGTCAGATCCATGTTAAAAATGTTTCTCGTCTCAATTCCCTCCACGGCATCAGTTATCTTCTAAATGAATGAAATTTAAACACCAAGCGTGGATCCGATTCTTTCTTATTAATAAGCAGATCTTCATTTACAGCTGGAACAGCAGGGCATGTTTGTCCAAGCTATCCGGTGACTGATGACACTTCAAAGCTTTCGATTTCATGCTTTCAAGTGTGCAGTTTGGGATGCTGGCCAAGCTTGAAGAAAAATAACCTCCTTCTTAAATTAAACGCCATTATGGCTTTAAAGTATACCTGGCTGCCAGGTAGCAAGGTGAACTTCACGAACCGGCTCTGAAGCCAGGATTTAATTCTGAATTTGACTCAAGACATAAGATGAAAAGTTTTTTTGAATACTTTTTTGTTTGCTTTATATGTGTGTGGATTAGATGATAATAGCTAGGATTTACAAAAAAAGAAGAAAAAAAAAAAAACCCCAATCAATTTAGATGCTCGGATTCAATTAAAGTTTTATCTGATGTGCAATAAAAGTTTCAGAGTTCTCATCACGTCTTGGCTTGAGTTCTGGGCGCAGCGTGAGCCTAACGTTATATATCTCCCCTGGTCAACTACGTACTGGAAGTAATTTAATTTCTGGCAAGTGTGAAGTCCCTTACAGTAACATATGTCCACATTTGCACTCATCCATTACGATACTCCCCTCCAGTGAGTTTAGAGAACCATAAAGAAGCTTGTGCGGCTTAATGCATTTCAGCGTTAATATGCATGATATTTCAACTAAGCTAGCTAAGATATGATGATGACCGCCGCTGTAGACGTGAAGGGAAGAGACACAGTAGAGTACCTCTTGGGAAAATGATTAGTGGTCATCTCTGACAGCGTGGAGAGAATACCAAGTGCTCTCTAAAACGCTCTTGAAATATCCATAAACCATAGCACAACAAAATCACGGCCATCGATCTGTAAGGGACAGTCAGTGGCATGCCCGCGCAGTCTTTACATCCGTGTCGAGTACAGTACGGTACAGTAACGGGTGATCGAACACCGTCAATGTGAGAAAGAACACTAAACACGGATCATCCAACCTACCCTATGCTATAAGTTTTCTCTGTCCAGAGAGTGAAGGGACACACTCCCATCCCCCCCTTTAATTTTGGTATATAGGCTTATTTCCCAGAGTACACCGCTCCAGCTCAGACTCCCTGAGCTCAGGCTAGTGTTTACACTGAGCTCAGATCAGTGACCCGACTCTTTCTTATTAAATGCTGAAAGGACAGAGGCCTTTGTCCTCCTGTGTGCTTTACGGCTAGAGATCGGCTTTGCAGGAAACAAAGTGACTATGAATAAGTAATATATAGGCACCAGAGTGCCAACTTCCCTTTTAATTAAATTAGACCGCACTAAAAATGCCAGTGAAGAGGGAGTAGAAGAAGAGGTCTCTCTTCTTAATTTAGACTTTAAAGTGAGGTATGATCGCACCCAACATACACGATAAACGACCGCTATTTCAATAAAAGGGATGACTTTTATACTGGCGCCACCACTTTTAAAGTCATGCCGAGGGAAAACTCGCAGGAGGTTCATTTAGCCATGAGACACGGAGGCTGGACGCTGCACGTTGTCCTCTAATGCTTTTTCACCTTTTAAGAAACTGTGTGCATCCGTGAGGCAAATAAAATGGTCTTTGAATGGTGGAGTAAAATATAAAACAAATACATTCAAGAAGGGAGAATAAAAAAAAGTGAGGAGGGGGACGTTAAGGATGGTCTTCACTCGGCGTCTCATTGCTATGGTTACCGAGACAGTCGGGTCACACGGGACGAGGCTTGAAGACGGAGATAGGAGAGGCCTCACAGATATTTAAGCTCTCATTGGCTGTTATTTCCCAATGGTCTCGGCTACAATATCAGCGGTTTTTGCTCCGGCTACGTCAGATGGCTGCGAGTCAACAGAGCTTAAAACTACATTTTATGAAAATGCACATATCACATGATCATTTGATTAAATAAATAAATAAGTAAATAAATAAAAATGATACATAAAATTTCTGAAATGGAAAAGGCACTGTTTTGGAGATTTACACACATTGTGTATGTATTACAGGACGCCTTTAAGAAGGACACGGCACACGGTGGGACCTCCATAGTCCTTCGCAGTACATTGTCTCCTGACATATGGAATCCAGCTCAAACACGGAGATAAGCCCGGTCTCATGCTGCTCCCTGACCTTCTTACTCACCCAACTGGCACTAACCAGCCTGTCATTATGATCCCAATTACCTAGCTGGAGTTCCCTCACTCAGGGTGGCTTCAGTCTGCCATGGAGGAGCTACTCAGGTGGTGGAGTGACTTAGGGGAGCAATAGGGGACCATTAAGGAGACAAAAGAGATTTACTGTGCTTTCTGGAGCACATGGAACAAAACATTTAAGAGGGGAACTGAACAGATGCGGATCTTTTGAGAAAACGTTTGCTTCTCCAAAGGAAACGAATAATCAAAAAAATTCAATGTGCAACACTGGAAGTTCCATTTGTCTTGCCTTTGGCGCCTTCATTCATCACACATGTCTTCAAAAAGTAAAAGGTTTCTACATTTAATAATAATTGATTGAATAATAAAAGTCAATAACTGGAATGACGACGCTTTGCTTAAAATATAGTCTCGGGTACAATTTCTGCAATCTCATAAGGAAATTAGCTGATTAGTTTTACTGAACATCAGGACCAGTGTCAGGACCAGGCGCAATTTTCTGAGGACTTTGTCGCACCTGCTTCATTTTTCATGCATTTAAACCAATTTTTATGCATGAAAACAGGTATTTTTCATGATATTTTCCTGTAAGATTCAATTTGTTTGCTGGAATGTACTTTAAAAAGAAAGTTATAAAAGAAACATGTATAAGAAAGCTTCCACAGGGTGCCTAAGACTTTTGCACAGTACTGTATTTTACACCACAGTGGAACTTGTTTCTTTGCATATCCCAGCTTGTTAGGAAGCTGGGGGTCAGAGGTCAGCGTCAGACATGATACAGCACCCCTGGAGCAAGTGCTTGCTCAAGGACCCAACAGTGTAGGAATTTTCTGTTACTGATTTCTACACTGATACACGCTGTTTGGAGAAGCCATCAGTTGTGGAGCTGCTTTAAAAAATTTTAAAAAATAAATAAAAATGGAGCAGGAGTGGCTCAGCGTGTTATGGTTGTGTGGAGTTACTGATTGACTGAAGGTCGACGGTTTGAGTCTCAGCTCCGCCAGGTTGCCGCTGTTGGGCCCTTGAGCAAGGCCCTTAAACCCTGTCTGCTTCAGGGGGGCCATATAATGTCTGACCCTGCGCTCTGATCCCAGCCTTGTAACAAAGCTAAGAATAAAGAATTTCACTGTGCAGTAAAGTATATGTGATGAATAAAGGATGAACTTAACTTAAAAAAGTAAAACACTAGCATCTAAACATGAGCAGGATTACACTGGTAAAAAAGATAATCATGATTAGTCTAGTATGGTATAGAATAACTAGGAAATACATTAATCTACTAGATTTGGTTGGGTACGCCTAAAACCGGACTTGAGGCCAGTGTTTACAGAGCTATATACAGTATCTATACAAATTACAAAAGCCCATTATGATAGCTAATCCAAACCTACATAGGCATTTATAAAGGCTTATTCTAACAAACATAAAGCCATTATAAATATTGTTTTGCTCACATGACAGATGTCTCATGACAACCGACACTGCAGCTTCAGGCTCACGTAAGGGTTGAATAAGGCTTCAACTTAAAGCTTGAGCAGGTATGGCAAAAATATGGGTGCACATTTCCAGTATAGAAACCGTCAGCATAGTCCATATGTCGCTATGCATAACTTATGACAAGAAGTCAACAGTGGCAGCTTGAAAGTGCAGGGATTTGACCTCTCAACTTTCTGATGAGGAGCCCAAAGCCTCAACCAGTGAGCACTTCCAGCCCACATTCTTCTTTTCAAGCCTTTCAACTCTGTAGGAGTCATTAATTATTTATCCATAACCATATAATTTGTGGAAATACACATAACTCTCTGTACTTACTGCAGGACATTCACTAGTCTAGCTGGAATTTGTTTTCGTGATGTTGCATGACATTTTTCCCACACTGTTAGAGGAAAAGTACCGAAGGCTACAACAATAACACTAAAGAAAAATTGTAAAGTCATGATTTTGAAGGGGGGAAAAAAAAAAAAAGAGCGGACTGTGAACTCTCTAACAAGGAGTGTGTGTGTGAGAGAGAGGAGTGAAAGGTGCAGGGCAGATGTGTGAGAAGCATGGACATCTGCTTCATAAAGCTTGAGCAGACAGATGGATTTGTGACACGTCCAGAGCTTCAAAGTGTTGACCAGAAACTTCGGAAATCTCCTCGGATTTTCTCTCGTACAGTAGAAGATCATGCAAGTATGTACATGTACACGCACGCACACACACACACACACACACACATGCACACCAAGGCAAATCCCAAGACACAGCCTGCGCTTTATAGGACGCTGAACAGGTGCTAATGAACTGTGTGTTTCTGAGATCAGAACATGGGTATATGTTGTGACAGCTGAGGCAGTTCATTTTATCCTTATAATGCGCTAATCCACCGTGCACTGCCTTGAAAATACCAACTCCGAGAGACCGAGACCTATCTGTCATTGCCTTCTTAAACTCCTCAAGTGTGTGTGAGCACATTTGTGAAGGCTGGGTAAAGTTCATCCCCTTCTGGTCAGCTCCCTAGAATCCC
The DNA here is from genome assembly GCA_030347435.1 of Clarias fuscus. Classification (NCBI taxonomy): domain Eukaryota; kingdom Metazoa; phylum Chordata; class Actinopteri; order Siluriformes; family Clariidae; genus Clarias; species Clarias fuscus. The sequence continues at coordinate 31,267,112 of CM059207.1, forward strand.
ATGTCGCGTCTGTTCGCAGTGCTTCTTGTTAGCATGCGAACATCAGGCACAAACCTATACATAGCATGAGGTGATGCGTCAGAAATGCTGTGAAACCGTACCGAAGTCGAAAAGATTGAAAAGATTTACTGTTAATAAAAGAAACGCTCGAGCGTTACTTCGTATCTGCTGCATCTATAGAAAATAACACTTCGATGCATATTTCCGCATGCTCATCACAATAAGCCTAAGGACGGATGCTGAGATTGTGTGCTTTATGCAAAAGCTTTTATCAACTACTCAGCTAAAGTCATTTGTAAATGTAAATAAATATGCATAATTTGATGCATGCAAAGATATGACTACTTTTGCTCAAAGTACATTCAAGTGTTTACTGACAAAATTCAACGCCTGCCCTTAGACCTGATTTATAAGAGATGTTTCAGGACATGCATTCAGGGTTTTTTTTTGCTCTGTACAGGGAAGCATTTCATAATTTTGGGCCGTGGAAATTACAAAAAAAGGAATATATTGGATGCTAGAGCACATAGATGCTGACAGATTCAACGAAACAGATGCCTGTCCATACCATACGATACAGAGATACACGGAACAAACAGATCAGTTCTTCTCTCCTGTTAGTGTTTCATTCATAGCTGTCTAGAAGAAAAGTGGGTTCAGTGTGCGACTAACACACGATGGTGACCAGCATTTTTCAGTTTTGGTTTAATAAACCATACTTCCTTTTTACTCCTTCAGAACAAAACATCACTCTTGTACTTCCGGGCGCCAACGCGAGTGGCAGGCCATCCAGTATATCCGTCTGTGTGTCTCTTCTTTCTACATTTCTTTTGAAGTCAATTGATTGATTTTTTTTTCTCTCTCATTCTTACGTTTTTACTCAATCCTACTGGAATTTTCTTTGGTAGAACTAAAGGAATGAAGGAAGGGACTGAGGAGTAAGTGAGTGTGGGAATGTACTGTATGTATGTAGGAATGTACATATTTGTGTATCTATCCGTCTCTTCCTACTCCACAACCTGCTGCATTATTACTCACAAACTGATGGAACAGCTTGACCATGGGAATACGTAGTATTTTTACTATATAGGTAGCTAATAAGACATGGTGGCGTAGTGATTAGCACTTTGGTCTCGCATCTCCGGGTTTGATTCCCACCTCGATCTGTGTGCATGTTCTCCCCGTGTTCCAGGTACTCGGTTTCCTCTGGTCCAAAGACATGTAAATTAGATTAATTGGCGTTTCCAAATTGGATGGAACGGTGGGGTAATGGTTAGCACCGTCACCTTGCACCTCGAGGGTCAGGGTTCGATTCCCGCATCGGGTTTGTGTGCATGTCGTTTGCATGTTCTTCTCCATTCTTGGTGGGTTACCTCTGGGTACTTCCAACTTTGGGTTTTACCATGTTTGTGGAAATGGGAATAAATACAAGGGTCACCAAGGGTCACCATGGTGTCTTGTTGGACTACAGCGGTTTCTAGATGAATGGAAATTGCCTATAATGTGCAAGTGAGTAAATGAGTGAGTGAATGTGCGCTTATGTGCCCTGCGATGGACTGGCACCCCATCCAAGGTGTACCCTTCCTCAGGCCCAGAGTAACCTGCGATAGGGACTATATTCTTCATAGACATCTAAACGTTATCGCAGAGTTAAAATTTACAACATTGGTTAACCAGTTTATCAGTATTGCTTGATATCAGGCCTACTGTACTCTCCTTATGAAATGCAATCAGCTTTCAGCGCCAAAATGGTCTTGATATCACCATTCCTATCCATACACAGGGGGGAAAAAAAAAAAAAGCTCTTCTTCACAAGTACAGAAACAGTCTTCAAGTACTTATTCACATCATTACAGCTTGAGGAAAACTTATATAACACCCTCTTACACCCAGTGAACTAAAGACACAAAGCGCTCAGCGACAGTAAGGGAGCGCCCACTATAGACATGATGATTATTAAGCTCCAACACATCCTACATTACCTCTTATCTCCCACAGTTTATTGCTTTCCACCTAATGTCAGGCGGCACCGAGTGGAGGGGTGCGCCACATCTCGTTCCTCTAAAGATTTGGTACCTCTTACTGCTAGGATGCTGCTCGAGGCTGTTGCTGGAGAAATCGGTTTATGGGACTGTATTATATTGTGATGCACCACCTTAGGGCATGGTGTGAGGAATGAAGCAGAGAAATATCATATCTATGTGCAAAAATAGTAATCTCAGTCATCAGGCTGGGTTTCAGAGTAAAGAAAGAAAACAGATGAAGAAAGCTGAAATTTCCAATTTAGGATAGTATTTGTGCATGACAGTAACATGATACTATGCGTCCCTTCACAAAGAGCGAGAGAGAGGCTTTCCCTTACAATTCCTCTTATTTAGAGTAATGCTTGATCTTCTGAACTCATAAGTCCACTGTCGATTGTACACTGCTACAACTGCAATCAATCATCTTCCTCTATAATATAGTAAGCTTACATGGAGCGCTTGCTTTGCACAAATGGATAAAATGCATATATTCTTCTTTTTCGCTTTTTTTCTACGCCAAACACTTTAAGGAGCAAGAACAAATCATAAGTAATAATAAGAACAGCCCATGTATAGCCATGAAGTAAAGGAAAAGGAAAGTGGATTTGGGAAGATTAGCCAGGCTGAGGTGAAATTAAGCTCTGCCAGTCGCCCGGGTTTTGAAAGGTGCAAAGAGGTTTGATTGGAGTGTGGGGAGGGATTTGTGCACAGTGGGCCACTTTGGGTTTGTAAAATCTCCTGTGTGGAGGGACAAAGCATCAGGTAGAGAGGGAGGGATGGGAAACGCTCGCTGGTAGAAGCGAATTAAATCTCGAGCCTGCTTCCTTTTCACGCTCGGGCCTCATTAGATTGGCATTGTTAAGACCCAATTTCACAGAATGAGAAATCTTGGATATATATATATTATACCTCCCCCCCCCCCAATCAGCTAAATCAAATACAGCTTTAGAGTTAACTAGCTTTACATCCATATAATAACGCGTTTATCTTCTGGAGCTGCTTCATCCTAGTCAGGATTGAAGGATATCCGGTGCCTGTCCATTGCAGGGCTTCATGCTTAGAAGCAATATCTCTATCGGCATGATTTTAGGAGGTGGGAGGAAACTGGAGAACCTCAAGGAACCCCATGCAGACGCTTGGGGAACATGCGCAACTCATCCACACGTGCGCTGCGCTAACCAGAGCTCGAGATTGAATCAGGGACCCTGGAGCTCTACCCGCTGCACCACCGCGCCATCAATAACGTACTGTAGGCTCGTCCGCTGCCTAGAATATACATGAGAACGGTATGCGAGGAAGTCCGGATAGATTTTAAGGGAAACTTTGAAGGATAGTGTTTCACGTAGAGTAGATGAACAGAATGATGAAATCCTTGAATAAAATCAGAAATGGGCCACATGAGATGTTTTGTCTCAGTTATACACAGAGGAGACAAAACACACATTCCCTCCTTGTCAAAACACACAGCCTCAATTCAAAACACACATGCTCCCCTGGTTCCTTCGCAGGGCTTTGTGTGTATTCTTCATTCAGATCACACAAGGAAGAAGCTGATCCTTTTCCCTCGGAGGAAGATGCCATTTAAAATACTAATCCACTGGATTCACAACAACAACAACAACAACAAAAAAAAAACAGATAAAACATCCACTTAGTTACATACACCAGGATAAATGAACTATATGCGAACTATACTTGGAATCTAAATCTAGAATTCATGCGCGAGGCGAGTACCAGTGTCCTGTCTGTCATCACGTACCAGGATTTATGTTTAAAAACTGTCCAAATTTAACACAGACACTTAGTTACAGTACAGCTCACTTGGCAATGGAAGCAATGACCAAATCTGGAAGACATATCTTTCTGGCATTACACACCCAGTGTCCTTCCCTGGTTTGGTCCCGAGCTCAGATTACTGTCGAGACTTTAGAGCGTTCATATTCTTCTTATATCTGCGTGGGCTTCACGTCTTGCGCAAACAACCCTCAACAGGCGCACTGGCTGCGCTAAACTACCCCTCGATGTAACACATTCGGAATGTGCGAGCTCGCAGCACACTGTTCTCCCAGGGCCCGGCGTTCTCCCTGGTTCATTTTTCTGTTAACACACATTAACCCTGCTATTCTTCTCCAGACATGTGTGACCCATTTGAAGCTAAAATACTGTATTTCCTGAATATTAGCGAGTTTATTTTATCGGGACAAGGTTTCAAAACTGTTTAACCACCGCAAAACTAACGCTTATCATTTCATATGGTTTTTAAGAATCGAATGGAACATGTTTTTCCATTACACGCCATATAGATCAGAGAAACGTAGGACCTCGGTAACATCGGACCCTAGAAGTGGGAAATGTTGGGCTTTGAAAGCATAGGACCAGGTTTGTGCCAAATGAATCAGGCGAACATAGACAAACGCTTTTAAACCACATAAAATTGTACTTATGCCTTTGAGTCGAGTGGGTAAATATTGATGAAATATGTATTCCTTATAGTACGTTATAGGAATACTTTAAAAACATCTTTTCCTGAAAGGAAAAAAAACTGGGCTTTAATCCAAAGGAGCACAGGGAAAAAAAAAAGAATTTTTTACTGCAGATACATCGGAGTAGATAATTCAGTTCTCTGCAAGCCCCAAAGGAAAAAACACTTCTGTTATATTACCTGAGTATGTCTACTAGCTTCTTTTGTACTTTAAACAACTTCCACCTTTTCTAAAATCACTACGCTGTGCTACACAATACTCCTCCTCGCACAAGCTACTAAAAGCCGCTCTAAACAGTTTAAGAGCCGAGATAACGTCTGCCTATAGAGAAACTCTATATCTGTGGAGCTGTAAAGGAGGCGAGACGTTTCGTTTTTTTTTTTTTTTTTTTGTAATGCGTCTGAAGTAATGTTTCAGATGGGAGGTTATGGCTTAAGGGCAGACTTGGCAAAGTACACCAGCACACGCCTGATGCGCTATGACTCTGCGCATTTTATTTCTCTCGAAATGTCAAAGGACGGAGAGGAGCGAACCCGCACGAGCGCGGCCTGCTGACATAAAGGTTAAATACATGAAACGCAAACACCGACAGTGAAAAGAAAGATCATGTTCCCTTTACGCGAACGTAATGAATTAATGATTAGACGCTTATTTAATGCTAAAAATGCGTAAATGTAAAATTTGACTGATGAAAGATTTGGATAAAAACTCTGGGAAAAAAAACTGCATGCTTCACCTTCTTTGTTTTCTTCCCCTCTCTCTCTCTCTCTCTCTCCTCTTTTGTCTTGCATGGTTTTCCTTAACGCTCCAGCAACACACTAAACAGAACGCTTTATGACAAGCAGCATACGCTAAATAAATCCAACACTTCCTGTGTGTGGGGTCCGGAATGTGATGTCTATAAGGTACAAGATGAGAATGAGAAAATAAATGTTCAGAGCAACAAACACCATTAAGCGCTGATAGGATTTTAGTGAACTGTAAACACGATAAATCACACGTCCTTAAAAAGCCACGTCATATCAACACAAGGGCGTACGGCCATAACGGATGCCCTTGTGTGCAATCATCTGTCATAATTGCAGCCTGATAGCGAAGGGGATTCACTGATTGGCTGCGGAGCGGAGACGCTCGAGCCCGATTGGTCTGCGGCAGGAGTAGATGGAGTGCTAAAACGCTGCGGTGCGCTGTGACTGCTGCGAACGCTGATTAATAATCATCAGCACAATAATCACAACTAGAGCAGGAAGAAGGTCTCTTATGTGTGGTGAAAAATCAATGATGTTGGAATAAGCCTAGGAATGTATAATGGCAGGTCTCCCCTTAATCCTGGGCGAGATGGCGACTGAAACAAAGAGGGAGTCATTATCAGCGCCGCCTGATCCTCGCGAATGTGACAGAAAATTACTTTCCTTTCAAAGGGAGAAGAAGAAAAAAAAAATCATTATAAAAAATAGAAAAAGAGAATAAATGACCTCTGCTCTTCTGACATCTGTGGCACTTCAATAACGGCAAAGTCTCTGAACAACAGCCTCACATTTCTACACATTGTGCTCTTCTGTCCTTTTTTTTTTTTTTTTTTTTTAACTCTCCACACCTTTACAAAACGCTCTGTTTTTCTTCTTCTTCTTTTTTTTTTTTTTTAAAAAGACCTGCCAGGTGGTAGGGGAAACCCATAGCAGCTGCAGGAGATGAAATAAAGCTGGTTAAAATGGGTTTATCTAAATCATGTGGGTCAATTGAACTGTTTTTCAACAGATGAGGCTGAGTGACATGGTGAGAAAAGAATAAAGAGACGGAGAGACAGGAATGAGGACGACACGCATGGGTGAGACAACTCGTTGGCCTGTGAACGCCTTAGAGAAAGGCGCGAGTAGATAAAAGGGGCATTTAACAGGCTTTGAGGAAAGTGTCACGACTCCTGACGCTTTAATGGCAAAAGAGATGGAGGGAATTAGAGAATGAAAGAGGATGTATGTGTCTCTCTCTTTTTATCTTTCTCCGTGTACGACACCATGCTTGCCTATGGCTTAACTATAGCGTATGGCTTTATAGCTTGGGTGTCATTTTAATTCATTTGGAAATCAGTGCATGAACAAATAAATAACTGATCTGAATTCTCAACTGGAATTCTCAAATGGGTCCGAAATTCACCTACAAGCTGGAAAATATGTTTAAAAAATATGTTAAGTAAGTAAAACTCTGATCTGTTTAGCTATTCTGGGGCAGATTTGTTAGCCAGTTCTGATGTTTAGGTTGTGCTCGTCTGTTCTGCTGGTCTTACATAAGGCATATTGATAAAACAATGTTGTTTAATAATTCATACGGTCAGGTTTCCGTCGTTAACTCCGGTGTCATAGAAATTATTCTAGATCAGTCAGCTATGAGATGCACGATGGCTTTGATTAAGAAAGTCTTTGCGCCGCTTATACGTTACAGTACTTTCCATGTCATCGGAAGTCTAGGGTTAAAGGGCCTCGCTCAAAGGCCCGGGAGCGGCAGGTTGGCAGGTTCGAGCCTTGAACCTTTGACCTTCTAATCAGTAACCCTAGCGCCTTACCCGCTGAGCCAACGGTGGAAAAGGGGAACTATTAACATGAAAGCTTGCGAAGCTTTTTCACCCACGTACAGACGATTAGAGGGAAATCTGGAAAGGCTGATGAGATGTTTCCAGAATATCATAAATCAATATAAATCACTATGCACTGTGTGTGTCGGTTATAACGTTTAATATGCAATATGGATTTTTTTTTTCATGATAAATTCAGAAATACTGAGTATTCATTTGATTTCAAATAAGATCTTTTCAAATATGTTGTGGATTATACAAGCTTCTATTTTGTGTGTGTGTGTGTGTGTGTGTGTGTGTGTGTGGAGAGAGAGAGAGAGAAAATCAAAGTAGGAGCCACATCTGAGACATTAATGTTGCAGTGTCATTTCAACTTCTCCATAAAAGACAGTGATTTCTAGCGCCGCTCTTTTCTTCAGAGCCTCCCCGAGAGCATCGCTTTAAACCAACAACACATTTAAATGCCAATTTATCCTCCTTCTTATTCCCCTTCATGCACATTTATGTTTCCCCCAAAGTACTTTCAACTTTATTGCAACTACTGTAGAATAGAAGGATATCAAAGTAACCGCAAAAATCACGACAAGATTGCGTCTGTTGCGGAATTACTCCAACAAATGTCTTGTTTGTTTTTTTTTCCCCATGAAATAAAAAACAACCAAAAAAAAAAAAAAAAACAACCAAAAAAAAAAAAAAAAAAAAACACCTTCTGACCCTATTTTCGGCCTCTTGTTTGTCCAATTAACTGGGAGTGCTGTGTTCAAAAGACGTACTCGAGCAGCTAAATGCAGGGTCCATTTTCCAGACACTCAGGAAGCAACAAAATAAATGGCGAGCTATTCAAAGCAATTAAGGCCAGTGTGAGGACCCCGGACAGAAAGGTGGGAGTCGGAGCGGCCCTGACAAATAACTTATTATCTAACAGACAATTCCCTGCTGTGAGAAACTCCAGCTGAGATCAACCACGGGAAAGAATTTCGCTGGAGTGTGAGGTAGTGTGACTGGATGTGTGTTTTAGGGCCGTCTGAGGGATATACAGTACAGACCAAAAGTTAGGACACACCTTCTCATTCAAAGAGTTTTCTTTATTGTGTTCTTTATTGTGTTCTTTAGCCCAAACGCGTCTCTTCTGCTTGTTGCCTGTCCTTAGCAGTGGTTTCCTAGCAGATATTCTAGCATGAAGGCCTGATTCACACAGTCTCCTCTTAACAGTTGTTCTAGAGATGTGTCTGCTGCTAGAACTCTGTGTGGCATTGACCTGCTCTCTGATCTGAGCTGCTGTTAACCTGCGATTTCTGAGGCTGGTGACTCGGATGAACTTATCCTCCGCAGCAGAGGTGACTCTTGGTCTTCCTTTCCTGGGGCGGTCCGCATGTGAGCCGGTTTCTTTGTAGCGCTTGATTATATGTACACACACATACACACACACACGCATATACACACACACTCTCACACAGATACACACACACAGATACACATACTGTACACACACATATACTGTACACACACATATACACACACACATACATACAGTACACACACCTATACACACACACACACACATGACCGCATTAAACCTTCCTTTTAAATGATATTTAATTTCTGGTAAATTTGGGTTTAGTCCAAAGTAATACTAAAGGCATTAAATATATTAAAGTGTGGAGATTAAATTAAATTGAAAAAAAAAAAAATTAATTAGCAAATTTTAATAGGTTTAGTTCGGCTGAGACCAAGCGGCGCTGCAGGACATGATTGAGGGACAGATAAAATCTGACCTCAGGAGTGTTAAAGCCTGTGGCCATCTTCTACCCTATGGTGTGTGTGTGTGTGTGTGTGCGCGCAAGAATAAGCACAGCAGAGGGTAGTGCACACTTCCGTGCTTCCAGTGTGCTTGTCTTTATATGTACGCATCTAAGAAATCAAAGAGCAGAACTTCTGCATGTGGACTTTTCTCCTCTCTCTCTCTCTCTCTCTCTCTCTCTGCGAGTGTGTGTACTCAAGCAGGTGTGTTTTCTACCCAACAGGCTGCTGGCATGTATTAAGGCAGCACACATCAGGGCATCATCTCCCTCTGTGCCCAGCAGAGACAGGCATACACACACATGCACGCACGCACGCACGCACACGGCATACACCACACCGAGGCCTACTGCTGATCCCACAGCCGCGGGGGGCCTCTTCAGCTAACTACAGCCAGCACCCGCTGCATTTACTCACTTTTTACACATGAGATGAACACACACACACACAAAAATAAATAAATTAAAAAAAAGGCACACCATCCTGCTGTGCAACTGCTCACATCCAGCAGGTCTGGCCATGAAAGTTTTCCAGATTAGCTGAAATGATTACTACAGAAACAGCACTTCCTGCAATCTTAAGTGTCATTTAGAGCTATGCGGACATGACGAAGACCAGAAGACCAGGGCGATCCTTGAACCAGGGAGCGGGGTGTGACCCGGTGATTTAGCCAAACCAGATCTGAAGACCAGACCTCAGGGCTTGTTAGACCAAGCAAACCAAAATTAGCTTATAATACTAAACTGACATGACCACTGAAGTCGCCTAATAGTTAGCCAGTTAGTGCGCGTCATGAGGTCCGCTGCTGTGTCCTTGCCATGGAGAAGGACTAAACCGGTTTAATCCTGTTTTATAATAATACTAATAACGGCTCGGAAACTAAAACGCAAATCAACAATGCTGAACATGATTATGATAATTGCAGAAACCATTTTTTTTTTTTTTTACTCTACACACCACAAAGCCACACCGGAAAAGGGCAAAGGCGTCAAAATCTTCTAACACTTTCCGGCGTAATTCCCAAAACCTGGAAATAGGTTATTAAAGCGATTTGACTGTAGGAAGGTTTTAAGACAGTTTCTACCTTGGGGAAAGGTTAGATAGAACTGGCACTTTTTTATGATATGACTTCAAAGCCTGGCACAGAAATGTGCAATATGCCCCAGTAAACTGGAGGGGGGGGGGGGGGGGTGAGATAGGAGGCTTAGCCTTATCTGCCCTCTGCCACTGCACTACGCTGGAGTAATCAAGGCTGCAGGCTCCCTCAAGGCCTGGCTGCTCTTATTGTATCCGCTCAGAGCTGGGCACACGACACACACACACGTACACACACCACCACCACACCCACGACAGATCAATAGACTTGTCAACAGTGAGACGACTAATCTAATTCCAAGCATCTCTCTCTCTCTCTCACCCCAAAAAATAATCCTGCAGCCTTTCCCCCCCCCATCTAGGCTTTCCTTTCTGCTTCAGGTCCTTTTCATCTTTTGACTCCTGGCTGACAAGTAGAACATTTTTTTTTTTTTAAACTTCGACATTTTTAGGCATATAAGGTATTAGAGATGGGGCGGGGTGCGGGCGATTCAGTGATGCACCGTGATTGCAGCAAATATTGCCTCACTGAATCCGAAATCAATTTAAAAAAAAAAAAGTTTTTATTTATATATGGTAAAATCGTGCCATTCCTCTTTAACTATACAGTTTGTACGCTCTAAATTGTTCACACAATTGCAGACAGCGCAGGATTGCTGTGTGGTACATGAGGATTTTTGTGAAGCTTGTAATTAATTGTAAAGAAGTCTGAAAAACAAACTGAAAAAATCTAATATTTTTAATATTTCTAAAATATTTATAATATCGTAATACCGATCGAAATCGTGATGATATGCTATCAGGTAGACCCTGGTGATTCCCCTCACTATAACGTATTAATATGTTAAATGATACTTAAAAAAAAAAAAGAAATCTAATGTTTATGATATATTCATCACTTTTTTACCACAATAATGATCAGAGTAGCATTTTTTCTGCTCAAACATGAAATGCTTTGCTTCGACAAGGAAGCCCTTTCAACGGCATTTATCCAAACAGAGCATGAAATTAAACAGATTATGAAAAATGGCACATGTTTAAACGTCATAAAGAGGGAAATGGGGAAGAACCGGGCTGCGTGCGTGGAACCGGTCGATGTTCTACAGATTAAAGGGTTTAATTGGACTTAATTGTGTTATTACAGCTTTTGCCATGTTGCTTGAAAATGTGGATGCAATTAAGTGTTACCCAAGAAACAGCGCTCGCAAATGGATATTTAAACAGGTGACAGCGCTCTGTTTGGCAATATCGGCTATATTTACACGGATGAAAGAATGCAAGAGCGTAATTAAAACAGGACTATGAAATACACAAAGAGATGAAATAACCCAGCTTAGGAGTTTGTGAAATTTGGCTTTTAAAAGAAAGATAAACACTCATAAGCAATTGATAATGATTGCTCAGGATATCATGCAGTGATGGTCAAATGGATCTCAAACAATCATTTTCCTGGATTCTTTTTAAAACATTTTTTTATAATGATTGTACTTTTAGAGCAATAGTTATAAAAGAAAAAGAAAAATAGGAATAAAAAAAAAAAAAAAAAAAAAAAAAAACTTTTTTTCTACAACCTTCTGTAACTCTTACAAGAGAAAACATTAGAGAAAATGATTAAAATAATTTGACGGTCATTATTCTCCTGAGGATTAACATCACGCTTTTCCTGCTTTACTTTCCTCCTGGGAGCGAGCGCATCAGATTCGTACATCACTGTCCCATTTTTATGCTTGGCATGCCATCATTTTGCATTAATTCCTAAACAATAAAAGAATTCCTGATGTCTGGTGAAGTTATATTATCATAAATGAAATGAAAAAAAGAGAGAGAGATCGAGAATTACGAATCTTTGACTTGAAAGTTTTGTTAAATTAATTGATGGTATCTGGAGTGCCAGTAGGTCGTCTTTTGGCTATTTAAATGAAAATGAACTCCTGGGTGGTTTGTGCAAACAGAGGAGTTTGTAGCTATACGAAATGGAAGTAGTTATAGGGGAGGAAATGCAAAAGAAAATTAAACAGAAATGAATTTCAAACAGTGATTATACTTTAAGCAAATGTTTACTGACAGCCAACAGAATTTGGAGCCGTCGGAATATAATTTGTTAAATCCTGAAGCTGAAGCCTTTCACCGGGAATGTGAAACTGAAGAAATAAACACATTTAGATAATCCATTTATGCGTGTAATGGTTTTTGAAAATGGAATACCTTGGCTTGATCCTCAACTCAGAATCAAAGCAATGGCTTAACCCTTTCTTTGATCTTTTTAAAAAAAAATTATGGGACTTTAACTTTAGTTTTTCGGTTTTCCTCTGGTTACTGACTTTCTACTGTTACGTGGTTGGATGTATGCGTCGCTGTAGTTAGGACTAACAGGCTTAACATCATGACTAAAGGATTTTGTAATTGTAAGGTCAGACGAGGTCGTTCTTTTTATGAGTCAAAAAATGACTGAAGTTTGAAACATCAAGGGGTCATACACTTCATATTTCATGTGTCAGACGTTTTTTGTATGGACCTGCACTGTATGAGAAACAAAAGGTTTCCAATACAGCATACTGTTTTATCTCAGTAAAATGAGAAAAAATTAAGAAAAGGAAAAAAGACATCTTAGCAAGTGAAATTCTTGAATCTAGTCTAACCTACAGTATGTACAATTTTTAATAAGTTTACAACAAACCATTACATAAGCTTTTGGATATCTATATATCTTAATGGTTTGTTGTAAAATGATTTAAAAAGAGTAAAAAATTATATATGTATACTGTAATATAAAATTATTTGATTAACAAATTTAAGACTAGGAATTTTTGTTCTCCTGGGGGAGAATTTTGCATCTTTAACGATCTTTCATGAACTGAAATTCGGAATTCCTAAAACTTTCAAACTTTTCTGCCAACAGAACACGACATTTTAATAACATTTGACCAGAAATGTCATCAAAAACACTACATGCTAAAAAAAAAAAACTTTGTTTCTTGCAATGCTTCTTATGTATGTTGAATTAAGTCTAAATGATGTAGTGTGTCGGTGTCTTTTATAAAGCCTGTACAGCTGTACAAACGTGTCTGCTTCTATAAGACCAGGCCTGATTTATTGAGCCGGGGTACGGACACTGCTCACCTGCATTTATTAGCTCTGTGACCATCAATCTACACCATCCTCCAGCCATGTGTGCCAGCTGATCTCTCTCACACGCGTACACACAGTTGTACTAAAGCAGAGATGAAATCAAACACAGGGGGCGATTTAATAATGCCGGACACGCCGCAGTCAGACCGCAGAGCGATCCTAACGGGAAATCAAAGCTTGCCGACATAAATAACTCGCTGGCGGATGAACTTAATGGTCAGTGAACTATTCTCATGAAGCAGCACATCTACTGTAGGTGGGTTCATCAATTTGGCGATATAATCTCAATACTGTGAGATGATGTTAAACATTACAACGCTGTAAATTAATTAACTGTAATTCACTATGACATTTGTAAAAATTTTGTACTGGATTTTTTTTTTTTTTTTTAACTTTACATTTCAATGCTAAACCCTAAATTATTATATAGGTTTTAAGACAGACGTATACATCATGCTACATATCATATATCCTAGAAATCTTAGTAATGTCTCATATAACATGATAATATGGGACTATTTTTGAAATACTCCCAAACCTTTATAACAAAGACTTTATAGATATTCATAATTCAGTACATTCAGGTAGTCCGCTGACTTCATTTTTTGACATTTAACATTATCAGTACCATCAAGTTTATGGAGCATTAATGCCTTGGCAATCGTAAAAAAAAAAAAGAAAAAAAAAAGAAAGGCCAGAAAGCGGCTTTAACCTCTGAGCTACGTCGCCCTCATGTGAGAAGTGTATGCTGGAGTGAGTTAAAAAAATTACTGTGAGCAAATCAAGAAGACAAATCGGAAATGTTTAGGTGAAAGATACGATTAGAATACTGTAATACTCTAGTGCTGCCCTTCGCTTAAGAAACAAAATTTCACCTTGGATGGTTTCTGGGATATGAGTTCTGGATCATGAGGTACTTCTGTTTGTCTGGGCAAAATAAGTGTGGTGTAACTTCTGGATGTTCCTGGAACAAACGGCCAAGAAAATGTCATAAAAACATAAGAATCATGCTAAGTGAAGTCCCGTAAACACTCTCGCAATCAAATCCCGACATACCGCTATACCGACATACTCACAACGTATCCCTCACATCTATATTCCCTTTTAGCACCACAAGACGATTTTATTAAACAGGTGCAAAAACATGAGGAATCAACACGCTGGTGTGAAGTCGAAATGCTGCTCCTTCTGTACTGAAACTTTCTGTTACACAGAAACTTTTCTATAAAGTGCCCAGGTGCACTGTGGGAGCTGTTGTCAGCATCATTGTTCCACCTATAATCATAGGATCATCTTATTATGCAGCGGTGATGCCTCAACCCACTCTGAAAAAAAGAAGAAGAAGAAAAGTACTCCAACCCGAGCCCACCTCATTAATCGGCACGGTGCGAGGATCCTGCCGCACGCTCTCGGATCAAACCCGGGCGTAAAGTAAAAAACGGAGAGTTCCGAGACAGCCCGCGTATGATGAAAGCAGCCCGGCGCAGGAGACGCATCGGGGGCGGCGTAGCTATTGACGGCACACACCAGATCAACAGCTGGATCCTCAGATGCTCATGAATACACACTCAACGGCAGAGAAACAACATGTTGGAATGCAGAGGGGAGGTGATGAATATTTATGACCGGCGTCTCGTTAGAGTTCGAAGTGCATCGGCTGCAAAAGTTAGCAACGGAAAACGTAGTCTAAGGGAAAACATGCACCTTCGCTGCAAACATGAAGGAGCCCACCGGGCTGGTTTTGTGGAACAAGAGATTTTATTAAAAGGAAGAAAAGAAAAGAAAAGAAAAGAAAAAAGCCGATCTGTCTGTCAGGATATCAACTGCTCAGCACAGCACTGGGGAAAATAAACAAAGCGCTCTTTTGCTGGAGCAGCATAAGCACTACTCCGTCTCAGGGTGATGCACTGGCAGCCGACTGATGAGTAAATTTTCCTCTCGATCCTGTGATTATTTTCGGCTTTAGGAAAAGCATGCAGGGAAGACGTCTGCACTTCCACAAGATCATAAAGACGTGAATGTAATTAAAGCACAAACACGCCACAAGGATGGAAACATGGTGAAAAAAAAAAAACCCACATTAACCTGAATCAAAGGAGACTGCGTTTGTAATTTTATATTCCCACAAGTTAGGAGTGTTATTTGGGCGATGCGGTCACTTCGGACTATAAAATCTCAGGCTGCGTTCTTCCCACACCGGCCACACAGAACTGCCTTTGTTTAGGCCAAAAAGAGCCAGCAGGCATCAAAAACCCATCGTGACCCAGATGATCGTCTGCCACCGATACACGGACGTCCCGCAGGGCACAAAGCCAGTCTTTCAGCGTCTCGGCTCAGCTCAGCACAGCACGGCACAGCGCACCCACACGATGCCGCGTCCAGGGACGGGTGGCCAGGGACGGGCATCAAAGATGAACGACGTCTAATAATGAGCGAGCGTGGAATAAAAATACATGAGAAGGCTGTGAGAATGTGAACATGTGTTTAGGACGTGAGCGTATATTCACGTTTTATGACTGAGAATTCTTTAAAAAGTGTCAAAACGCGACCAAGCAGAGAACCGGCTACGTGGAATTCGCCGAGCTGAAGTGAAAAATTCCAAGCGAAGTCAGATGTAATATCGCTGATCTCATCTCGCAGGGTCTGATTCGGGTTTTTGTTGTGCACTAAACCCGTGCATATCGTATCTCCCACCTGCCTGCTGCAGTCAGACGAAAACTGTGAGAGACAAACCCCCTGCCAAGTCTGACTCGCTGAATGTAATTCCAGCTTCTCATTCAGTCAGTCACAGGAAAATAAAAAGGAGAAAAAAAGGAAACAATAAAAAAAAAAGAGAGAGAAACGAAAAAACAAGAAGCTGCACGTGCGAGCAAAACATGACAAAAATAGTCATAACCGCAAACATGTACAGAGACTAAAGCAGGAAGAAAACACACGCAGAGTGAGAGAAACCGAGAGAGAGAGAGAGATGACGCGAGGATGCTCGTGACAGATCACCAGTGATGACCTCTTTCAGAAGCCATGTTTTATTTCTCTCACCCGCAAGCAGTATTCATCTAATCATCCATCAGAGGATCGGGGGGAGTGATGGAGTGAGTGAGTGAGTGAGGTGGGGTGGGGTGGGGTGGGGTGAAGGCCTGCTGGTGTATAAAGCAAAAACTACATCAACAGCCGAGAAATGAGAAATTTAATTCAGATTGAAGAGAGATGAGAGGAGGAGACGAGAAGGAGGGAAAGACGATGGGATGATTTGATGACTTGGACCTGACAAAGCTGTCATCATGCTCATAAAGAGACACACACACACTCAATAAAAGCTTTCCTCCAAGCCTGAATTGTGTTTTAGTCATATATACTGTATATATGTGTGTGTGTGTGTGTGTGTGAGAGAGTGTGTGAGTGTGACAGTGTAGTCACAGTAACCAACAGTGTGATTGAATAGGGTGGTACATTCAACACAGCTCAACTATATCTCTCTCTCACACACGTGTGTGTATATATATATATATATATATATATATATATATATATATATATATATATATATACACATACATACATACATACATACACACACACACACACGCATATATATATATATATATGTGTGTGTGTGGAGCTGTAAGACACCACTCTGTTACTCACTCAGGGTAGTGCATCAGTCAACAGGACCCTAATCCAGGGTCAACACTAACACCTTGACTACACACACAAATTGACAGAACACATCAGCACGGCAATAATCCCTACTTAGGCCTGCCTAAACAATACACACCACAGGAGGACGAGAAACAGAATAGAACAGAACAGGCCGCCACTGTGACACAAAGCGTTTGTGTGTGTGAGAGAGAGATCCACACGTGATCTGTGTACACACACATACAGTACTGTACATGGCCACACAATACTATTTTGTAATTTTCCTTTCCTTTTGTATCTAATGTTTCTTCCTTGACTTTAATTCAAGATCTGTCACATGTACCTTACAACACAGTGAAATTAGTTTTTCTGTTACTTTTCGCATGTGTCAGTTAGTTAGGAAGCTGGGGAGAGAACGCAAGGTCAGGATACAGCGCGCCTGGAGGGGAGATCGGGGGAAAAGGGCATCGCAGTGAGGCTCAGCAGTGGCGTCACTGGGGCTCGAACCCTTAACCTTGCGGTCGGTAAAACAATAACGCAATGTCCTCAATGGGCAGACTTACAAATTATTATTATTATTATTATTATAAGCATAACATTTTTTTCCAGTGGCTTTCAAAACCAGACAGACCGAGAGAAACTAACATGAAACTAATAATGCCTTGCTTGTCTTTTGTTTAAGCATAAGGATGATGAATAATGTGAATTTTACCATTAATAAATCCATCCATATCTAATCTGTGTTTTCAGGTTAACTCAACATCACATTGTGACTAATACTACAGCCGTTACGATTACACCAGTGCACAATGCCTGATGAGGTGTAGAACAGTGGATGAATTAATGATGTGCAGGTCAAAGGTCAGAGCAGTTGTTTATTCTTACAGAATTATTTATTAATGAAGTAGTAGCAGCAGTTTGAGCAAAGTAAAGACACTAATCATAACAACACCAGCATGCTTCGTGTATCTGCTGCTGCCTTCAGAGGAGGTCCGTGTGTGGGTTATTACCTGTGGATATTCATAAAAATCATATTCATAATCATATGTTTAATGTCGGTACGGTCAACTGATCAAAAAAAATGTAATCTAAGCCTCCGAGTGGCGCAGTGGTTAAAGCGCTCGCCCTATCATATGGAGATCGCGAGTTCGATTCCCGGGTGATGCTGTAACCTCCCGCAGCCGGAGGTCTAGAGAGGGCTGATTGGCCGAGCTCTCTCAGAGGGGAGGGACGAGAGGTGCTTAGTGCTCCCACATTAATCACGGCTCTACAGCCAATCCAGTCTGTGAGCTCACGCGAGCGGATAGCGCTGTCCTCCGAGTGTGTTACGCCTCCCCCAACAGTGCGTGAGCGAGCAGTTCAAAAAGATGCGATCGGCCGGCGTCACGTGTGTCGGAGGAAACACGTGATAGTCTTCGGACCTCCTGAGTGCGTGTGAGCGGAAGTAGTAGCCGTAATGTGGGAGCCCCCTAGTGACGGGGAGGAATTGGACACGACTAAATTAGGGGGAACTAATGGTAAAAACGCCACCTACCTAGGGTTAGGGTTATACCTAACAAATATCTAAAGCCATTTTCCCTTTATTAACTAGCCATCTCTTTTCGAACCCAAGACATTCAGAATAAGCGGCCTAAAGAGTACACTATTATTTAGTTGTAAGTTGTAAGGTTATGAGTGCTACATTTCCTAGCATTCAGCATCCTAATAAACTTTCCGTAAGTGTCAGAAATGATTGGACATCTTGGTGTTAGACTAAAAGTGAGAATAATAGAATTATTATTTTACACCTACTGTTTACGGATTAAACCAACATTCCACACTCGTAATACTTTTATTAGCTCATCTTTCAGAGTCCTATTTCCCCCCCCCCCCCCCGTATAGGCAGTTTACTTTTCTTTTTCATCCTCCTCGGAATGATACAACAAAGATCCACAGCGCACTTTATTGTGCATCGCTGTTTACTACATTATGCCAGAGAGATCATCTGAATTGCTTTCATTACAAATTTACAGATAACGCTTATAATTTGCTCGTGTTCATTTCCATAATTGTAAAGTGCTTTCTGTTATTCTGAGCCATTGCCCCAGAGGCGTACACACACACACACACACACACACACACACACACACACACACACACACACACACACACACACACACACACACACACACACAAAGACACCCACCCTACACACACAGAGGCAGACACCCCCACACACACACTTACTTGGCCACTTTCCATTTACACAAAAGCTCACAGAAACAATCCGCCCTCTCTGTTGTCTCTCACTCCAGAGTCTAACATCCGCGCTCTAACTCCAAGAACCTGACTTTCATGCTGGGCGTTTTTGTCCCACAGGCGATTCCTGGAGATCCTCACCAGCTGAAGACAGACTACTCTAATAGACTAACAATCATCTCCACAAAATTATGAGCTAATATCAATAAATCGATAATGTTCTCCTTAATGCACTGAATAACAAAAACGATTAAAAATGTGCCATTTTACAATCTGATTGATCAGAAAGTGTCAAAACAGCACCAGTGATGTGATAAATAAAAACCCAGATTTATATTAATGCACTCATACATTTCCATATTAACAACTCATTATGATGGTTAGAATAAATGTAATGCCTAATAATGATTAAAAGTCACACTGTGCAGAATAACAGAGCACAGTTACATGTATGAGGGAGTTAAAAAGAAAGAAGAAAAAGAGTCAGTGCAGTAAAATTATTTTGGTTCCAGATCCCTGTAAAGAAGCTGGATAGAGTTGAGGGCTTTGCTCAACATGGCAACATGGTGGTGCTGGGGCTTGAACCCTTGACCTTCCGATCAATAATTCAAAGCCTTAACCGTTTGATCCCACCAAAAACTACCTTCATTTCCCTTCTTAGCATGTTTTCAATTTATTATAAAAAGTTATCCTTGGTACAACTATTGTGATGTACAGTAGGAAGGGTAAAACATGCACAAACCAGTACGAACACAATTCGACATGCAAATGTTTCCCTTCTTCCTTGATCACACTTTTAACCCGTCTGACCCTTCCACTAAGCCTCAGTCGCAGTAAACTAGATGGTGAGTGAAAGCAGCTTATCTGTATTTTAAGTGTGTGTGTGTATTGAAGGTGTGAAAGCAGCTCATTGGTATTTTGTGTGAGGACACAACCTAACAGTGTTTAGTCTGCTTGTCACATCATATATTAGCCGTATGCTTCCCGCGTCACGTTATTAACCCTCACCAGTCAAGGCCGTGGCACCGCAATAAGCCGGGCTCCCTGACTGACAGGCGGCGTGATAAGGCAGGGCACGGAGTGTAGAGTGTAAATAAGAGCCTGGTCCAAGCCCGAACAGAGAGAATACAAACGACACACTAACGCCATGTTTATTCCCCACTTACTTTAATGCTGACTTTATCGTTTACACTGAAACAGAGAAAGACACGACTCATTATGTTGCATATGGAAGCTAATGATTGAGCTAATGAAGCTTATGTGATCCGAGTGAAGTGCATTAAGCTGAGCTTGAACTTTTAGTGTCAGCGTACCCAGGAGCGGTGTGTGTATGTGACAAATATCACAAAGTTTCAATGTTGAAAAAGTTTATTGCTCATATCTGGTCTGATCAGAAGGTGTGCATTATGTTATATATGTGACCTAACAGCACGGTCTGTCATCACGTACACAACGTGCATCACGATATCAGCACTTGGGAATTCTAAGGATCTGTCAATTTCAATGGCATATGTTATTTACAACTAAAATTACGGTTGCGAGGTACCTGCTTTGGTTTCACTGAAGGTTATGTTTAGCAGAAAATATCATAGAATATTGTCAGGCGTAATTTCAAGGTTTTCACATTTTTCATTTTTCTGTGGAAAAGAAGCATCAGAAAAAAATGTCCAACAATATCACATGCAATTTGAGGTTCAGAGATTTTATTTGTATTTTATATCTATTTGCTTAATAGAGACAAAAGTAAAGGTAATGAAACTTGGCACTCAGGAATTAGTCAGTTCAGACTGGCACAAGTAAAGACTGTACTGTGTCGACCTGCATTAGTGTTGCTAAGCAGCACGTATTACATTCAGCAAATGATGATGAATATTAAATATGTTTTGTTGCACTTCAATTCAGATAAAAGCTATGTACTGCTAGGTGCTACACTGTCCTTTCACTGATGTCATACGGTCATTTAGTTAGGTGTAAATCAGCATAGTTTTATGCAGCACCATGATCCCTGCGGAAACGTTCTTTCAATTCCACTCGACTTGACATGGTGTTATTTAAAAAGAAAAAAAACAACAACTTTTTTTTTAAAAATAAGATCTTAAACAATCGATTATTAATGATTACTTGATTCCAAATTCTTGATTAATCACACTGTACAGGGTGCCAGTCCATCGCAGGGCCTAATTTGGACAGTTGGAGGAAACCTGGAGCACTCAGAGGAAACCCATCCAGCATGCAGAGTGCAAACATGCAAACTCCACGCACACAGACCCAAGGAGAGAAACTGAACCCCAACCCTGGAGGTAGTTTTTTTTCTTCTTCTTTTTTTAAAAACCATTATTAATAAGAGTGCCAGTACTCCTGGACCTGGCTGCATGAAATTATCGAAGCGCTGCCCTCTGGCGATAACCACAATCCCCACACAATGTTATCATAATAATAACTTCATATATTATCAGACATTACTGATATTATTAGTCTATAATCAATCAATAATGACCGATATCTTTGACATCATGTCTGATCAATTTACATGTCACATCTCCATATATCCGAACTATATCAATACATCTCAAGCTAACTTTTTTTTTTTTTCTTTTTCAGAAACACGACAGTGAGTGAGCTGGTTTGCATGGCTAGCACTCTGAATACCTCTTCTAATCGTATTAGCCTAACACAAGGGGACTTGTCTAAATGTGCATCTGACAAGCGTGTGGAGACTGAGGGGGACAGGAGAGGTGCACCTCCAGGCTAATTGGCTCTGATTCACAAAGTCTGCCGAGCGTAACTGATTTCTGAACTAATAATCGAGCTCCAGATGAGGCCATGGCTCAGGCTTCTGATTCAGACAGACGCAACTCTTTCTCTCATTCTGTCCCTCTCTCTCACCCACCGTGGGGTTTGAGTCACAAAGAGCTTTCACGCGCTACGCTGACGCCGTTACTGAGACACGAGCTTGCTAATCATCCAGTCTAAACTTACCACTCGACATACTGTATTTACCCCGGTGTCGTGTTCGAAGCTGATCTACAGTAAACTTTGTCTATTTATTTTTACCCCAGTGTTCTGAATAGGGTCACACAAACTTGTACAATATCCTTAACTTGGCCTTATTTGTGCTAGCTACTGTCTGTCTGTCTGTCTGTTTCACTGTCTGTCCGAGGCATCTATCTGTATCTATCTGAACAGTACCCTTCATATTACCCAAGTGTTTTCTATCTATCTATCTATCTATCTATCTATCTATCTATCTATCTATCTATCTATCTATCTATCCATCCATCCATCCATCCCTTTCATCAGTCTGTCTATCTAAAAGTGTTTTCTATCACGTATCTCTCTCTCTCTCTCTAATCTGTTTATCAGTCTGTCTGAATCAACACACTACCCTTCCTTCATATTACCAAAATGTTAAGCCAAAATACACTTCTCTCGCTCTCTGTACATGTCTGTCTCTCTACAAGTCTGTCTTCTCTCTCTGTGACAGCACAGTGTACTGACCATGTACACGCAGTTATAGAGCTTTTGAAACTTCGCCTGCTATCTGTGCTAGCTAAAGTGTAACCATAAGTTTCTTCCTGTACATTATACACAGTATGTATGCATGTCTCATGTATGTACAGTATGTATAGTATGTATGTACAATATGTATGTACAGTATGTATGTACGTATGTACAGTATGTATGTACAGTATGTACAATATGTATGTACAGTATGTACAGTATGTATGTACAGTATGTATAGTACGTATGTACAATATGTATGAACAGTATGTATAGTATGTACAGTATGTATGTACAGTATGTATGTACAGTATGTACAATATGTATGTACAGTATGTATAGTATGTATGTACAGTATGTATGTACAGTATGTATAGTACGTATGTACAATATGTATGAACAGTATGTATAGTATGTACAGTATGTATGTACAGTATATACGTATGTACAATATGTATACAGTAAGCAGTAAGCAATATAAAAATAGTTTCATTCCAGCAGCGATTAGACAGTTAAATAAGGTATGAATAGATATTTAAGGGAGAATTGGACACTGAAGAATTGTTTGTGTGTATGTGTGTGTGTGTGTGTGTGTGTATGTGTGTGTTTGTGTACTTATGTTTAAAGTTTATGGTGCTTGTTTGTTTGTTTTTATTATGTGTGGTTTGTTTTGTACTGTAGGTTTTGTGAATGAGCACTCTTTGACTGCAAATCAATTTTACCTTTGGTACAAATAAAGATACTTGACTTGACTAGTATGTAAGTACAGTATGTATAGTATGTATGTACATTATGTATGTATGTACAGTACGTATGTATAGTATGTACAGTATGTATGTACTGTATGTGTAGTATGTTTGTACAGTATGTTTGTACAGTATGTATGTATGTATGTATGTATGTATGTATGTATGTATGTAGCATCACCACAGTAAAAAGTTTTTACACTTACAATGCACTCTGAACTTTAAATGAAAACTCAGCGAGATGGGTAACTCAAGTGACATTGCACACTGTCATTTGAAAATTCATTCATTTCAATTCTGAAAGCCAAACTGCCTCAGATATCAGGCTGTTTTTGTGGCGTTCATGAAAACCGACTCTGTAACATCAATGAAGTCGTCTCTTTTAAACTGTATTTCAAAATATCATTAAAGTCAGAATTATTCTCTCTGTATATATTTCGCACTGCATGGTTTTGTAATTAATTAATTTCAAGATATTACACAGTCTCTGTGATAAAAAAAAAAAGAAACTTTTTCCTCATTGAAGTCTAAACTTTGCCTGTCAGTGGAATTGTCAGTAGATGAAAAATCTACCAGAGGAATAATAAACAAAGTGCCTTCAGGCAGCACAAACAAACTCTCAGACAAACTCCTGAAACTTTCACCCACTACCAGATTGAGGAATGAGATCCAGAAACTTCTCTCCCACTCCCAAAATGGCGTCTCAAGCCCACACACACACACACACACACACACACACACACACATGCAGCAGGCGCTTGGTGGATGATCAAAGGGGCTTGTGCTGCCTCTCACCTCGAGCTCTGCTCTCACCGCCGCTGTTCACCAGTGACAGCAACTCTGAATACAGTCTCACCCCCCCCCCACCCCCCCCCCCCCCCCATCGCTCTCTCCCTCCCTCACTTCTTCAATCTGACCTAATTTCAGGAAGCCCAAGAGGGGCCGACTCGTCTCCCCAACACTCACGCTGAGAATTCCATACTCAATCTGCTGCGTGGCATTGCAAACACAAACACATTGTTTTATAAATAGCAGCTACATTACCATACTTCACTGCTTTATTCATGACGTGCCTTCACACACTCGCTCATTCCACTCACAACCTGGTTTTCACTTTTCCCTTTTAGTCCTCCTTTCTTTTGTGTGTGTCTGCATCATAACCACCATGTCAGGGTAGTTTATCAAGGTTGTTTGTCCTGTTTTTTTTTCCTCCACAGGTTGTAAAGCACAACATTCTGAACTGATACACACACACACACACAGATGAGCATTCCTATATACAGATCAGAAAGTCTTGTCTGTATGATGAGATTTAATATACGGCCCAGCGTGCCATTAAAAAGCCATTAAAGAGCCTGAGATTCATCCAGCTTTGCTCATCCATCACACAAAAACTACACAATATTTACAGACTGATGTGTGTGGTTTTGTATGTGTGTGTGTGTGTGTGTGTGTGTGTGTGTGTGTGTTTGAGCACTAGTGGTGGGGGGTTGGCTAAAGGAAATCTCATTGTATGGAAATCTCCTCCTGTAGAATTGGCCATTTCACTTTAATAGGTTTCAGATAGATCAAAGTAACAGCACACAGCATTCAACTCAGCTAAAGAGCAAGACGAAAATCACAGCACTTCTCTTAATCCCGTTGTACTGCGGGACATGGAAAGATTAAAAAAAGATCAGACAGAAAGAAAAAACTAACAAACAAATGCAGACACAGAAAGATAAAGAACAGGAACAAAAAAAACAGAGAAAAGGCCAGGTGAAGAAAGAAAGAAGGAAAAGGAAAAGAAAACGCACAGAGAAAAGTCAAATGAAGAAAGAAAGAAAGAAGGAAGGAAAGAAAGAAATCCACACAGGGAAAAGCCAGATAAAAAGAGAGAGAGAGAGAGAGAGAGAGAGAGAGAGAGAAAGAAAGAAAGAAAGAAATACAGACAAGGAAAAAGCTTGAAGAAAGAAAGAAAGAAAGGAAGAAATGCACACAGGGAAAATCTACTTGAAGGGAGAAAGAAAGAATGAGAAGGAAGGAAGGAAGGTAGGAAATAAAGAAAGGAAGAAATGCACACAGGGAAAAGCCAGATAAAGAGAGAGAGAGAGAGAGAAAGAAAGAAAGAAATACAGACAAGCAAAAAGCTTGAAGAAAGAAAGGAAGGAAGAAATGCAGACAAGGAAAAAGCTTGAAGAAAGAAAGAAAGAAAGAAAGAAAAAGAAATGCACAGGGAAAATCTACTTGAAGGGAGAAAGAAAGAAGGAAGGAAGGTAAGAAAGAAAGAAAGAAAGAAAGAAAGAAAGAAAGGCACATACAGTAAAAAAGCTACTTAAAGAAAGAAAGAATGAGAAAGAAGGAAGGAAAGAAAGAAAGAAAGGCACACAGGTAAAGCGAAGCCAGATGAAGAAAGTGAGAAAGAAAGAAAGAAAGGCACAGAGGGAAAAGCCAGATGAAGAAAGTGAGAAAGAAAGAAAGAAAGGCACAGAGGGAAAAGCCAGATGAAGAAAGAGAGAGGTTGAGAGAGACAGAGAAAGAAGGAAAGAAAAAAGAAAAGGCATGTCAGATGAGAAAGGAAGAAAGGAAGGTCAGAAAGACAGAAATCAGCTCGAACCCTGACAAGTTTAACCTCACAGTACTTCAGCTGCAATGTGACCCGACATCATGGAACTGACACACTGACCGAAAGATTGTAAGAAGAGAGAGAGAGAGCTTGGAGCTCAGTCATTAGTGGTATTTTGCAGGAGTGCCGATAGACAGGTGAGGAGCATATTTATGGACTAACACACAACAGACATACCACAACAGAGCTAGAAATATACATCACTTTTTCTTTCTTTTTTTTAACTCTCAGATTTACAACCAACTCCTATAACACGACAAGCACACAGCGTAGGTTCTTTAAAAATAGCAGGAGGCTGAAAGACTCAGCGATGAGTTCCTCGTCCTCCCTGTGTGCAGTAATGCGCTGTGTCCAGTCATAGTGATGCCTCTAGTGGTGAGAGGAAGCTACTACAGGCTAAGAAGAGTTTTTTTTTTCTTTTCCCCCAATCCATTCCTGCTAGTCGCAGGCCAGACATCAAACAGCACACACCTTTCTGACTTTGTGATTACAAACCACACCAAAAGCACTTTCCTCTCACTCTGCATTTAATCAAATTACAATCCGAGGATCTGACACTCCGTTTCTATAGAGACGACAGCAGTGCGACCTCGAGTGTGTGCAATATTCAGAGATGAAGAGCGACTGTGCATTATTATTATTATTATTATTATTTAATAAAATGGCTAATATCCATAAATAATGGAAGAATGCAAAAATAATAATAATAATAATTATTATTATTATCAGATTCTTCCATTATTTATGGATATTAGGCATTTTATTAAATCAGACCAACCAAAACCATGACTGGTATGAATCATCACTAAGAATCATCATCCGGATTGTGTACTTTGTGTATTTCATGTTCACACACTTAACACCCTTAACTGGGGCATGGTTGATTTGAGTAATTACCACTTTTTTCCCTTAAAAAAAAAAAAAAAAAAAAAAAACAATATTCAAAACCGTATTCGCCGGTTAGTTAAGAGAGTGACATAAGGTAGTGCAGCAGTGATGGAGCAGTTAAAGTCAGACTTACTGTACGCATGGTTTATACAGACATGTGTAGTGCTCTCATAACTCATGGAAGGTTTATATATTACTGCCAAGGATTCAATTTTGCCTGTGTAACCTAACACCAGGTTCATTACACAAGAGCACATGTATACATCACCCAAACCCAGAGCCACCATGGCATGAGCAGCCAACACTCCTTCTGTATGAAGTGTGTGTGAGGGGATTTTTTTTCTCGGTCTGGAGTTTAAAACTGGTACTTACCAGTTTGACTAATCAGCTTTTGACTCTACATTCAGCCTCAGCACATTCAGCTGGGAGAGAGAGAGAGAGAGATTTCCTCCGCAGCTCCTTGCTTCAATTCAGTGTTATAAAAAGGCCTGACCCCAACACTAAAGCCTGTCCATAGAGCACAGTCAGCTGAAAAAGCCATATACTTCATATGAATGACTGGACCATTATTTTTATTATTATTTTACTGAGTGCACTCATTATGCTTAACCTCTTGGGTGTGTATGTGTGCGAGAGAGAGAGAAGAGAGAGAGAGAGAGAGAGAGAGAGAGAGACGAAAGAATAAGCATCTGATGATCTGCTCATATAAATCAGTGAGTGAGAGAGAGAGTGAGAGTGAAGAGGGGGAGAAAAGCTGGAAAAGAGCAATTATTTTTCAGCGCCAAAGCCTTGGAGACAGATTAGTTTTAATATCACACCCATTTTTATTGCACATGAGGGATGGAAGATGAATTTGTTGCATTGCAGATGCAGTTAAAACTGTCAGTACTGGACTAGTTGACGGGTATGAGGTGAAACTGTAGTCCAAACACATGCCCACCATGCACGCACGCATGCACCCACACACACACGCGCTCATCCATTAGATAGTTTAACACATCTGTTAAACTGTAAAATAAAAGAACGGATAAGTAATCCATAAAATGTAGGAGTGTGCCTACATCGCCATTAGCTTTTCCCACTGCAGGCACTGAAACAAATATTGATGTAGGAGAGTCCTGTTGGAATGAATAAATAAATAAATAAATAAAAAACAGGGAGTAGCATCTCTGCCTCAGCGTACCCGGTTTGATCATGAACTCGGGTTACTATCTGGCGGATTTACACATGTTCTCCCATTTCCTCGACATTCTCTGTTTTCGTCCCGAAAGCATTACATCAGTGCCAGTGGATTTGTGAATACGCGTCTCATGTCTAAGGCACAAACAGAGTTGTTTTGAACTACAAAAATATACTGTATGTAGTTTGTGATACCGTTTGCTATAGTGATTTTTATAAATATAAACAAAATTATGGTGCGAACTAGAGCTATGGATCATGGGTAGACTGTCGAATTGATTCAATTAGATTTTTGGACATTGTGATTTTTGGATTCAATTCGTCCACACTTAAATGTCTGATTTGTCTCATCTAGCGATACTTCAGGTTTTGAAGTATTGAAATCAACTAAATGCATCCAATATGCACTGAAATCCTGTGTAACTAGTGTTGTTGATTGTTTAAACGGCATGTCTCATACAAAGCAATTATATTTTTTCCCCTCTTCTAATAATCACACAACACTCCAGTCCAGTAGGTGACAGTACTGCACCAACCTGCCCATAAAATTAAAAGTAGTAGTAATGATTCTTTTACGGGTGGCGGATGCATTTTCTGTAGCATCTATGATAATATTTGTAAGAAAATCATAACATTTTCTGATTCGACTTTAAAATGAAAGTTTACCTAAAAAGTTAAGAAAGGGTGAATCAAAAACTGAATTGAAATGATAAGCAAAGTATTGATTTAACTGTTAGATACAGCTCGAACAGCAGCCATTTTGAAATGTTCTTTCTTTCAGGTGGGAGACAAATGAAATGCACTAATTCTAGGTTTATTTTCATAATTTTTTTTATATGAATGTATTTTTCATGCATGTTTTACGTGGAAATCTAACCACTGAGCCAATCTGTACCTTCTGAAAAGGATCTGATGATGATTTACACAGCTTCAGACTCCAAGGTTCCTGGGGAAGCTGCTTTGAGCAACACGACACACTTTAACCCATTTAACAGACGCCAATTTGTCGTCTCACCCCAAACAAGGAGACGTCTTGGACATGCACCGAACATGATACTGAATTATCTGAGCTTTGTAGCAGGACTTCAAACATGTCATTGGTTAGTCGGGGACACCTGGGGTAAGTGGAACATTGTGTACACTGTTTGTGCAACGTTTTAAACAAACGTTTCTCAAATTAGAAAACACTTCCAGTTTCATGATATCAGGGCATCATGGGTAATCTGTGGCTTTGAGTGGATAGTAGTGTTTGTTTCATCAAAACGAACAAATCTTTTTTTGAGGCATTTAATTAATTTTGTTCTTTTGATCAGAAATAAAATAAAATGTTATATTTTTAATAAACAGACCCCCAACACGTCTACATACATAAATTGTGGGTATAGTCCCAGTAATTAAAATATTACAATGCAGCTAAGGACATATTATGATGAACAGAATGAGCAGCTCACCTCTCGTATCTTCTGGTCCGAGTCGTTCGTTCTTTTGAAACTACTGCACCGCATAGCGTCTATGGGAGTCATGTGACAAAAAAAGAGCGAACGATTCGGACAAAAGACTCGAAGGTAACGAGTCATTTCTGTTTCCTGTACATAACCTACGGAGGTTTTGCGATGCTTTGCACGTTCACGCCCAGTAGAAAATTAACGAATCACTCTCCGAGACTACTCGTTCTTCTGAGTCACATGAAAGACTCGTTCAAAAAGAACGAATCGTTCTCCTTTACTATTGTTTCACACGCATGCATTACATAACATTTAACCTTCCTTCTTAG
Source organism: Clarias fuscus (assembly GCA_030347435.1). Taxonomy (NCBI): domain Eukaryota; kingdom Metazoa; phylum Chordata; class Actinopteri; order Siluriformes; family Clariidae; genus Clarias; species Clarias fuscus. Next base: position 31,296,782 of record CM059207.1, read on the forward strand.
AACTGTGTATAGAAACCAACCAAAAATCTCAGAAAATGTCTGGCCGAACAGAAACGATCAACAAACAGAGGAAAGAAAAATATTTGCCTTTCTTTATTTGCAGTGATTTGCATGCTGCTGGATCCAATCAGCATGTAAATTTAATCAGGATGATTTAGTTTGAGTTCTAAAGAAGCCTCTCCGTCACTGCCGCTCATAACAAGACTCCTCTAGACCTTTAAAGCCACCATGCATGACATCACAGCTCCATTAGAGACAGTCAATAGAAAAGCGACCCATAGTTCTTAGTCCAAAAAGAAAAAAAAAAAATGCTAACACAATATTTTACTAGCAATCAGGCATCATTAAACTAAATGGATGCCCGGGCCCTTGGATTTTATTAGGCTTTTTGGTGAAATCGCAGACAGCAGCGTGCAGGCTGATTACCTCCTTTGTCTCTGTGGAGTTATTAATGCTGACAGTGGAGCCTGCTGCATCCCGCCACCCTTATGGGCCATTTACAGTAAGGTGGGAAACAGGACGGGCTCGGTATTTTATCTAAGCGTTCATTCACAGTCAGCGTTATTAAGATACAAGAACGATTTTTTTCTTCTTCCTAGTACTCTGAACCAAAATTGCCACCAAAACTATTTATACTTTTTTATTTTCACTCTTAATCTTTAAAAAATAAGAAACCTGATGACACCATCAATCCATCCACTGTCTATACGCTTATCCAATGTAGGGGAGCAGGGGATCTAGAGTCTGTTCTAAGGGCACATGGACAGAACCCATACACACTCGTTACACTACAGGCAATTTGGAAACCAATCAGCCTACGCTGCATTTCTTAAGACTGTGGGATGTGACTGGGGAACCTGGAGGAAACCCAGCGAGCACAGGAGAACAAGTACTGTACTACCTCCAGACACACAGACCAGAGGTGGCGTACAGTATGAGCCCCAAACCCTGGAGGTGCAAGGATGAAACTGCTAAACTCTTTATCTGGATGACCAACAAACAGCAAAAGAAGTGAACTTCATAAGCATCTAGTTAACGTCAAAAAAAAAAAAAAAAAAAAATTTGCTGCTATCTAATTAAGGCGCTAGCGCATCAAACAGTACGTATTTGTAGTTTTATATTTCTGCTATTAAGCCACCAAAATGCATGAATTATAATGAGGGGGGAAAAAAAACATTTTTTTTTTTTTTAGTAGTCACTGGACATTAAGGCACATTATTGGGTTTTGACAAGACATACAGTAAAGCCTACATGTGTGTTACAGTCATGTGAGCATTTAAAGTTAATTAGAATAAGCAAAAACAATCAGTTTGTCCTTGGCCATATTTCTGAAATATTATCCCGTCTGAAGACAAAATAAAAGCAAATCATGCATGTAGACCCCAGGTCTTGCCTTCTTATAATGATATTAAATCTCCTTAACAATAAATACCTAAATGCTAAGAAGCTGTAAAACGTTTCTAACTAGGCAATAGCGGAGACTAAACATATCCAAATGGCACCTAATTTCCTGGAACAGTGTTTTACGCATCTCTCTCTCTAGCATTAACACGGCTTTAAAATTTGCTAAAGTTAGTCCTGTAACGGCTCCTGAACAACTCTGGATTATCCCGATTGTTCTGCAACAACAAACCGTAGTGCATTCTACAGTATACTGCAAGGTTTAATCAGCATTTTCTGTACCTGGACTGTCTATCGTCACTAGTCTCAACTAGTCGATAAGTTAAAGTTAACACAAATATACAACTATTTTTGAAGCGGGGAAATGGCGAACCTCCTCCCATCAATGTCATCATGATGTTTAACATTGAATTTCAGCTCCAGAAAAAACCTTGACCACAACAACATGTCGTGAATATTATTTTATATTATTATAGGGCTAGCCATGTAGTGATATGATTTATAGTTTATTATAGTAATCAACGTTTTTCTCAATGAATGGCATGATTGATTGTTCAGGTCTTTGAATACGGTCCATCATTGTTTTATTCTCTTAATGATGATTAATGAACTTCGCGGACTTCAGCTATGTTTATTCCTATTCCCCTTCTACCTTCCAAGAAATATTCCTTAAATACAGTATATTGTATATAACCCAGGCTCAGTAAAACCTAAGAGCTGTTTTATTTACAGTACTGTGCAAAAGTCTTGGGAACATCCAAACAAAAGCCATATGCAATGATGCTTTCGAAAACATTTCTACATTAAAAGACACTTCTATAAAAAGCACTAAGTGATAACATGAACAATAACCGGTCAGTATTTGGTGTGGAAACTCTTTGCTTGAACATAAGCGGTAGTGTTCGATACAGATGTGTGCAGTATTCTAAATAAACAGCTGTTAGGTTTTACCGAGCATGCTATAGATAATATGGCGCCTAAGACGTTTGCACGGTACTGTATATATATATATATAGCCATTTCATGTCGATGTGTCACTTTAATTTTTCTCCAACCCGACTTGTACACCAGGCATTTCTTCGGCGCTGTTATCTCATATCCATTTGTGTAATCTTTTGTAACTTTCTACTAAAATGCCAGTGCTGCTTTACACACTGACAAACGCCATTTTTCACTTCTTTACTTGTGTTCATTACAATAAGGCTGGCCCGGTGATCCGATTTGCGGCTTGCTGCTCGCGAGGATGAGGGATTGCGGTGACAATAGCGGGAAATGACAAAAAGAAGCACAGTTCAAGCTCTGAAAATAACAAACTAATGCGATTCTCTCTAAGGATGAGGGATTGGAGCTCCAGAGCGATGGACAATAGGGAAATTAATTACAGCTCCAGTACACAAGGCACTGCAGTTCAGCGCTGGCCAGGTTTGTGTTCTGAGCATTCAACTTAATTGATACTGATCGCATACCATTCACACTGAAGAAAGACACAACACGCTGAGCGAGCCGAGTGATTTGATTTGAATTTGACTGAGGACGGGGTTCCGGCTCCGCGTGCTCCGATAATTACCTTTTAAACATGCTAGGATCAATCACAAGCCTTTTGATTCCTTTTCCTCATGCAACTCGAGTCAAGCCATCTTCTCACACTCCTAACATTTGCACAGTCGTGTAAAAAGGCAGCAGGTCCATCTGGGTGACAGATTTGATGGGTGTGACAGAGTGATGTGTGTGTGGCGTGTGAAGGCCTCCTACCTGCTGCTCTGTCCACACCTTGTCAACACCAACTCAGTGTGAGGTGAGAGTGTGTTTATGGAAATAGGAGGGAGAGAGAGAGAGAGAGAGAGAGAGAGAGAGAGAGAGAGAGAGAGAGAGAGAGGGAGAGAGAGCGGCCAGAGAAACAGGCCTCCATCAGAACTCTTTAAAGAACATGAGAGATGGCAATTCAACAAGCTTTTACTCTGATGTACACTTGGATATAAAACAGATGTGAAAATATTACGGAAAACCGAGCGATGTCTTCTGACCTACTTGCTCTTTTAAAAGACATTTTAACCATAATAGAAGAAACCGTGAAGGACCTAGTGAACAACCTGCCAGTACCTGAATTTAAATAGTTTTATTAATTCATTCATTCTTTTATTTCTCCCCACTGCAAGGGTTCTAGCACTGCGAGGTAAAAACAATATCACATGAGTCTGAATCGATTCATCATCATCATCATCCTTAATTTAGTTTTATTTATATTGCACTTTCAACAATGAATATTGTCACAAAGCAGACAAAACCGAGTATACAAGTACTGTATGTGTTTCTAAATGTAAGAAATATAGAGAAGAAACAAATGTATGGATTTAACAATTTGACCCGGTTTTCATCATGGTGATAACTCGAGGTAATTTCCGACTGCAATTAAATAAAAGAAATGGCCAGCATGGACATGTTCATCTGCGAGTAGTTGCGAAAATGAATACTGTTAGTGTGAATCAATTACAAACTGGAATCATCGCAGAGCATTTTTATACACATGTACCAGTAAGAAAAAAAAAGTGAAAGGTAGAAAAGACCTTACTGGGCCATGGGGACCCACTAGTGCTATACCGATCTCGGTTTCCACAGCCCTCAGCCAAACATGGATGGGCTAGTGTACCGCACAACATGCCTATCTTACCGGTAGCAAATGATCCTTTTTGGTGACAGAAGCAACTGTGTGTAAACAGCTCGCCCAAGGTTGCTACCAAGCGCCCGGACTGAGACCCGAACTTGCGACCTTATGATCACAAGCCAAGTGCTCGAACCACTAAGATACTCACTCACTCATTGTTTATACCGCTTTATCCTGTATTCAGGGTCGCGGGGACCTGAATCGTATCCCAGGATGCTCATTCTCACACTTTGGACTGTGGAAGGAAACCGGAGTACCTGGAGGAAACCCACCAAGAACATGCTAACTCCATGCACACAGAGACAGGAATCAAGCCTGGCCGGGAATCAAACCCAGACCCTGGAGGTGCAAGGTGACGGTGCTAACCAATACACCACCGCTGCTACAAAAAAGGTGCAACAGGTGTTCGGTGTAACGGGCATCCCTCACTGTGTAAGAGTCGGCAGTATCATTTAATGCAACAGCAGACAGCGTCATCATCACGAGGAGCGGCAGTGAGTTGACCGCATACTCTACTCATAATAATAATAATAATAATAATAAGAAGAAGAGGAATCTATTCACTGATTAGAGTGTGCAGCCCTGTCTGCTTGTTTTCTATTAGGACGTCACAGATAAAAATCAGCACGCCCTTTCCCCTTTCCCAGCTGCGAGAATTTGATTCGCCTTCAAAAAAAGATGTAGAAAGGGATCAAAAATCATAAATGCCTCAGTAAGCTACACACGTTGGCACTATCAGACGTTTTCTTATTGCCATCATTTTTTGCTATGAAATTGTATATGGGATTATTTTAGAAATGCTTCGACACATTTCCGCAAAATATACAGATGGTACGATACCACAGGTACATAGAGCTCATGGAGGAAAGATCAACATGGTACAGCCCACACCTTGCCCAAAACCGGACAATTTGTTCTGTTGCAAGGAGAGGCCTGTGGTCTCCATGACATCCAAACATGCAGCAAGAGTAAGGAGCTAATCTGGTCCAAGACAAGCAGGAAATGTAACGCTAGATAGAACAGACGGAGTGAGGCAAAGGGAAGGGGGGAAAAAGAGAAAAGTATTCCAGTAGTATTCGCCGTAGCCCCTGCCCTACTCCATCAGCTGCTTTCTCAATTGCATTTACCCCAGGCCTGTTTTTGGGGGCCATGTCAGCTGTGTGAGATGTGAGATGAAAGAGGAGATGTTATGCCGGGAGTCTGTGATTACACTAGTGAATTGGGTTATCCATCATTCGAAAAACTGTCTAGTAGCTCTTATAAGTACAGTAGCTGAGGAAAAATAGAAATACCCAGCAGTGACCCAGAAAAAGCCTTTCCGCCCATATCTAATAAGCTCCTCTCAGGTAATATCCTTTACGCCACAAACCCTGGAGTATCAACGCCGCTTTCTTGTCACCTCTAATCAAATAAACTGAAAAAGCATTGCTTTGATAGGTCATATTTGCGAATATGGCGGCGGTAATAAGGAGACGGTAGGAACATGCAATTTTCTTGAATTAACATCACTTTAATAGTCTTCCATAAAAGACAGCACAAGCTGGAGTTATAATTCTGCCATGACTTCCCTATGCTATAGGAAACACCAATTATATACTGACAGGAGCCGCTTCATGATGTATGTGTGTTTACAAATGGTGTTAATACAGCACTACGTGTGTGTGTGTGTGTGTGTGTGTGTGTGTCATCAGTGAGGTTGCAGGCCTGATTGCGGAGAGCCTGTAAAGCAGATGCAGGAAAGGGAAAAGCGAAAGCAAGGCCTGTCTCACATTTCTATTCATCTGGGCAGAAACACAACTATTCTACACCAACACGTCAGTGTTTTTTTTTTTTTTTCCTTTCATCTTCCTGCAGGAAGTTCATTAGGTCGAATATCGCGGACTCGTTTAAAGAACAATGAAGAAGCAGCTCTCGTGTGTGTGGCTTATAATAATAATAATAAGGTCCTTCTCTGCTTCTCCACTGCTGATTGTGTGTGCGTGTGTGTGTGTGTGTGTGTGTGTGTGTGTGTGCATGGAAGTGTCCACAAGAACCGGTTTGTACAAGTGCACATATTAAGTTCTTAAGTGTGTTCGCGTAGGTGTGCGCGCGCGCGTGTGTGTTTAAAGCATTGCCTCACCTTTCGGGCTGTTTGCTTTTCTAAATGAATGTAATGGTGCAAGCATAGGATAAATTACCTGCCTCACGCTCCATCTCCTTGTACACATCCCAGAGGGCCTTCTCCAAAGCGGGGCAGGAAAAAAAAAAAGAAAAAAAAAAGAAAACAGGCACGCCAGATAATTCACTCGCTTTTGCCTTACAGATAATACTTACTATCAGCACATAACAGGCCATATCAGAGACGGCACACACACACACACACACACACACACACCGAATGCACAGGGTCTTTGTTCTCACTTTACAGAAAGCTACGTAGGAAACGAATCTGGAATGCACAAAGGATTATTTAACATGTTTATCCTAAAATATGAGAACCATTCCCATTTTAAATCTTTACTTTAATGCGTTAACATTTTATTGATGTAGCACATTTCACAAGCTCAAGGTTACTTTACAAGAAAATCAATAAAGAATGAATCAATACTGCAACAAATGACAGAAAAGAATGTACAAATAAGTAGAACAACACATTGGTACAGAAAAAAAAAAAACACAAAGGCAAATTATATGACAAATAAAAATGACAATTCTGCAAATCATGACAATTATTATAAAAAAAATATGTTTATATTATTACTTCTAGTTTAAAAACTAGCGCATAGCATAGTAGCGTATTGAAAAGTCAGGCTTCGCTTGCAGAACACAGAACTCAGCGCTAGAGGCGTCAAGCAGCGCCAACCGCTTCACGAAAATCATGTGCTTGTTTAAAGTGGCAGCAAAAACGCCTCAAGCCATGGGGACATGCCCATCAGCACCGTGACAGGATTGCAACCAGCAAGTAGGTGCTTCAAAAAAAAAAAAAAAAAAAAAAAAGTTTTTTTTTTTGTTTTGTTTTTTTTAAAGCGCACAATCAGCAAACTTGATTCCACAGAAGGTGTGACCGAACACCCAGCAGCAAACGAACAGGATTGTAACAACCAGCCAACCCACCACCAGAAAACCAAGCATGCCGGAGTGGCAGGTGATGGATGGAGAAAAAGCGCAAAGGAAGCAGGAAAAGTCCAGAGGTGGGGACTGCTCCAACCACAGCGCTGGGTAAACTATCAAGCTAAAATGTAAACTCGGCCCCTAAAATATGTCTTTAAAGTAAAAACCTATTAATGATATCCAGCAAAACTAAAATAAACCTGAATGTGAGAGAGCGAGCGAGTGAGAGTAATATACACTCAGACACTAAATTTGTCCCTGAAGTGAGCCATTACAATTAGCCTAATCTACACAAGCACCATTAAGACTGTGTGCACGTTGACACACAACATATATATATATATATATATAGTCCTGTACAATTTCTCATAGTCCCCAGACCCTGATGAGAGATTAAATAGACATACATACACACACAAAACACTCCGTAGTGTGTGTAACCATCTCAAAGTGCTCATCTTTCTACCGATGAATTATTAACAAAATGCTATTTAAGAAAACGCACTCCAGATGCAGCGCTTGGGTTTAATGGTGGCATAATTGAATTGAGAAGAAAATAATAATAAAATCACTATTGCTATTAACTTTTGATTCAGGGCTAATTAAGGAATGCAAACAGAGATAATGCAATGTGCCTGTGGTTATTTTATGGGTGAACAAAAAAAAAAAAAAAACTAATCTGTGAAAACAGAGGGTTATGCAGAATGGAATCGGGGGAAAAAAAAGTTCACGTGGAGGGAAATGAATTTAAATAAAATGTACTTTCATGCTTCCAATTTTCATTCTTCACTCTTTCCATATAGGGCAGGGGGTCCAATCTTGGCCAGAGCATGTGTGTGCGCGCAGGCTTTCATTCCAACCAAGCTGAAGCTACACCTGATTCCACCTGTTTAATTAGTCGTTTTTGGCTTTCACCAGACTATCAGGTGCGGCATCTACTGGAATGCTGGAATGGAAGCCTGCGCCCACCCTGGCCCTTCCTGGATAAGACTGGAAACTCCTGATATAGGCGGAGTACAGGGGAAGAGTTGGAAGAATTTGAAAAAGTTGAGAATTTTGGATAGATTTGACAGGAGTGATGAAAAGACTGGGGACTATATAGGAGGACTGGACTACGAGTGAGACAGGACAGAAGACAACTGTATGGGTGGATGGAGGAGTACAGAATGGATGGATGGATGGATGGATGGATGAGATGAAGACTGGTGAAATGGGATAAGGGGGCAGGTGGCAGGATGCCTGGATGAGAGTATGGAAAAGCAATGGGTGAATTAGATGATGAAGGTTAGATGGAATAATGGAGGATTAGATAGAGTGAATGGACGGATAGATTGGAAGAATGGAAAGTGTAGAGTATGTTGAAGTCATTGAAATGTTCAAGGATTGACTAAAGGATGGAAAAGGACAGCATGAACGGATTAGCGGGACGAGAGGATTAAAGAGGATTCAATGGATGAGAGGATGAAGGATTGAATAGCCGGTAAAGATTCGTAGTGAATTCTATATCACTGCACAGATTGTGGTCAAACCAATAGGAATGGCAACAATGACGGCCCTAACAAAAGAAACGATTGATGATGATGATGATGATGTAGGGAACAACTGGAAATTTTGAGCAGTTGAGGAACGAATGCAGGTGTATAAAGTGAATAATGTTTGTGTCAGAAGGATTACCGCTTCTCTCTCTCTCTCTCTCTCACTGCCTAACAGCAACTAAACCCACAACATAAACAGCTTCACACACAGATGAAAGCCATAACCTGAAAACCCCCCTGTGGTTTATAATCCAATTTCAGCCACATGCAAAGTCAGGTGGAAGTGGATTTAGAAGAGAAAGAAGTTAAAAGAAGTTCGGCTCCAAGCAGTCAGAAAGAAAAAAAAAAAAAAAAAAAAAAAACACCTTGCTGTGCATCTCTGTAGGTGAACTTCTTTTAGCAGTTCTCAACAGCCAAAACCTCTGGAGCGAGAGATATCTCCCTCGTTCCCCTTCTCATTCTCTCGGCTTAGAGCAGCAGCTTAGAGAATATAGCTCTAATGGGAGCAGCAGTCAATCAAGCCGGTGCGTTTCACAGTGGTGAGGGTTTGCTTTTACGCTCCCCAAAGCTCAATCAGCATGGCAGCTGTCAGTTCAGTGCACGCTGAGCATGCTCTAGTCTGCTCTCCTGCACCTGAGTCCTGTAGAGGTTCAGGCCTACCCTGTCGATTGGCTGTCTAAGAAAAACATAAAATACAAACAAAGAAAACAAAACAAAACAAAATATTATGGTCATTATGGTCATTCACCATAATAGAATCACTTGCAAAATGAACAATTGGTGTCGATGGAAAATATATGTATCATTTACAAATCTGTCAAGTGTAATGAACAGGGCTGAATAAACAATAGCATAATAGTTTTACTGTACTCAGGCAGAAATATGAGAGAGAGAGAGAGAGAGAGAGGCATGCAGTTACCATGTAGAAGAGGACGCATGACGTTTCATGCATTAATAAATTATGCATCATAATTACTGGGAAATTGCTGTGGTATAAGCAGAACAACACACTCAGACCACCAGGTCATAGTGCATCCTTTACTCTTTCGGGAAAAGAGACCAGTATAGGCAGTAATAACCACAGGGAGCGGTGGTGTGTGTGTGTGTGTTTCTCCCAAGGAATGGCAGAAAAGCTGCAGAGCGTGTGAGGGGACTGGGTTTACAAGCTTTCACTGCAGCTTCCCCACACACACACACACACACACACACACACACACACACACACACACACACACACACACACATTACGAGCACCAGAGCCCAGGTTCTCTCTGTTCTACTGCTGCGGTGACCTTTTGATTGGGCCTCGCACACAGCCGGATGGACCTGACTCAGGATTTCACTTATAGTTTGGCTGTGTTTATACAGCTGTGAGCTAGTTGCAGCACACTTGTTTTCGGTGTTTTTCACTAATCTGCACGCTGGACCTCAGGCTGAGGGCTGGACCTCCTCAACCCAATCTGAGGGTTAATGGGCCTGGAAAGATTTTTGGCAAAGCAAAAAGAGCCTTTTATTGATTTTGGAGCCATGGGCTGTACTGTGGGAGTAAAACAAAAAATGAACATGTGCACGCACACACACACACACACAAACCAATGACTGGCTTTATATATGTTTTTAAAAGAATAGGCTGGGTGGAATTCCCGACTCTAGCCCATCACATGATTTGGTATTAGATGACTCTGAAAGACATCTCCGTGGCTTTAATGCACATCCAAACGGATAATCATGGCACCACTTCACTTTCCATCGGCAGCTAATCAATAACGTGATTATTGCCCCAACGTAGGTCTCCAAGGCTCAAATTTAAGCGTGGCTTATCCTAAATCCTTTAATACCCATGTTTACTCGGTGAAGTACGAGCCAATCTCAAATGATTCCATCCATTTCCCTGTCCTGACTTCAGTTTTTCTGTCCTTGTCTACCCCCCAACACACAGCCAGGTCACATGCTAGTCACCGGATAGCTTCTCAGACTTGATGTTCCCATGCTGAAAGATTGGCACTATCACATTATCATCATTATTATTTATTTTTTACATGCACAATGACTCAATGTCCACAGGGATTCCATTCAGAGCATCGCAAATAAACAGATCTAAAAAGGCTTGCGTGATGTGCACATGTCTGGCTGTGGGTATCAGGGACAGCGGGGATTTGTAACAGAACAATTTATCTATTTACATGAGAAACAAACCCAGAATACTGACTAAGAGTGCAGACAGTAAATGTGCTGACGAGTACAATACACCAGAGTGACCACTAACAGGAGACATCTGGTTTCTATATTTAACAGGGTTTAGTTAAAAGAAAGGGAAAAAAAAAAAACATTTTTAAAGCTTTATTTTATACCAAGTCTTTGCGTGTTTTGCAATTTCAGTGCATATCAACAATATGCAGCTGCGTAAAGGGTTGCATACAAAATAAGAGGAAATCAGCAAGATATGTCGGTATGCACAGATACTCAGAGGAGATAAAGCTGGAGATAAGTCATTAATATCGATGATATCAGGTCAAACTTTTGCGTTTCCTTTTGGGAGCATGACTTTAATCTTCTCCATCAATGTGCCTTATATTTATCTCTCCTTAAACACATGTAGATCCTCTCTCAGTCATAATATCACAACACTTCCAGACACAACACTTGAACAACAACAATGCCTTCTTTAAATCAGCTGCAGAACCTGTAGCTCCAGATTTGGCTAATATTTAGATTTTATTTTCATTTGGGAGCGACATCAGATTAGTGATTAAGGTGTTTTACTACTGAACAGAAGGTTCCAGGTTCAATCCCCAGCACCAACAAAGTTGCCACTGTTGGGCCCTTGAGCAAGGCCCTTAACCCTTAACTGCACAAATGTATAATGAGATAAAATGTAAGTCGATCTGGATTTAAGGGCGTCTGCCAAATGCCGTAAACAATGTACTTCAAATGTATTTTCACCTTTTAAAATCGATGGGGCCACAAACTTTTGCACTTACCTAATGAATTCCATCTTTATGTGCCTGTCAAAGGACATAAGAGAATGAATTTTATTTACTTCCTGCCATCACACTTTCAGACAGGAACTCTTTGTCACCATGCAGTTTGCATTATTGTAGGGTGAAACGATGATATAATATTTATATCAAGAGCAATTATCCCACATCATTTTCTAAGAATGTAGACATATTAAAATTTTTACATATCATATATATATAAATGTAATCAGACGCAGGTAGGAAGACGATTTGATGTCACAATTTTGACTTAAAATTGTCAGTTAATAAATAAGTAACAAATTATAATAATAAATATTATTTGTATTATGTATGATTATATTAACGAATCAAGTTTTGTTCACATTATTTAAATCATTTTTATTTAATTATTTACTTTTACATACAGCGGTGGCCAAAAGTATTTGGACAACATTTGCCATGCACTATAGTTCTCCATGTGCAAAAAAACGGTGATGTCATTCATTAGTTCTCGCCTATATAGCTGCCGTAATAAGAATCAGCTAGTTTATGGATGGATGGAACAAATATGTGGGAAGCTTTTACTTAAAGCCGGGGTGTCCACGTCTACACAAAAATGGCTTTGTTTGTTTGTATTAGAGTTTATTGCCATATCAGCTTCACAGGCTATTTCATGGCAGATACATATTAAACACTGGGCAAATTTATATGAACCAATATAATATTAAGTTATATATATAATGTAAGGGATTTAAAAAGGTAGTTTGAAAAAAAAAAAAATTACATTATAACATGGCTTTGGTCAGACGAACAGGTTATTTAGATGCACTTTTGCTAGAAATTGTACAAGTTTTTCTGGTTTCATCTTGCAGAATAAGTTCTTAAAATTTTGTTTTGCTGGAAATTGTTGTCTCATGGTATTAAAACCTGGGCAGGTCAACAAAAATGGCTAAAACTAGAGAATTCTCAAGTGAACTGCTATACATGCAGACTTCTGCACATGATCTTCAGGATGTAGTCAAGCAGGCATGGACTGAGCGAGTGACACCAGAGTACTGCAGACATCTTGACTGTGTGACCCGCCGGATCCAGCAGGTTTTGAAAAATAAAGGACTTTATAATAGACATATTGACAGTACTATAGCAATGTCATTGCATAAAATATCAAATTATTCTTATTGTCCTGCCTCATTATTTGAAAGAATTTCATTAGAACATTCAATTTTTCACTTTTTGTCCATTCTTTTGGCCACCACTGCAATACTGCAACAATACTGTGATGTAACCTAGAAATGCCTATGAGGCCGATATGTTTTTCATACGGAGCTCCCCTAACATCCATGGTATGAAAACATTTACTTTAACCGTGTATGTACACGCTTTGGGAATATTCACACGGATCAACATCTGCCTCTGAACCTGGTCAAAGCCACTGGCGTTTATTCCGGAGACTCAACATTCACTTGTTGTTGGGGCGTTTTTTTCACAGCGGGAGTCCGACACCATGAAATTTCCATTTGCTTTCATTTGCAAAAGCAAAAAGGGCTGTTTGCCTCAATACACTGATGAAGCCAGGCTGTCTGAGGTGCTGAAAAACTGAAATGCATTCCGATAGCAGACTAAATGCATTACGGCATTTCTGTAGATTGCAGGCCCTGGAGCTGAATAAAGAAAGAAAGTGGGCAATTAATTCCGCAGCCACAATGATAAATATTATGGCAAATTTCACACTGCCTTCCTCTGAAGTGATATGCAAAGTAGAGAAGTCTGGGCTAGGGCTTTTCTTCCTTTTTGTAAGACCTCGCAAAGATTGTGTGCTCTCTGTTCTCGTTACATTACTTCTTATAAACACATTTATCTGCAAATTATTCAGAAGCAAGGCAATTTCTTACAGACGGGCAGCAGTCTGAGGATTTAATTATAAACAATGATAAGTAAATGCAATCACTATATGTACCATTGTATGCTATTGGGCAAGGGGAAGAGTGGGAGGGGGGAGAGAGCGAGAGAGAGAACGAGAGAGAGCGAGAGAGAGAGAATCATCCTCCCTCCCCCTGTAAGGTTGGTACTATCCATGCTGCTATAAATAGGCCGCTGTTGGCATTAAGAGAGAATGAGATGATGATTGTGAATTCAGTGGAGGAGACAAAAGCAGCCGTTTGTCACACACTCCAAAGCAGCAGCCAGTGCAATGCAGTGTGCCAGCTTGTAGCTGCAGAGGATGAGTACACCCAGAACAAAGCGCTGGAAATCAAACGGGCTTTCAGACTACTGAAAGAAGAGGAAGGACAATACGCTATAGTACACATTCTGGTCCCATGGCATCTTCCCTGAGCATCATGTCTTCCACTTACTTATGCATTTACTAAATGCTACATGTTCCTCACATCCGCTGTGTTAGTGGTAAAAAAAAAAAAAAAAAAGGAAAGCAATTAGTTGCTGAAAGAAAGAAAAAATGCTCCCAAATAGTGCCAAGTATTGCAAAATCTATCCCGTCAAATCCATGGTCCAAAGATATCTGGCTGTTATGTTCATTTTCATGTGCCCGGTATTATCACAGAGTACCTGTGCTGAATTTAGTGAGGCTTCCTGATCCAAGAGTACCAAACTGGGACATATGTCTGGAACAATGGAATAATCAGGAAGAGCTGATTGATAGATTTATTGAAGCCTGGTTTTATGGCTTTCATGATGATGGATGGATATATAGATAGATAAAGAGAGTCCTTTATTACGCCCAAAAAGAAGGTGTATATTGTGTACAACAAAATTCTTTACAATTCTATATAATGTTATATTTATACATCATCGTATATCATTTATTTCATTGTTTCCTTAGTCTATTTTTACTTTTTATTTACATACATACTTTTTCTTTTTTAATTGCACGGTCTAGAGTTTGTTTTGCATTGCATTTCACTACTGTTGTACTTGTACAACCATGTACTGTGTGAGACAAATAAAATTCTTGAATCTTGTATATATTGTTTGTCTTATTTGTCTCAAGCAGCCATATTTATAACAAGGTTTGAAATATTAAAAACTCCCAAAAGTATCTCATAAACATTAACATGCTGTGTAAACTGTGCTGTTGATTGTTTAACTGTCATGTTTTTTTGTTTTTTTTTATAAAGCAGTACATTTTTTCCCCCTGATCTACACTCCAGTCCAGTAGGTGGGAGTATTGCACCAACCTCCAATAAACTCAAAAGAAGAAGACGACGACGACGTCCTCGTCTAAAACACAACTATTTGCGGGAGATGGAAGCGTTTTTTTTTTTTCTGCAAAAGCTGGGGTATATTTTTAAGGAATTCATCAACTTCAAACCATTGAATGTTTGTACATTTACTGTACCTATATAATTCACAATTAATTTGAATAGAGCATGAAAGGACAGATTAAACTGCGTAATGGATTAAATCGCACACGACACTATAGAGTGCAGAACACTTTTAGCTCACGCATATACTGAGCGAATTAAAAAATATTAAGTTGCCCTGCACATAATAAATTTCTCCTCGTAAGAACAATATAGTTTCTAATGCACTTATCACCACATTCTAATGCACTGTGCAACCTGACGCGACACACTCCTGGTTTATTAAGTGCTGCATTTAAATAGAACAGAATATGAGCAGTCCAGGTTTACGGCTTATATTCAGGCTTACACAGTAGGTGTTTTATCAGGTATTCTTTAAAACATGTTGTGAGTGCATTAATAATGTAAGATTCATAGAGGACATAACTGAACTTGTAACTTTTTTTAGTGTTCACACTAACTTGCATCATTTTGACAGTACTGTCACAACACACCATCTCCTGAAAACTCCTCTTACTGCAACTGTCATGAGATGGAAAACAGGGATAGAAAAATGACATTTTCGCTGAGAACTGAAGTCCTTGAGGAGAGCAAATGTCTATCGCCGTCATGCAGCCACAGGGGTTAACCATCTACCATCAGCATCTCCCTGCTATCCCCGGAGATATCGACACCCAGATTAAGCAGGTTATCGGGTCACATGGACTCGAGGTCACGCCACAGGGGAGGGACTGAGCTGAAAGATCGACGTGGCAGTGGGAGGTGGGGGACCTACTGGTGAGAGTCGCAGCATGCCATCTTATACCGTGAAAGTGACAGTGAAAGGTCACGTAGCAAGTGGCAGGTGTCAATCATTAGCTCGGTTTGATTACGCTCGATGAGGCAATTATCAGCCGGCTAAACGAGCGTGCTGAGAGTTAGTAATGCTAAGCTTTGCCCTTACGCTTCATTCACCATAGCCGTATGTAATGAAAAATCTTTAAGCAAACTAAAGGTCTTAAAATAGACACTGGAGAGAGGTGAGGAGGGGAAAAAAAAAAACCACTGTGGTGTGCAGAGCTATGTAAAAGATAATGAAGGAACAGGGGAACGCTGGATTTAAATGTTTTAAATCAAACGCTGATGTAGCTGTACAGGAAAACAGAATGACACAGGATCAGGATTTTCAGTGGGGAATAAATTATCAGCAGTGCTTCAGGAAGATAAAGAACCTGTTTGGGTGGTGGTTGTTGTTTTTTTTTTTTTTCTCTTCTTCTTTTTCTATTTTAACCTAAAAACAAGCACAATAACTTTTCAGCCCGAGGTCGCAGAGAAGTGCAGCATTAAAGTTTTAACAGCGACATCTGTAACACAAGCAGATTTACTTATTTCGTTACGCCAGAAAAGAAAACCAGGGGAAAAGACATCTGTTTTGTTCTTAACATGGCACAATCTCATTGTATATAGATGACTTTGCCCTCCCAGATGACACAGACGGATTTCCTGAGATTGGCTGTGTGTTGCAAAGACCGAGATGGAGACAGGGTTTGACATGATCCGCTATAATAAAGGAGGTACCTGCTTATTACATTTTCACACTTTGAGCATTATTGATGATTTTGCTATGCTGTAAGACCTGCCACTGGGACACGCCACTGGCGAAACATGATTATTGCATTTGACGTTTGATTTTACATGCAGGAGGAGAGCTTAAGTCACACGCTAAGGGACACACGAGCATATCCATGATCCTTTTCTAATGCACAAAAAAGCAACTTGAACTGATTAGACTGGCTGTAATGCTGAGCTCTAAAAAACTACTTTCTACCCAAACCACCTTTTTTCAAATGGTGCCACGATGAACACGTAAGCATGCAAGCACAGCAGCACAGCGTCCTGGAGGAAAAGTCTCGCCCCCTACCTGTCTGAAGATAGTGGTCCTCCATTGCGTGGCTTGTTGACTTGGGCGTAAAGACTTTCTAGACCATGGTCTCTCGGACTGTGAGGCCTGTGATCCTGGTTCAGGCTCTGGCTGCTGTCCATGGATGAGTCAAGCGACCCGATGCCTGCATAGGGGTGTTCCTCATCAGAGCTGAAAGCTCGGGTCACGTCTTGTATTTCGGCGTAGTCTCTCTCCCTGGCCTGTCGCTCCCGCAGCTCCCTGGTCTTGGCCTGGATCCTGCAAACAAACACAAACAACACACAACTTTATTGGACCCTTTAAATTTCGGGTGGGGAAAAAAAAAGTAGGATATTTGAATAAGCAACTGTTTATCATGATGTAACATGTAGAGTAATTTTTAGCTTTGTTATTTTTCCTGCACTATCAAGTCTAAATCAGGAAGCAAAACACTTCATGATGATCTGATTGGATGAATCTAGTGTAGTGGGGTTATTTAAACTGAAATAATTAAAAAAGACTAAGGAGAAAGACTGAAGATAAACGACAGGATAATAGATGACGGAGTTGCCAGGTTTAATTAACGATCAGGCTGCCATAATGCGGCCAATAAATCCTAAAAACATTTGCCCTGTGAAATGTCAGAAGTGTAGAGTAGTTTTAAGAGATAAAATAGTTTAGTTATATGAGCAATGGCTTTTGTCATCACTCCCTGCTGTGTTGATGTTTGCCCAAGTTCAGAGCTCCTACCGGGTTAATAGGCTGCTCAGACACCATCCTCCCTTCCTGTGTTTACCTTGGACCCTTACCCCCTATTATGGCAGTCTGCTCAATGAAACCTTGAGACAAAATTCTTTCAAGAACCTCCAGTGGGAGTACATTTCAATCAGCCTTCTGCAGAGGTTAAGCCCTTTCTCCTCAGAGTGCCTCTCCTGCTGCTTCCTCTTAGAGCGCAGAGTCAGAGCAGGCCTGTTATGGCTGACGTCGTACAGAACTGCTAAAACAGCCAGTGGGAGACCTTCCGGAGTGGAGTGAATTGGAGTGGAGTGGAGTGGGGCAATACGTCCTGTAGGCGTCTTCCCAAATGACAGGAAAAATGAGGCGCCTCTGATCTTGCTCCAACCACCCTTCCCAGATTTCCTCACTTGCATTTTCTCTGTTTTGTGGCTCTGTAAGAAAACTCGGGACAAATTTGAACTGATGTGAATGAGGGCTTTTATTTTGGATCAAAACACAAGAGCATGTTAGGCCATGTATCGGTGTTGGGATTCAAGCATCTGCTGGAATACGAATGATAGAGGTTTGCAAGTGGGGCTGGTGAATTCAGGGCAAGCTCCCTACAGAGTGACCCATGGCATGCAAACTCTACCCGCCTTATTAGAACCAAATGAGTTTTAAACTGGTGTCCGTTTCTCCACTTCGGTTTCCCACCGCCCCCGACCACACCACACCACTCAATCCACACTACTGAGAGAGCCTTGTTTTACCAGCACCGCAGGTTGCAGTTGACCTCTGCCCCTTTCCAGCTGTCCATCACAGTTCTGACTGACGGCTCTATGGTGTAATGTTAGGGCCAACTATGGGTTACCATGGGAAAAAAAAAAAATTTAAGTTTCCACAGTTTCTCATAAGTGGAATCTAATTTCCGAACAATGAAAATTCTCTCTCCGTGACAGCCTAATGCGATTACAATGCCATTTACTGTAGCTTCATTTTGTTCCCTTTCTCGCTTCTGCAAATCTAGGTCTGGAGAGGACTGTGTGAGAACCGCGTACATATCCGTGTCATGTGCAGTTAATAGCCTGGTAGTAATGAGAAAAACTGCTGGGGTTTGTAAAATCAATAACGCCACTGTACGCCCAGATCGTCTGAACTCGCACAAACAACCATCTTTCTTAATGAAACTCTTGGCTTGAACTCTCGGAAGAACTCCACACTTTGGAACATGCTGGTTTTTGGCTGTTGATTTGATATTGGGGACATAAACAAGGTGAAACATGAGAGGAGATCAAGGTCAGCCCACCTGCCGTCTGCTCAGAAACTGATGTCACCTCGCTGCCCGGAACATCCCTGCTTGGTGTTATGGCAGGTTTACAGAAACCCAATAGCAAATCCATGCCTCTGGCAGACAGATAAAATCTGCTATAGCAAAGTGTGTCTCAATTAGATAATGTCCAGTATGAGCGAAAGCACTAGGCCGTACCTGGCCCTGTGGTGATGCACCCAGAAGAGAAATGGTAAAATTGCTTTTGACCAACAGTGCCATTGTTTTTCTATGAAGAAAGTGGAGCTATTTACCTAGGACTTTGGACAATACTTGTGGTTGAAGTTCAGTTCAGTAAAATTCAACACTGACTTTCCTTTCTTACCACAACCTTCAAATGGTAACCAACAAGACAACCATTGAATGGGATACGTCAACGACATATACCATAGCATTAAAACAAAACAAAAAATTATGCCCTGTATTGTGTAGATTCTCTGTGGGACACCAGGGCAGCTTTATCCCCATGGGGCATAACTCCACAAGACCAGTGGGGCGGATCCCGCCGGTTGTGGGGCAGAACCTCTATGGATCAGACTTGCCATGGATGCTAGATCGGACTGAGATCTGGGGAATTTGAAGGCTAGATCAACTTGAAGCCATATACGTGAGAGGCTGTGATGCACTGGGTCTGCTGATATGTTTCCATCATGGCCAGGATTGACTTTTTTCAGAAATTTGTGCTACAATGGCCTTTCTGTGGGATCGGAAAAGACCTATGGTCTCCATAGGTATAGATGAGCCTTGGGTACCTGTGATCCTGCCACCTGATATAAGTGATCGGAATATACAGTAGCAGCAAAAGTTTGGACACACCTTCTAATTCAATGTTTTATTTTTCTCAGTATAGAAAAATACTGGATTTCTTTTACAACTATGAAATAATTAGGTAACAAAAGCGCCACCATTAGGCAGTTGATATCTTAAGACATAAGGTGAGCTGTTGTGGAACAGTATGGCCATTTGCAAAATGCCATGATATGGTTCTTTTGAAAGTGCATTTGCAAAACACATGATGAAACTGGCTCTCATGAAGAACTTCCCAGGAACGAGAAACCAAGACTTGCTGCAGGGGAGAAGTTAATTTAGAGTTACCAGCCTCAGAAATCACCAATTAACAAACAGCACCTCAGATTAGAGGTGTTATGGAGGCTTAACAGAATAAAAGTAGCAGCCACCTCAATATCAACTGTTCAAAGGAGATAATTGCATATTTTGGATGTCTTTAGCATTGGTTTACGATGTAGAAAGAAAGAAAAATCAAAAAGGACCATGGGGTTAGAAGATGTGCCCAAACTTTTGACTGGTACTGTAATTGAATCCAGTGTTATTCACTGTGGTGGTAGTGTTGTGGCTGGTCAGTGTACACACTGTACAGGTGATATTTGGTGCTTTCACTGTTACCCTCAATTGTACCTCAATTGTCCTTCCTGTTAGAATTTAACTTGTAGAAATGCATTCAAAATGCATTTAGGGCAGTAATGAGACTTTACAGCTCATTTAGGGTGCAAACAAGGTTGTTAAAATCTGTACACTGCCTTCAAAACGAGGAACAACACCTTTCATTTTTCGGAGAGGGGATGTGTGTGTGTGTGTAGCAAGTTTGACAACGCTGGACAGCGATCTGTCATTACTGTAGAACGATACCGTAGATAAATTGGTTTAGGACAGGTTTACATTTGTTTATGGACACAAGCTCGGCCTAGCTCGGTGAGGGTCCACTGTCTCTTGTTTACTTCATTACACAATTAATGGCCCGTTGTGGCGGCAACGCAAAAGACTGAAGTGGCTAAACTAAACATGATTATTGCTCTGTCAATTTCTCTCTGTTCCTCCCTGAGTGAAGGCCGTTGCAGCTCCTGGTGTTTCATGTGGCATTGGTCCAGAATCATTACCCACCCACATTCAAAGATAATTAGTGCCAACTGCTCCTCTGTGTACGAGTGTGTCTCTGAGTGAAAGAAGAATATGCTTATTCTCTGTATGCGTGCATGCAGATGTGTGACTAATTAAGAGTTCTGTGTTTTTATTAGCTTGCATATGCACTGCCCGTTGGTGTGTAGGTGTTCTGTCAGTAGAATAATGCTATTATAGCTGAAAGCTATGCCGACCGTTGTGTTTCTAGGTAACAGTCAAGAGAAGAAGCAATACGTCCTTAACATTTTGGCCTATATGTCCTCAGACGGCCATTAAATCTGACATATGCATGAGATGTTATACATGTCCACATCGCCTCATTAACAGCCACCCCAGTACATTTCATATTGTGCCCTTATTAGAACATTTTCCAACAACCTGAGTCAAACTGTAATATTATTATTATTATATTATAATGTGGCGGAGACTTTGAGCCTACCCAAGGAAACCTCAGGTATGAGGAGGGGTACACTCTGGACAGGGGTGCCAATCCTATGCATGACACACACACACACACACACACACACACACACAATGGACAATTTTGGAACACCAATTAACCTAATCTGCAAGTATGAGGAGTGTTGGAGGAAACCGGAGTACCCAGAGAAAACCCTCCAAGCGCGGGGAGAACAGGCAGGAATCGACCCCTTGACCCCGGACGTGCGAGGCCACAGTGCTAACCACGATGCAACTGTGCTGCCTTTAATAATAGTAATAATAATACAAAATAATAATAACCTAAACATCTAGAAAAGGGTTTGCATGCCAAATTAGACTTTTATATGTCTTGTGAGAATTTAAAAAAGTAAAAAAATAAAGCTTACTGTTGCACGGAGTGGTGTTTTCTAAATAATTAGAGGGGGGGGGGGGGGTGTAAGAAAGAAATCGCACTTTGGTTAGCCTGCGGTCCTTCCTTTCCTCACTGAATAAATCTCACTGCTTATCAAAACACCACAATTTGCCGAGCTAAAATGCACACTACACCCACAACACCTTCAACGTGCTCAAGACATTCAACAGAACGCCAACTTTATACGCTTTGTACATTTGAAAGTCTATAAATACAACAAGTTCATATGGATGAGTGACAAATTAAAGGACAAAGCTATGCTGTGGGGGCATTTATTTATTTCGCTGGGTGCTATAAATATATGTTTGAAGAACAGAGAACCACTTGAAATCAATACAAAAAAAAAAAACACTACAGGCAATTTGGGAACACCAGTTAACCTAACCAGCATATTTTTGGCCCATAGGAGGAAACCGAAGTTCCCAGGGGAAAAAAAAAATCACAAACCCGAGGCGGGAATTGAACCCTTGACCCTTGAGGTGCGAGGCTACAGTGCTAACCACTACCTTTTTCCCCCCTAGCTTTAAGTATCCTTATGAATAGTGCACTTTTTAACAAAAACCTGGATAAAGGTGAATAAGGTAATCACTTCCTTCATAGTGTATAAGAAAATGAAATAAAAAATCATAAACAACTCATCAGTTGAGGTCTGCGGTGCAAGAACTGCCCAGAGTGTAACAATTATTAAGACAAAAAAAAATGCAGAATCTTAAAATCCTAAAAACCACTTTAAGCCACAGGCCAACTATCAATTTAATTACAAACACAATCAGGTTCACAATCAGAGTGTGTCATCTGCCTTTGAACTTGGCATGCTAATTAGTCTAGTCAAACAGCAAAATGTTACAAAAGGCTCCTGAGCATAATGAGCTAATTATTTTGTAACACAATTACTGACACAGTACGGGAAAACGACTGGCCGTGATAATGATTAACATGCATTAATGCATCAAATAAAGTATGAAAATTTGCGCATAGCTGTGGGCAGACTCAGAAATCTACTGTATTTTAAGTGGAGCAGAATTTCAGATAATATATGTGTGCGATCTTTTTACCGTTGTGTCTATGTAGTTAATTGCTTTTCTGAAGAAACAAAAAAAAGTGTGAAATGAATATTAAGGACAATAAATCTTTTATTTTTATTTTTTACTACTGCTGCCCACAAGACGCAAAAGCCAAAACTATAAAAACCATAAAAGTATATTAAAAAAAATAAATAAAGGTATCAGGTTAAACACGTCTTACATATCCGGAAAACAGATAAGCCTGAATCAAGAGAGAAAAGCATCATGTGGTGGGACCAGTGGGAATCAAACGCACATTTCTGCCCAGCCTTCCGGCTGGTGTGTGGGCCCCTGGGAAGAAAGGAAGCTGCTAGTTGCGATAGCGGGGCTAGTTGAAATAGGGCTGAGAATCGGAGGCGTCTCAGGCTGTCTGCACTCAGGAAGAAGCCAAACAAACAAAAGGAAGCCATAGGCTTAAGGAGCAGGAAACCAGGGGGTGGACGAGTGCTAGCCGCTGATTAGCAGCCCAGTGGAGCCGGCCAGATAAGAGCGCGGCTAATCTGCTAAACGCAAGACGATGTTTACCACTCGTAACTCTGTCAACTGGTCAGTACGCTCCGAAACTGAGCTTTTCTATTGACAAATGTGCCAACCTACAATACTTATACTTGTATTTGTTACCGTGCTGATATAGATGAGAGGAAGTCATGCACATTGTTCTACGGTTCCTGCCCTGACTGGGTAAGTGCGAAACCCCGAAGGACATCCTCAGACGTTTTAGCCTGTATTCCCCCCCGCCGCCGATCTCTTTAATTGGACCTCTGCCACGGTGGTCCTTGCAATCAAAGCAATTTTAAAAAATCGAAATACACAGGGGTCCGTGAACCTCCACAGGCATAAACAAAGCCCACCAGAAGAGTCGCTGTGCTGCTGATGAGGCACGGAAAGGCTGGCGGCTGGAGGACCGGCACAGGACTGTGGGCAGCAGCTGCTTACAATTTACTCAATTGTGGCAAAACAATGCTACTGATGCCAACACTCCATCATCCTCAGCCCACATCAAGCCTGATAGCACTCCGCCTGCTTTCTAAGCTTTTTTTTTTATTATTTTTTTATATATATGTATGATTTCACCCAGTGTTGCAGAGGTTGTCATCCATACAGCAGTGACAGAGAAGGATTTAGGGAGCTTAAGTCATTCTCAAATATACCAAAGTAAGCCCTAAAGCTCCTGAGAAGCAGAGAGTTTCATATACAGTTTAGACAGCAAGTACACTAAACCTGGTAGATCCAGGATATACCTGCGGCGATGCGTAATGTATGGAATTTACCTTCCTCTTCTTCATGTAGATTTTTTGCCATCCATATAAAAAACCCCTAAGGGTGTGTTCAGATATGCAGTGCTTAATTCGTTTAAAACCAAACTCTGGTTTGTTACGCTCCTCACAGTGGCTTCTTTAGTTAAGCGAGTTAATCGGACACAGCATTCAGATTCAATTATGGACCAGAATGACTAGTTCAAGCAACCTGGTTTCGGTAGTGATGTGCTTCGGATCGTTTAAAAGAGTAGTGTTAGAACAACGTAAAGCAAACAGTATAATGAGCCAATGGTATCAGTCAGACTTGGCGAAGGGACTAAAAGTTGTTAAGGTAACCTTAAACTACCTCGTCTTATAGTCAACACCTACCAGCACGCCGTATAAAATATCAAGAGCCAATAGAAACAGCCTCGTCCCTGCGGCTAGTGTAATTAATCACAGGTTTCACCGCTTGCAAACATGCACACATTTACGCACGAGTCCAACATGTACTTGACTGCATATTAAAACAATACCAAAAAAAATACTGCAACGACTGATTTTTTATTTTTTGGGAAGAGCTGTCAGTTTCCGTAGTGCATTGAATATCATGTTCACAGCGCGTAGATTATTATTGCTGGGACAATTTCCCTAAAGGACTTGCTTCCATTAAGGGGAGGAAACGTCAAGCATGGGGCAGGAAACAGATCGTGATTAAATTCAGGATGCAAACATGATAGACCTCCACAAACAAAATCCATAAAGATCTTCTGTGCATGGAGTTACGTGTATGAGCCTAGTATAAAACACAGAAATAAATGAAGTCGTGGAATGTGACAAATGTGTATTTGATTGACTTGGGGCATTGATTGAAGACGCAGAGTGCTGCCGGGAAGTGTATTCTCTCTCTCTCTCTCTCTCTCTCTCTCTCACTGTCTGTACTAGAGCAGAGGATTGGCGATGTTCTGGGCTGCAGGCCAGAGCCCGATTTCCAGTGCCCGTGGTGGAGAGCGCCACAGGCGAGGCAGGCTTCTTTGATAATGGGCTCCAGATGTTTCATTGATGAGGCCAGCCTCATTGTCAGCACCAGGCCTGGGTGCTCTCTCCACGGAGGCCTGCACTGGCCCTATTGTTGAGATTCAATTATGCTCCATTAGCAAAAGTGGCTTGATAACCGAGTTCATTTGGTTTGTGTGGTATAATAGGGGGTCGCAAGTCCTCTTCACATACGGGGAAAGCAATTGATATTGTCTTCTTCCTCTGTGTGGGGGGAAAAATTAATAGGGATTTGCGCTATTGTGAAAGAAGCATCAAGTGTAAACAGTGCTTGTTTGCATTGTTGTGGCTGAACAAGGCTGTGAAAATTAACAAAGTATCTGACAGAGTATTTGAACTTTTAAAAAAAATAATAAAAAATCAAAAAATCTGCTAACAGACATGAACCGATGTACTTTGCACTGGTAATTAACAGAGTTCAAAACATGAAGGTTGCATGAAAATGGTGCCACATTTGAGTGTCATATAATAAGCTGATGACTCAGAAGTGTCACTTTTAAAACAGAACACAATTAACACCCATCAATAGACTCTTCTCAAGTGAAGTATAACTGGTTTAAAAAAAAAGGAAAAATCTTAAAAATACTGAAGAAATCTTACAACCAGTTAGCTTTTTCAAAGGCAACAATTACGGGCTGTGAAAACACTCGCGACGAGAAGGCCGTGTTCGATGCGTAGGCCCCGGGTTGGCTGAGCGCTCCAATTAGCACTCAGACCCATTCAGCAGCACAAAAGCCTAAATCAATCTATAATTGATCAATTTAATGCACTCTTATAAAAGCCACTAACTGCTCACACTAGCAGCACTTGCACAGACTTTACCTTTTCCCCCAATTTAGTTAATTAGGCAAGTTTCAAGGAGTGCCTGGTTAATTGTGAGGCTTTTTGCACAGCGCCGGGAGTCAGGCGAAGCCTCACCTCTCTCTCTCCAAACGCATCCTCTGCATCTCCTCCTCTGTGGCCTGCACGTCGTCCGTTTTGTTCTTGCTCGAGCCCTTGCGCTCGATCTTGTCCCCGGGTCTCTCGTCTTTGCGGTGTTTGCCAAACCTGAAAGAAGGGCATGGGAAATGAGAATGCTTTGAGACGCGAGCGCGGCTTGCTATATGCACAGTTTGGCTCGGAGGAATATTTTTCCTTGCTGTAAACAAATGAACCCTGAAAGCTGTGTGACTTATTTGAGAGAGCTACAAATGCAGCTATACGGTATGTCTTCAGTCCAGATGTCCCGCCGTGTCCTCTTGAAGGAGACACAAAAAAAAAACGCAAGAAAGATGGAAAACAAGGTGTCGTGTGCAGTAGATTAGAACTGGGGTATCCGGTCCAGCTGTATAAAATGTCCCTGTAGTTGTGGTACCTTGTAATTCATTTTATTACCAAGGAGAATTAGTTCATGGCTATAAATCAGATGCATCAACCTTCATGCTTCACACTTTTAACTAGCACCATCAACTCGGAACAGATGAGACACCTGCGATGAAGTTAAACAGACAAAAAAAAAAATTCTCTGTCCAATCATCTCTCGACGTTCTGTTTACATCGGTGACCTTTTTAATAAACCGTGCCGTCACTTCACTAATCAGACCAGGGAAGATGAATAAAACACAATAAACAAAATAAATAACAAAGTATCTGTGTAAACTCGCTAGTTAGCTGATGGATGCCGTGATACTTTGGAACTGAAGCAATGCTTCATATTTGAAACGACGTGATGGAGTAGTTTGTATTCACCCACTTAAACATCTGCACATTTTGTGGACATACAGTACAGACTGGAAATGGAATGAACAAAACTAGGATCATATATCATGAATCTACATAAAGTAGCCCTAAACACTGAAAGAAACCAAAACCCTTTGCTATTTGTGTGCGAGAATGTTCTTGGCTTAGGTAATGCACGCGTGTCATAGTAATCCGCCAAACAAGCACAGCACAGCACGCGATGCGCTCCAACTCGGTTCCTGACTGATTTGCATCTTAATCGCTGTTTCTTCCTGAGTCCTTGGTCTCAGGTCAGGATGTGGTAGAGACCGGCTACTCGCTCACAGCAACGCTATTTGATGTTGGCCTTCAGGCGAAAGTCATTACGAAGACTCGCCCTTTGGCCACACACACACAGAACCAAGAAAATCACCCAGTTCCTTCAGTGATGTCATTTCCTCCAGAGTGATGTCAGCCGAGGACAGACAATCAAATGCGCAGGAAAGAATGAATGGGTCCAGGTTTAATTCCACCACCAGAGTCGTCACAAGGTGGCCGGTATTGGAACAGAACTATAGATTTTTTTTGTTGTTGTTCGTCATGCTCATACATATGCCTTGGAATGCATGTTTTTGTATTTTGAGTGAATCTCATTTGGATGGTTGGAGGGATTATTGATGGCCATAATGAAATCTGTGTACAGACAAGGCAATAACAGAATGCCTATGGATTTGCAAAGTGGGAGTATGAATTGGTAAACTCGATAAATGTAATCATTCCTATCGATCCTGGAGCTTTCTATAACACTCTGGAATTGCGCGTGGCAAGAATGCACTTTAATTATAAAAGTCAGATTTAATCACGGACAGAAATCTATTTCTATGTCCATCCAGAAAAGTAGTAAAACCATATGCCTAAAAGCGCAATCTTTCCAAGCGAAGCTGCTGTTTAACCACTTTAAGCTTTTTTTTTTGTTTTTAAATCATGCCAATGGTTTTGTGGAGAAGGTAAAAATGCAAACTTTCTAGCCAAACTTGATAGAATTACTTCGGAGAGAAATGACCTGAATACGTTCATGAAACGGGAAACCCTTTTCCCCAAACGTCTGTTTGTTGATCTGCTTTATATTACTGGCAGCCCATTGGCTAAATGACTTCCCCCTGGCTCCTGTCGAAACAAGGGTGGTCTCGATCAGGCTGAGAGGAGGACGGTCTATTCTCTCTTCTTATGTAAGAAACCCAAGGTCCAACCTGCAGCTTTCGTCCCTTTGAAGCTCTACATTACCTGATTAATTAATCAACAAATGGCTCTGGTCAGGCTTTAGGAGTCCACCATGTGAATACTAATAATGACAGCCCAATCTATCACCACATTCGGTGACAGCTTCCTGCCATACTTCCCAGAGACTTTTTCATTAACTCTGATTCACTGCATCCTCCTTTACACCATCTGACTCCTCCACCCACCCTGTCTTTCTCTTCAGACGCAGATGTTGCACATTTTTTATCATCACGAATAAGTCAGTAAGATGAACGACTTTCAAACTTCTATCACCCGGGCACAGACGTTTAAAATAAATAAATAAATAAATAAATAAAAAACCTTGTAGATAAGAGATAAACAAATTGAAGGAAGTTTCCTTCATTATTACAGGCAATGAAGGAAAGCAGCACTGTTGATTCATAATTTAGAATTTTTACTACTTATAGTTTAACCCTTGATATGAAGTCCTAAGGAACCAGACATCAATTTACAGATGGAATAAAGTGAGACTGAATCGGTCATGTAGGAGGCTTTTTTCATCTCCTCTTGGCTTCAGACTTTAATTGCTATTACCAAACAGCGTGCGTCTGATAAACAACCAGGCCGAGGCTTATCGATACCGGGCGGCTCATGGTGACCCCTGACTCCCCAGCCATCATTCTGATCATGTCAGCGAAACCTGCAGAGCACAACAGTTCCTTCCACACACACGTACACAAAAATACCAAACTTCAAGTAAGGTTGTACTATCTGCCTCCTACTGCTGTCGATCATATGTTAATAACAATGTCGACAACAAAGTTTTACTAAAAAATGTTCTTTTTGTCTGAATTGATGGAAAACTACACCAAGTCTACATCCTTGAAGTCTAGCATATTGTTCTAAACCAAATCATGACATATCATTTCCTTTAGTATACAGACATTCATTTTGTTCCATCTGCAACATCTGAATTGGGTACGGCAGCTTTTTTTGTGTAACAGCACATCATCCTCATGGAATTCGCATCCTCCGCATCCATCCATCTCCAGAATAACCGAACAACTTCATTTTTAAAACTAATTATAAAATAATTGTTTCAATATGATCAGCTATAACATTAGGACCGTAGACAGGTGAACTAAACAGCACTGATCACCAATTGTACATCACTAAACTGGTGACAAGATCATGGGCACCTTAAGCTCTCCCATACCCACGGGGACCAAATGCCAACCCGTTTGAGGCTGATCCCACAGAAAAACCAATGCAGCACAAGTTACTGAAAAAAGTCCGTGCTGGGCACGAGAGAAAGCCGCCAAGCACATGGCCCAAACCTCCCAGACCCCAGACTGACTGAGCACCCATGGGATGCACCGGACAAACAAGTCTGATTTACACCTCGCAACCCATAGCTCCCGAAGGATCCACTGCTAACCTCCTGGTGCCAGACACCACAGCACACCCCATAGGCCTTGTCGAGTCACGACCTGAGGGGATAGAGCTGCCTCAGTGGCACAAAACGTGAACCCAAATCCTCTGTTATGTAACTGATCAATGAAGGTCCTGAGTTGTGTCCTTCATGTGAATGCAGTAACTAGGGCTGTACCAAAGCATGGCACTGTCGAAGTTAAACTACCCGAATGTCTTAAGTGAGTCAAGACAGAGTCCAAATGGAAGCGAGGCAAAGTCTTTCTTCTTGAAGAAAGAAGGCTTGTTAAAAGATACACCACCACAAACCTGAGCTCAGTGTTCAAAAACAGACGCCAATGAGTGAAGCTGAACCATTGCGGCACTCCTGTTCTGCATTGATTGCTCATGTAATAAAATATTTCCAATTTGAAATGTATGCCACGGTTTAATAAACTTTAAAGAAAGAAAACAAACACATTTGCATCGATCATTTTGAATGTGTACTAAAGCACTGCAGCTTAAGGAACGTTCAGTAACCTTCACAGCACAAACTATATCATCAGCTGCCAGCACTGCCACCACCTTTTGTTCCTCACTTGAATAAGCTATAGTCAGTGAGGTTGGCTTTATCCTCCCTCTTAGTTGCCAGGCTAGGACACACACACACAGGTCTGGTACAGTTCTGCATGTGTGTATGGCAGGGGGGTGACTTTGGCAAGTCAATGAGAACACAGAAACAATGAGAGACTGATCAATCCTGGCAAAGGGTGAACTACTCGCGAATACACAGGACAAGAAGACAGAATAAGACAGGTCACATGGTCATGTAAGGCTGCTATTATGGAAGATTAAACCCGAAAAAAACAAAAAAAAACAAAGAATGACTTTGTATTGGTTTGCAGTGATGCTTCCTGCTAGGAGGACAGATGGACCCAAGGCATGCCAGCAGAATGGCCGCCACGACCATCAATAAATAATATGTACTAAATAATAAGTTACTGCATGTGGAGGTTCGTCCATAATGTCCTTAGGAAACAGGAACAAGCATCTCCCTAAACTTTCGCCTCATCAAGAAATAAACATGCTAAAAGGAAACACTAGCAAGCGTACAGTACATGCATGTGGTCCTCTCATGCCACAAGGTCTGCATTTACATACTGGAACATTAGGAGCTAGTAAAAACATTTGTAACACATTTGTCATTTAGCTTTTCCTATTAGAATGTTTTATAGCTTCAGGGTGGGTAAAAATCAACGTATCAAGTGTTCACGTAAAAAAATAATAATATAAAAATATTTAACAGTCTGCCAGAGATTGCAAGGATTGAGAAATACTTAAAGGTCAAAACAAAAAGAACCCCGGTTCTCAAGCACCAGCAAGAACTCTTTTTAAAAAATAACAGAGTGTGTTAGAGAGTCCCTTAGGGGACACCATGTCTCCTCACGTCTCCTCAGGTAGCCCTTAATATCCCATCCACATACCCCGTCATTCAGTTCATCAGAAAGTACAGTGTGCGGCAGCCTCCGGTGCACAAAAACACAGTTTAATGGGCCATCACTGAGCATCACGCCCCTCAGCCATACTGACAGCTAGCACTAATGAATACCAAAACGTCAACTGGCTTCAAAACAACCGCCTGAGGAAGAGGCGACAGGTTTAGTCGGAGTGGACTCGCACACAACAACTGCTCTCTGACACGTGCGTTTCGAACACATAGTCGGGTCGTAAATATATGGCGGCGTTCATATGCAAATGATACTCAGCACCACCTACAGTATGGTTTCAATCAAGGCCGCCATTGAGGAGGAGACGATTATGCTCTAATGCGTGGCAAAACGGCAGCGCTCCCAAAGGACCACGCTATTATACATGCGCCGCTCAGGAGCGCGGGGTCTTCAATCACCTGCATGTCAGCGTCAAGGCTAGCGTATCACCACGTGAAGCATTGCATTTCAACGGCCTATTTACACTTAAGACATTCGATACCGCACGTGTGCATGCTAACAGTGTATAAAATACCCCTCGTGCTGGCAAAAAAAACGAAAGAAAAAGCTTAACGTCAAAACTGCACCAAGACCTTGCGCTTATAAATTCCTCTTTTTCCAAGCCTCGAACACTTCATACCCTGTATATCAACTGGGCGTGACCTCAAAGACCTACTCCATCAAATCGCTTAAGGACCTGTTATTGAACTGCCGTACTGTTTTATTTAACAAGTTCAACATTCAATATTTTACATCAACATACATCATCGCGCAGCGTAGCGGTTTATGGCGGCCCTCTCAACATGCCATATTTTATCTGCATTGATTTATGGGATACTAATGTAGAGCGCGGCTGTGGCAGGCAGACATTAGCGCGCATCTGAAGACAGCGCAAATCTGTGCATGTTGTTATCAACTCCCACAGCCAGGCAGACCGGCCCCAGACACACTACGACAGGATATCGCTCTATTATGCAAAGGCCCAATTAAAGCAATTAGGTTTTACAATGGTTTAAATTGGGGGAGTGTTCAGAGAGAACATAATGCCAGCGTGATAAGCTTCCGGCGGGAGCTCTGAAGGCTAGGCGTGTGTGTTTATGTGTTCACACATGAGGATAGACCAGATGACTAATGCTTATTTACTAGCTCCAGTCCTCCAGAAAATGGCCAGGACTCTGATAGAGACAGAGAGTCTGGTACATAACTGTTTCAGACAGCTGAACATAGTATATAGACTGTAATCCAGTCGCAGAGATGAGGTTTACACGCAGGAAGAGAATACATTTGATGATGGAGCAGGTCGTTACTACATACAGTATATGCGGCGTTGTCGACTTGAACTTCAGAACATTCTGTGATACAAAATGGTGCAACCACCAGCTCACAGTGGACATGAAGGCAGCTGGGGAACGGACAGTTAATCTGTTAGAAATCCAACAAAGATGCATTATAAGTCATCTGGAACAGCTAACTCAGGAGGGAAACCAGAAAACATGGCCAAGAACTGGCCAAGTACCAACCCAGTAACACAGAATCATGGTTTTAGGCGATATAGAGAAGAAAAACTGTTTAGGGAGGAAACTAAACTTGTTAGGCCTCGTTCACATTACAAGCCACATTGTTCAGTTCAGATCTTTCGGTCAGATCAGATGACGGTTCAGATCCATTACAAAAAGTCATTTTTGTCTGACTCTTAATGTCTGCCCTCGGAAACACACCAATATGTCTTTGTTTGCCCCAAAAACTCATTCATTTGTGTATGCTCTCATACAATTTAAACAATGGATGCCAAAAATATTTGGGGGATTTTGCTAGCAGTTAGTCAGCTGTGGTCCAGAAGAAGGAAGAAAGCAAGGCGCCTCACTTTAACTGTTTTATCAGCTGTACTGTAGCTGGGACGGCTATGAAATGCAATGCGCATTTCAAGTGTTGACTGATGACCTCAGCGCTCTACACGTACGCAGAGGCAAAAAGTCGCATGGATTCCAGTCTGTCCGTTCTCCTTCAAGTCACATGACCGTGTATCCGATTTAGGACTATATATATATATATATATAAGCGAGTCGATTCAATTTATTTATTTATATAGTGCTTTTTAACAATGCTCATTGTCTCAAAGCAGCACTCCGATCTGATCTGAAAAACGACTTGTGAATTTGTGAATTCGGTCATCCCTTCAGGCTGGTCATGTGAACGTAGCCTTAGTGTTGAGTTATACAAGAGCGAGGTTTAGAGAAATTGTAACGTCACAGGAAATCAGGATAATCTTGTGAACTTTTGAGCGTGTGCTGTCCGGGTGTTGTGATGAAGGTGAGTCACTGCTAGCACCCCAAAATTTACTATTTCTTTACAACAGCATGTCCCGAGTACTCTTATACAGTACTGTGCAAGCCTTAGGCACAAACTTTGTTATGCATGTTTATTTTATGACTTCATTATTAAATCAGTACAAAAAAAAAAAAAAAAAAGAAAGCGCTTGATTTCCAAACATTAGTATTCCAACATAGAATTTTAATCTCACAGGAAAATATCTGCAGGCCCGACAAGAAAGCAGTATATTATGTTAAAGACCACTTTTCAGACAACAACAAACAAGGAAAGCTTCTGGGTAAACAAACAAAAAACTTAAGGAAAAAAAAAATTTTTTTTTTTTGGGGGATTTGCTATGGCCGATACAAGCCAAACAAGCCGATTAGATTTCCCCCTACTGTGACATCATATAAGAAGATCCCCTCCCCACTGGCTGTTCTCTGGAGGGGTGTGGCTAAGGAGTAGATCATTTACATGGATGGTGAAATTGCTCATTTGGTGGAGATAGTATGACGTATGAAAATGCATGAGGTACACAGTGTATATGTGGTATGCCAACTTAAGTATTAACACTTTGGGGGAGTTGTAAGGCACGTGCTAACTTGAGAAATAGAACAAGCTATAAAGCAATTAAATACAGATCTTTTCCGAATCAAGTTTTTGATCTGTTTATCATGTATGTGACACGTCCGCCATACAAGTTGTCAGTATGTAACCCTTAGAAATAGTCTTTTAGTAATATAATATAACAAATTTAAATACAATACATCGTCAGATTTGCTTTTATAGAAACTGTATCTAGACCTTCTGAGCAAAAAGTGATCACATAATTCAAAAGAATTCAAAAGTTTTTACTCATAACCTGTGACCAAATGCTCTTTTACAGTAATTCCAGAAACTACTGAAGAAAAAAATTGAACCAGTTCTATTTCATCTGTGTGTGCGAGTGTCTGTGTGGAGAGAGAGAGAGAGATGGAGAGAGAGGGACAGAGAGAAAAGCCTTAAGCCTGTGTGCTCCGGTCTCCATATTATGCAGCGGAGCAGAGCCCAGACAGCAGCATGTAACTTTAATAACATCTTGTTAGAAGAGGAGAGAAGAACGAGAGGAAATGTCGGATCTGTCCAGCACCCCTCCTCATTCTCTCTCTCTCTCTCTCTCTCCATAGTGAGCAGCATTTCTTTTCTCCAGGGCAGAGGGAGCACCATAAAAAAAAAAAAAAAGGCCAGCTTGGTGAAACATGAGGTAATACTGTATAGGAGCGAGAGAAAGCAGGAAGGAGCAGCCAAGTCAGATAAGTAAGCTGTAAGCACTTCTTAATATTACTTCCTAGGCTTTGCTAGTTAGTCTTTGTTAACGAGAATATCATTATGCGCTGGTGTTACGATGCCGACGCTGTTGCCCTGGTGACGGCCTTCGCCACTCTTGGCGATGTTATGACCCACTAGCTGCATTTAGGCCCCTCTCCCAGTGGAGCTCATTATCTGGCACTTGCAATGTCACTCCTGCGTGTGGCTGTCAATTCCGGCTTTACACGGGAACGTGGCCGGGTGTAGAGAAAGAAGAATGAACCCATGACGCGATGCTCCGGTGCTCCCGTGTGGCACGAGGTTTCAAGATCTCACTGCATTTTACTGCTTCTCACATGAGGCACTGAAACACTTCAGCCTCAAGATGAGGTTTTATTTTTTTTGCAAAAGCGAAATGGTTTTTCATTCTTTTTAGCTGTGCAGGGCGACGCCCAGACCGAGCATTGCAGCGGTAATAACACAAAAAAAATGAAATAGCAAATGAAAAGCTAGAAGAGAGGAAGACAGTGGGGGTCCTCCGGGCTGAGATGGAGTGTGTGAGTGTGTGTGTGCGCGCGCATGTGTGCATGGACGTGTGTGATATGAATACAATCATGGCATTACTGCAGGAATCTAGAATGTGCCTTTGATGGGATTCATAGACTGGCCCCAAGTGTGTACCCTATAACACACACAAACACTTCTGACTACTTTATAGCTCTGCATGCACAAGCTGCTCCACAGACACACACGCAATCGAATTCCCGGCTCATATAATATACGGTACAGTTTCAATCAACTAGCTGGGAATATATACACTTCTTGACACAGACTCTATAACTAATGCATATAATAAGAACAATCGCCCACTTGTGCGCGCACACGCGCATCCCACTTCACCTGAGACCTCTTTCAGCTTTTCGTATTTCATCTTCGCTATAAAAAGAGCCGAACTTGGAATCATTTCCATCCTCACCCCTGTCACCCTGCACACTGTTACGGACCCCATCAGGAGCCCAAAAACCACTCGACTCTTAACTCTGAAGTCCAAGGTCAACACAGAAAGAAAATAAATGGAAAGTGGAGTCAGTTATGTGCAAACATCACCAAGTCTCCTGTTCTGTAAAAGCTATGAATACATGATGAGCTGGTCATTAGCATTCCTCGTCTGTACGTTCAAAACTTCAGCATAGAAAACCTAGAAGAGCACAACAAACCAACGCACCAGACTCTTCTGTGTATTCTTGCTTCTGTCTGTCAGCATGATTCTCCTATATACACTCATCAGCCACGAGGAACACCTGTACACCTGTTTAATCATTTATTTATTCTTTCAGCCTAGAAAATCATGCAAGAGCTTCGGGTAATGTTCACTTCGAACATCAGATTGGGGAAAGCGTGAGGGAGAGTATACAGAGGAAAAAAAAAAAAAAAAAGATCCAGTGAGAGATGGAAATTCCTTGTTGATGCGAGTGAAGAATGATCAGACTGGTATAAGTTTATTGTAACTCTATAAGAACTCAAAACACACTCTTTACAAATGCGTTGAGCAGAAAAGCATCTCAGCAGACAACATGCCAAACCTGTGGCCTGGTTAATGTTCTTGGACGACAGGGCTGGAAACCAATATAGTGCCTTGGTTCATGAACCATGCTACTTATTGCTGATATGGTCTGTGCAATACAACGTGTTACATGGTATTACCATGGTACATACTTTAGTACATGTATTATATTAGAGCACACGGTTCTACCATGTACAGTAGTATAATACTATAAAATATGTACAGTAACAGGATCCTGTCAAAAATATGATATATATATATATGTCAACATACGTAGCATAATGGTAATATGTATATAGTATGGCATCACTGTATGTATGCATGTAACAATAATAAAATACCACTGTGTATGTTGAAACTCTTCATATTACAGACAATCATATACAGTAGTATTGTCTGTACTATAGCATACCAGTAGTATCTACTAACATACCCAATATGGCACTGAATGCACAAACATATTAGATACCATTTTAGATATCTACTGAACTTTGGTAACAGCTGTGGTACCCAATAAGTACCTTGCCATTCACCAAAGTATTGTGGCACACACTATAGTACTATCACAGCAACCACTGAAGTGCCATAGTACGCTATAAAGTCCTATGGTGCCTACTGTGGTTATAGTTTACCATATTAAGCTATATTACATACCACAGTAAAAAATAATATTGGTGGGTTTTCTCCACAGAGCCGAAAGACATTAGTCATCAAAGACCTCTAACATGGCTATAATCTTACAGATATGGTGTTATGAGAGCGACTCGCTCCTCTTTTTCCCTGATTAACTTGGAGAAAATTGGCTTCAAAGACAATCTCAGAAGCTAATAAATATGGAAGTGTGTAAATCCGACCCACTCCCTCTCACTAACTGCAGTTGGCTTACACACTGTTCGGTTATGATGTCTTTCATCTACAGTAATGGTGCGTAGGGAGTTTTTGCAAAGCCAGGGATAAGTGTCTGGATCTAAAATTACAGGCAATGCCAACACTGCTGGAGGTGGAAAATACCATGTGAATCTGCATGCAAAAGTCTATACAAACAAATGATGAGACTTTTAATGACAGCTTGATTTGGAACTACAGAGAAAATAGACCACCCAAAAAGAAATACACAAAAGGGGATGTTTAAATGCTTAACATAATTTTTTTTTTTTTTGGATTTTCCCCCGATTTTTCTCCCTAATTTAGTCGTGTCCAATTCCTCCCCGTCACTAGGGGGCTCCCACAATAAGGCTACTACTATCACTCAGCCGGGAGGGCCGAAGACTATCACGTCTTTCCTCCGAAACACGTGACGCCAGCCGACCGCATGTTTTCGAAACACACTCGGAGGACAGCGCTATCCGCTCCCTCCGTTGCGTGAGCTCACAGACGCCCCTGACTGGCTGTAGAGCCGTGATTAATGTGGGAGCACTAAGTACCTCTCATCCCTCCCCTCTGAGAGAGCTCGGCCAATCTCGCAGCCGGAGGTCTCGAGAGAATTTTTAAATTATTATTTACAAACATATGTGGCTTTTAACCTGTAGCCAGAATAAGTCAGCAAGCATAAGGCAGACTGTATAAAATAAAGTGGCAAACAAGATACTTACTGTATATTGATAGTTATATGGTAATATCATTAGTCTATTATAATGTGTAAACTAGTAGCCATGGTTTTTTAGCAAACTAGTTAATATTACCCTATTATAATGTTTAAAATACTGTAGTAGCCATAGTTCTTAACAAGCTAGTTATCATTAGCTTATTATAATGTGTAACCTACTGTAGTAGCCATGGTTCTTAACAAGCTAGATATCATTAGCTTATTATAATGTGTAAAACTACAGTAGTGACCATAGTTCTTAACAAGCTAGTTATCATTAGCCTATTAGAATGTGTAAACTAATAGCCATGGTTCTTAACTAGCTAGTTAATATTAGCCTATTAGAATGTGTAAACTAGTAGCCATGGTTCTTATTAGCCTATTTTAAGTAGTAGCCGTGCTTCTTAAAAAGGTAGTCAACAATCGTCTAGTTTAATGGGTAAACTAGAAGCCATGGTCTTAACTAGTCATCATTAATCTATTATAATGTGCAAACTAATAGCCATGGTTCTTAACGAGGTAGTTAACATTAGGGTAATTATTACATTTAGTAATCAAGGTTGCTAGCATGCTAGCTCAGTTTAGGCTAATCATTAGGTTGTGTAAATCTGCAATCAAGGTTGCTAGCTAGCTCACATGAGGCTAATTATGGAATTTAGGAAAACTGTAAAGTACTGTAACCTTTCTGGCAAGCTAGCTCTTTTAAGACCAATTATTATAATTTGTAAAACTGTAACCAAGGTTGCTAGCAGGCTAGCCCACATGAGGCTAATTATTACATTGAGGAAATGTGTAATTACACTTTTCTGGAAAGCTAGCTCACTTTAAACTAATTGTAACATTTAGTAAACCTGTAATCAATATTGCTATCAAGCTAGCTCACATTAAGCTAATTATTACACTGCGTAAACTAGTACTGTGTTGAAAATTGCTAGCAGCTTTTATTCCTCAAGCAGAATGGCCACTAAAAATGGACATACAGTATAGGTAGGCTGTAAGATATTATTGCTCTTGTAGAAAATCTGAATATCTATTTATATGCTATGCTACACACGCCAGTTTGTATGGTTGTATGATCCTGTAGCCATATTGTCCATTTGGACAAATAAGAGCAGCAGGAGACAGGGACACATGACTAGGTTTGACATTAATGTCATATACGCTCCCTGTGCTGTATATCTTCGTGTAAGGAGGGTGTGCATGTGGAAGTTATTGAATTTACCCACAGACGGTCATAAATCAGAGACATTTTTTTTTTTTTTTTTAAGATGTGGAACACACACAAACACACCTGAGGATACACACAGGAGTGTAATTTCCGTAATCTTCGCATCGGCAGTCGAGTCTATTACATATTAGCCAGCAGATTAATCATTTCACGTCTGACTAATTTATAGAGAGCAGCATGCTGGAAGGTAAACAGAGAGCACACAGGGACATGACTCTGTTTGTGCCCCTGTCTCAGTGTCACAGATAAATGTACAGAAATAGTGAACAAACAGTAAAGCAATACTGAAAGTAAATATAGCACCTCGGTGTTATTCGTCAGCCGTTATTCCTGTCTATCGTCTGCGTTTATAAGGCTTGACCTCTCCTAGGCACGCTGAGAGCTCAGGACAGTGCCGCTGTGAGAATGATGCGTCTGTGTCATCAACAAGAGACAGTGAGTGAGGAAAGAAAACAGGAAGAACTCCTACAGGAATAACGCATCTCTGCTGGTGACCTAAATGTGCCACCTTACATCATGAATATATATAACGGTGCGGTTTGATCTCATGAGCGCGCCCCGAGTCTCGCTTGTTAAGCTCTAATCCATAAATAAGTCAGGCTGAGGGTGATGTGCACTCAGTTCTGTAATGAGCGTCAACGCCAACCATCAAACTTTCAGCTTAATGATTCATGCAGTGTGTGATAAAACAGGATTTTTATATTTGCAGGAAAAACACAGCACTGAACATCATACCAAGATTTGATTAGAGAGAGTGTTTTCTGACCCGCCTTGTTCTTTTCTATATCAGAGCTACCGGTCTGGGAGAGTGAAGGCTAACACCAAGATATATCTTTCTACCTGTTCTGCAGGTAACTTTATATATGCTACATACACAAATAATAAAGGCTTATGATAGGTAGGGTTACGCTGATCAATAAGTCATCTTTCTTGCCAAGATGTCGGAACTACGTATAATCTCCTGGAGTCATTGGTTAGAAAATTCATATCAACTCATACATTCATATCAGTCAAATACTTGGCCAAATGAAACCCTGTCGTCAGGTGGAAGACACCATAGCAATTTGTCTACAGATGTTCCGTACTTATCATGCAGTCCATAGTTTTGGGTGTCAGCCATATTTGCCCAAATTCCAGTCTGATTTCCTAAATAACGTATCCTATTTTACCATAGACCTGCTTCCACACGAATTTAACAATATACGACTTCTACAGTATCTTCTAGCTAATCATATTGTATCCTCATTTTCAAACACTAGCTGCTAGTTGGGTGTATAATACAGAAAACCACATTTAATGCACTATTTTTATATGTAAAACCATCACTATACTTTTTTAGTTGGAAGCAATATTGTTGACGATCCAGTTCTAAAATTGTAAAGAACCATGCTTGGTCCAGCGTTTCCCTCATTCCTGTTTAACACAGAATTCTATACAGAGCAGTCTACATAATAAATTAACATGAGAGCAGATGCAGGGTTTCAAACAGCACTTTAGTGTTGAGTAATCTGTATTTCCGTCATATACTTTAACAGCCTCACTTGTAAGTTGGAACGGACAAAAGACTGAACGAATACATGCAAATGTTAATGTAAATGAGTTTCTCATAAAGAAAAAAAAATCCATTCTCTGAGTCTAAATACAGTCACAGTAGCGGTTCCAGGACTCTTTGTATTACTGTAAAAAAAAAAAAAAAAGGTTAAACAAAGAGCAGACATGTTCTGGCTTAAATAAGATCTTGTAGTAGGATTTAAGAAAGTGAAAGATGTTGGTGCACAAGCTGGCCTGAGCTAAATCTGCTAGAAACATCACACTGCGAGTTTATTTATTAACCACTGCATCATAGGAAAAAAAAAGAACAATTTAAATTAAAATTTATTCGTATAACACTTTTAAAAATGATCATTGTCACAAAGCAGCTTTACAGAATTATAAAAAATGGTATAAACTATCAGGTTGTTTCTGATGAGCAAGCTGGAGGCAACGGTGGCGAGTAAAACTCCCTGAGATGACAATAGAAAGGAACCTTGTGAGGAACCAGACTCAACAGAGAACCCCTCCTCATTTGGATGATATCGGATAGTATGACCATAATCTGCATCTGTGTGCCATGAGGTCGAATGTTCAATATAACTAGGTGATGAGTCATGCCCACTTCCTTTGTTGGGGTCTCGAATAAAATAAATAAATAAATAATAATGATAAATAAATAAATAAACAAATAATAATAATAATAATGAAAACCAGATTTTGCTTAGTTAGGAATGATGGACTTTGATGCTTCCTGTGGTAGGGAGTAGAATTGCAGCGGCTCCATCATTCACACCTACGCCTAATTAATTAAGCTTACCTTATAGCTAGATAATGAATCATTGTCAATGAATAATCTCAGCCTAATGAAAGTCATAAAGCCTGTGCCAACTGTTCTACAGCATTTTATGGCAGAATGAACAAGTGATCAAGTGGTCTTTATTTTCCAATTACAGAAATAAATGCTAGAACAGATCTACTTTCCTCTGGGGGATCTTTAACAGGAATTCGAAATGCTACTCAGAACGCTATGCCGAAATTCGCATTTTAGTTGGACCCTGTGCAATTACAATAAAGAAAATATCTAATTACTTTCAAATGGTTCGAAGAAAAAACTTTTCAGGATGCTACCTTACTTATCGAATAAACCCCTTTAAAACGTACTGTATACTGTTAGAGTGTGGATAGTAACCAGGTACGTGTATGATACAAACATAAATCAGCGGTAATGGTGTTTGCCAAAAACTTCTAGAACCCTGTCCGGGATTTAACATTTCGCTATACACTGATTCAGTGGAAGTTTAAGGGTGTTTAGCTACATTATAAGGATCTAATTGGATCCCTTCAGCTACAAGCTGGCTGAGCTGGTCGAACTTGTGGACCATATTAATCAGTTGGTCTTCTGGTGATCTACCAGTATCGACATGAACACCATGGACGGGTTACTTTAAAGAATGTAACCCAATAGAAATTTAGGGTTGGTAGTCAAACACTTTGGTCGACATAAAGGCTTTTAAGAAGACCAGCTTTTAAGGGTTGTAAATTTTCCAGGATTGCATTCATGCCAGAAGGCAGTGATGAGAATTTTACAGACTGGAGAACTTTATAATGTAGATTAAAATCCTTCCTGAGGCATTGTAACTGATACACAGATCAAGGAGGGGGGAAAACAGAAAAAGTTTTAGAGTCTGTAAGGCAAATGTTGCAATGAGCACAGTGTCTGAGGCGAATCTGCCCTTCACAAAGCTGGTCTGCTCATGATTAATGAGAGTGCCAATAAACGCCCCAAGCCACAACATCGGGGCAGGCACATTCACAAAAGCCATAAACCCTTAAGGGCATAATCTTCAGACTTTTTAAAGTCTTAGTTATATCAATTTATTCAAACAAAGGCACTGAGTCATCTCGTTGGTATGCCCCAGACTGGGACAGTGCCGTGCCCCGACCTGGCGACACATCTCATCTTTCTTCGTTCTTTCCGACAGTACAGAGAATGCCAAACTACACCTATTAAATCTCCCCGCAGGCTAAACGATGGAAAACACAATCACTCACAGCATTCTGATTGGAGGAGAGCAAAGACAGAGTCGAGTCTCAAACACATTCAGTGTTGTTGTCCACTGTTCAAAGCAGGATACAAATAAAACTGAAAAAACATTCGTCATTTAGGCTTCAGGGTGTACCTACAGAAATGCACCTCATTTATTTTACTCTTAATGCAAAAGCAATTCAATGGCGATTGGCCTTATAGTTGCTCATTTGTAGAACTGAGATATGGAACCACACGGTGTACACATGCACGTGTGTGGAAGATTTTCTCCCATGCACAGCCTCCTATATATTAAATTCCCCGTCCCTATGCATTCCTGGTGGAGTGTGTAATGACTTTCACTCCGTTGGCCATTTTGCATCAACAATGTTTTCACCCATTCGCCTCCCTGCAATTTCACCATCTTGCTGTATAATTTTATTCAAACACATCCGACCGGCAGGGTTCACCTGTCCCGGCGTGCTTTACACTCGCACCGGTTAAACAGTGCCGAGCACACCCGATTCACCGTCTTGATTTTCCACAGTCTCAGCATCTGAAATGCTATTTGTCTGAACAGACGGGCCATGCTGTTTTCACGGCCCTTTGTGTTGTCTCGTTAACGCTCAGCTCTTCCCCTGGGAGATAAAGGAATGGCTCTGGGCCTTTTCTGCTCCTCAAAACTGTGTCACTTTGTAATAGAGTTATAGGAAGAAAAAAAAAAGAGAAAGACAGGGTGGTTTGCTGATCAGAGGAATAAGTGGTGTTTTGGATTCTTTCGCGAACCCGACATGGATTTTGTGTACGTGTCTCCTACCGGCGCGTTCCTTTCGACAAAACAACAATGCGCGCTTCCTAGCGAGAACTGAGATTCATGGAAAACACCGCAACATTAAATCATTCTCTTTAACAAGATCCCTACAGGATTTGGTCATTTTTAGTGCGCTTGCTCAGTGAAGGATGCTGCCGGATCCGGTTTCATTTACAAGGTTTCAGATTCAATTAGTGCGCTACACTTCTACAACCTCTGGCCTGCCCTGAGGGGCTACAGCTGTGCACGGGGAGAGACTTATTCCAGAAGCAGTAATCCCAGGAAAAGTGACGGACAACCCAGCGCACTCATGCTGAGCAAGTGGATGGAAATGATCTGGAGAGGCAGCATGGCAAGTCTTTCTCCAGTCACTTAAAATTCAAGCTCCATGCCTATGCTGATTTTATTGAGTTACCACAACACACACACACACACACACACACACACACACTGTATCATCCAGTGAAATTATCCACTGAAGCAAGGGTGAGACTTGGACTGTTTCCAATCTGTTTTAAAAGTGCACCTTAATTAAGGCATCCGTATAGAAATACGGTGGGAATCACCAGGGATCACCCGATACGATATTATCACGATACCCAAGTGCAGATTCAGTTTGTATTGTGATTATGCACTGTATCACGATTTTATAAATATATATAAATATATATATTTTTTTACAGATTTTGTTACAATTCTAAACAAACATTG
This sequence comes from Clarias fuscus, assembly GCA_030347435.1. Classification (NCBI taxonomy): domain Eukaryota; kingdom Metazoa; phylum Chordata; class Actinopteri; order Siluriformes; family Clariidae; genus Clarias; species Clarias fuscus. The sequence goes on from CM059207.1 coordinate 31,340,693, forward strand.
TCTGTGCTGCCTGCCAATGTGTGACCAGTTTATATAGCGCCACCTGTAGGATCATAGGGGAATAGCAACCTTTTGCCACTTCAAATACAAATATACTGTATATGAATGAAAGATATTGTTTGAAAAATCAATTTTGGAGTATATAAGACTAGGTGAGTGAGTCCTGAAGGAGAGCGCCAGGATGAAGCTGGCACACCCGGAGGGCGATCGTTGTGGATAAGGTGCGTCAGAAATTGCTCTCCTGATCACACTTACTGTATACTCTTGCCTTTGTGTTTGTTCCCTATTGCATATTTGCATGCAATCTATGTAACAGGCCGAATGCTTCATTACTGCGGTCCCCTGCTGCGGCTGGTGAAACATATCCGCGTTAAAGGTAGACGAAACTAGAAATCTGGCCTCATTCTCCGTGAGACCTAGCCCTTAAACCTCTCGGCGTCGAGCCCCAGGGGTAAGACTATGGTAAAAAAAAAAAAGAAAATGGATTAAATCTTTACATAGCCCCGACTTGAGCTTTTCTCTCTCATTGTTTTCCGCAGATAAGCTTATGCAGTATTATCCTATGCACTGAGGATTCAGGTGTAATATGTATTTACGGAGAAGCTGACATTTCAAACGCCGATCGCTTTCCAATATCGCCCTTCTCCTCTGGACTCTCATATGAGGAAATATTCTTCTTCTGTTCACCTCACCTTTTTATTTTTTTATTTTACTACACTTTTGATTGTTTTTTGATTGTATTTGTAAGCCTGGTCGGTCATTCTGCATGAGACAAAATGAAAAGGAATCGAGATTTCTCATATCACATCCATCCTGCAAATGAAGGCGGAATGCTAATATGGTATGGGGTCTCTGATGCTGATAGGATTTTCCTGATTAAACCGTGCGCATGTGTGTAAAGCTTTGCTAATTCGAACGGACGCGCGTGCGCTAATGACAAAGGCGGTAAGAAGAGAGAACAGTGTGTTAGCCATGTATGGAAGCTTTCCGCTCGAATATACACAAGCAGACGGTGTATCTGGATATATAGGTTAAATCTGGAACACAAAGCCTCTAGGGACTATTAGCTGCTGCTCGGGAAATAACAAAGATGCTCTTGTACTACTGCCTCTCTCACCCTGCTCTTGTCTGTCTCTCCTCAGGCGGTCGGGTCTTGCTGTCAATCTCGCACGAGGTGAGAAGTGATGCCTATCAGACTGGCTGCTTATTTAGCGGTCATATAAAGGTGATGATACTGTAGGAGGGAGGCTTGTTATCCCAGCGCTACTAATTACACCATAGTACGAGTGAACACAAGTGCGACGTTAAGGCACGGTGACGTCTTTTCACCGCAAGGCAACGCTGCCATGACCATAAGTGCGATCTGAACGAATCCCGTCTTCTCCGTGCCCTCCTCCCTGTGCCCTAGTTCACTTCACTGCACTCATTTACATGCCTATTCCCTCAATCTTTCCAGCTCTCTCTCTCTCTCTCTCTCTCCTCAGGCATCCCCTTCACTCATCAGCCCTGACCCATCATGCATTGCTCCGGTAGCTTGAAAAGAAAAGAATAGCACACATATGAAGACAGTGAAAATGTAATGGGAAGCAGGGTGGGCGGTCAGTCATACACAAGATAAAGAACACCTAATTACCTCTGGAAATGGAGGCCTTTGCCTCACTGTCTGGGGAGGAGATGGCTTTATGAGTCTCCACCGAGCATGCGAAGATGCTGACCAGGCCTGAAGTAGAGCAGGGACGACTACGCAACCAGATATAGCCAGAAATTAATGACGGATGATGCTAATTTCTTCATATTTTGCCTCCAAAGAGCCAGATTCTATTGTATTTTTAACGCAGTCTTGAGGAATAGCTCTCCAGCAGGATCCTGAAGTACGTTTCTGTCTTTCATTTTCAGCCTTGTCCCTGTACCTGATTGGTACTGTATACTGCTGATGCTGAATGCTGAGTGGTTGGAACAGACGAGAGGGGAAACGAGGTTGCTGCTGAGGTTGTTACATAAATAACGGATTTTTAAGCGCGTACGCGATGTTCCGATTAGAGGCGACCAGCATTCTGCACTATAGCGAGGTTATTGCATCACGCATTGTACAGTATATTACGTTAGTTAAGATCTTCTGTTCCATATTTCATCAGCTGTATTGATCTCCCTATAAACACATGCACGCCGCGCCTCGCTTCACTCGTCCCCATTTCACATTTCTATCGCTTTCCCTGATCCGCTATTCATCTCCCACTATTTCCTCTCCATCTTCCTAAATCTCTGTGCCCACGCAACTATGCACTCAATCTCTTTGTCCGTCTCTCATTCTTGTTCCATCCTTTCATTCTTCTCTTCTCCTTGCTTTAGCCATTAAGCTCGCTCTCTCACACACACACACACACACACACACTCGTCCAATCAGTGTTCGCATTAAGCTCCGTGGTGAGAGCTCATCAGAGCACGCTTAGCCAGGCGTTCAGATGAGCTCAAATTGCAGTGTGTTGCCAACGCTGTAAGGCTCTGCTCGCAGGGAAAGTGTGTGTGTGCGCGTCTGGAGGTGGGGGGGGGGGGGGGGTGGGGGGGGTTCAGGAGAGACGGAAGCCTGTATAGAACGTATTCACGTTTGTATGCAGACGTCAGTGTGTCTGTGCTAGATTCATTAACGTCATACATGAGTGAGCAAAAACAAAGAAATACACAATGATGCGGAGCTACAGTAAGGATCAACAATCTCTATCAGAGGTGTGTGTGTGTGTGTATATACATTCTCCATGGAAATAACAGATGAGAGTAAGTCTCTGAGGAGTTGTAGATCTAATAAAAGTGTGTGTGTGTGTGTGTGTGTGTGTGTGTGGAAAAGGAGGAAAAGACAGAAAAAAGAAAGAGTGCGAAAAGAGAAAGAATAAAACTTATAATAATAGAAAAAAGAAAAGGTGTGACAAAAGGAAAGGAGTGAGGAAAAAAGAAAGAAAGAAAAAGAAATAGAAAGAAAGTAAGAAAAAGAAATGAGGAAACAAGAAAAAGAGTGACAAAAAGAAATAAACTGACAAAAGAAACAACAGACAAAAAAGGAAAAGAGAAAGAAAGTGAATAATAATGAAAAAAGGGATAAAATCAGGAAATCATGTAAGAAAAGCAAACAAAATATGAAAGAATTGGTTAAAAATAAAGGAATAAAGAATATGAGTGAAAGAATAAGACAAAGAGCAAAAAAACAAAGAGTAAGAGAGGAAATAAGGCAGGGGAGAAAAGGAAGGAAAGGAAACAAGAAAAAAGTGTACATGTGGTGTGTATGTGTCTGTGCGTGTGTGTGTGTGTGGTGTGTGTGTCTCCCCGCCTCTCTTTCATAAGTGGTACTGCCACTCGACTCTAATGAAGAGAGATGATGCAGAGGGAGAGAGGCCAAACCACCACCACCCTGGGGGGAGACTCCACAACCTCACAGCCAGGAGCAAAAGCACACACACACACACACACACACACACCTAACCCCAGACTAGCACATTCATTTTCATTTGGTAATCAAACTCTTTGCAAAAGACAAACACAACAGACACATACGTGTGTGTGTGTGTTTGTGCCTTTATAATCGCCGCCTTCCTTTGCTCCACAGGATACAAACGAGCAGCAAAGCGCAAATTAGTGGCCTTGATAAGCGACCTCTCCGAGTTCCTGAAACATGACCTGGAAACACTTGTCGTCTTTATTGTTGGTTGCGGCGCTACGCGTGGCGCGCTCCTGCGCTAACTAATCCCATTACTCTAATCCGCCATGAAACAACTTACTGCACTGATAAGACCACAGCTAATTTATCCCGCATTCAAATGAGCAACCAAATCTAAATAATTAACAGCGGCCTGTGTTTAATTAGCTCGGCGGAGGCAGAGCTGAACGCTACAGCAACTCCGGAGGACACGGATTTACGCTTGTATGGGCTAAGCTAGTGCTTAGCTAACTGCTAGCTAACTCTTCTCGCGCCTTGCCGTCTGGTTACTAAAACATTTCTTTTTCAGACTCGGGGGACTTCCTCTGGAAAATCCCGCTGGTGTGTTTTAATAAATTCACAGACCACACCCACTGCACATTAATATTCATTGCCAGGGTCCGATGCTCATTCATATTAATTAACTACTGTGTTTACATTCTGCTGTACAGGTGACAACATGTTTAGTGCTGTTAGAAATTCCTGAATAACAAAAGAGACATTTCATATTCAACCTGTACTCATGTCATATGACCTGTACTATCTTGAATTTCAGGGTCATTTCCCCCCACATATTGTTTCATTTCCAAACAGAAATACGTAAATAAAAAACCTGTTCTCAGCAGTTTCCATAATAGAGCCACTTCACCCCAGTTTGTCAGAATTACACTCGATAAACCTTCACCAGTTATGTAAAAAAAAAAAAAAAAAAAAGCAAAAGCTAGCATGTCTCTTCGAGCTTCTCTGATGAGTTTGCACTGCTGGCGCTGATGTCAGGATACGGGATATAAAGGGCTTTCTGGCTTTCTCACAACCTCAAGTTGAAAGACTTGCAGACTTGCTTGGCCTTGCATCATTTTTGCTCAAAGTTCCCCAAGCTGGATCACAGAGGTCCTCAACTTCAAACCATCTGCGCATGTTCCACGGTATATACATACATTTTTATGAGAAACATTTTTATATGCATTTCTACAAAACAAAACAGTGTGTTCAGCTACAGTAGGTGTTTTCTGTCTCAGACCCGGCTGTGCTACAGAATAAATAAATAAAACATACTTGCTTGTTATAAACCACGTGTTTAAAACTGCCCCGGGCTAACCTGACTGTTTCGGCTAAAGGTAAGTGAGCCTTATTTAGTAGCGGAGAGCAGGACCGAGTTTCCTGCAGAATCCGAACAGAATCAGACTGACCACTGCGCGGGAGCAGGGGCGGGGTGAGCGCTATGAATCTGGGTCAAGCGTACCTGAACATGTCACCCAGCCCCTTCAGGACGCTCTTCTTCGGTTTGCTCTTTTCCTTCTTCTCCTTCCCTGCTTTGTCCTTCTTCCGATCGTCTTTGGGCCGTCCGCCGTTCATCTGGCCGTCCAGGTAAGCCGCTCCAGGTGGAAAGGTCACGTCATTGGCTGTGGAGACGGAGTCACGGCCGGAGCGCGAGCTTTCCTCCGTGTCCTCCTCCACTGAGACAGAGAGACCGAGAAAGACAGAGAAAGAAATTGGAAGATGGTTTAAGGGAAAAAAAAAAAAAAATCAAGATGCTGCTCAAGGCCACACTGCTGGCAGAATTTTATTTGAACACCAAGCAGAACACTGGGGAATACCAGGCCTGCTGGCATTGACTGAACCACAACCACCACATTTCAGTTTTCCTCTAGAGTCAGGTTCATATGGAGAAAGTCTATTATAATGTACTGTACTGTCTAAACACAAACCAGTTGATAGTCTGATCTAATATGTCTATTAACAGTAAATAATAATATATACACTGTACAAAGAATCTTAGCCCTAGAAAACGAATGGTTATGACTATAACCTCTGTTCCCTGAAGGAGAGGAATGAGGTACAACACATATTGTATGGGATATCACGCCCTCTCGTGTGTCCTGGCTGAAGCCACCTTTATTCACGCCTTAAAGGCAGTCAAACCTGTGGTGACGAAGGTGTAGCCCCGTCTATACCTATAAGCCCTCGTCACCACGGTTGACTCTCAGTTCGACAGCCGCTCTTCGCCGAGCTAAGCTGAGAGGCGGGGCAGCAATGTGTTGTACCTCGTTCCTCTCCTTCAGGGAACAGAGGTTATAGTCATAACCATTCGTTCCCTTTCAGTCGATTCACTCGGTACAACACATATTGTATGGGACATATATTCACGCCCCGCTGAGCATCTACCAAAGGTACCAAAAAAAAACCTGATAGCTACTCTACTGCCTCATGGACCCCGCAGAGAGGACACAATGGGCCACCGAGGGGGCCGTTATGTCCAGACGGTAGAACCGGATAAACGTGTGCGGTGAGGAACAACTGGCTGCCGCGCAGATATCACCCACGGATATCCCTTTGAACAGCGCCCACGATGTTGCCATAGCCCTTGTTGAATGTGCTTTCACACCCTGAGGCAATGGGACACCCTTGCTGCTATAAGCTAATGTCATAACCTCCACAATCCAATTGGAAAGCCACTGTTTAGCCAATGCTTTACCCTTTACTGGACTGACAAAGCAGACAAACAGTTGATCACATACATGCATATTCACTGTACGGTCCATGTAGACACTTAGTGCACGTGCAGGGCACAAATTATGTAATTTTCCCTGCTCCTCAGAAGCAAAAGGAGGGGGCAGAAGCTATAAAGGTCAAAGACCATAGAGCTATAATCAGTGGAGACCACTTTAGGTACATAGGCCGCGTTTGGCCATAGAGTAACCTTTAAACCATTTGCAGCAAACTGCGTACAAGATGGATGCACAGACAAAGCGTGGAGATCACCCACTCGCTTAGCAGGCTTTCATATAAGACGCTAAGTGCCGTCTTATATGAAAGAATTTTCATATTTATAGACTCAACCGGCTCAAAAGGAGGGCCACAGAGGGCCTCAAGCCCTAACAATAAATCCCAAGACGGAACGCTGGACCTCACAGTGAGTCACAGACGTTGTACCCCTCTTAAAAATTGTACTGCCAGCGGATGAGCCCCCGTTGACACTCCATCAAAACCAATATGACAGGCTGATCTAGCCGCCAGGTATACTTTAATAGTAGAGATGGAACGGGCTTTTCTAACAGTTCTTGTAGAAAAAACAAAACCTCCACCATCGAGCACTGATATGGCAAAACATGACGTTCTTGACACCATTGCCCAAAAGCTTGCCACTTGTAAGCATATAAACCTCTAGTAGACGAGGCCCGAGCACTTTGAATTGTCTCTATCACATTTGGAGGATGTCTTTAGCTATCAGATTGGACCTTTCAACAGGTAAGCCTGCAAGTTCCACAGTTTGTGACATGGGTGAACCACCTCCCCCCATGCCTGAGACCGAAGGTCCCTGAGGAGAGGAAGTTTCCATGGTTCTGCTGCTAGCAGGCTGACTATGCATCCCACAATTTCACCAGCCAACGAGGGGCACCAGGATTAGGGACTAACCCTGCTGGCGCACCCTCTCTGTGACAGGCCGAATCAGTTCAACTGAAGGAAAAGCATAACAATAGAGCTGGGGCCCATGAGTACGCCAGCATATCGATCCCCAGAGGAGCACTGCGATCTGTTATGGAGAAGAAAAATGGGCATTGAACATTCTCTTTGGATGCAAAAAGATCCACTACTGCCCTGCCGAAGCGCTCCCAGATCTGAGCTACCACCGATGGGTGTAGCCTCCATTCCATCACAAGCGAACCCTCTTTGGAGAGAAGGTCCGCCCCCAAATTCAGGTGCCCTGGAATGTGAGTGGCCCTGAGTGACAGAAGATGAACACTGGACCATAGTAATAGAGAATGAGATAGTTTCAGCAGGGGAAGTGAACGAGTCCCCCTGTGTCTGTTTACATACAACACCACTGTCTTTTGTCTGTCCTGATCAGAACATGATGGCCTGTCAGGGTCAGACGAAAATGTCTCAGGGCTGAAAACACCGCCAACAGCTATAATATATTATAATATACAACAAGAGTTGCTGTAAGGCCTGCGTTGTTCCTGTGACCACGCCCCTTGCCGCGGAGACGTCGCACAGAGCGCCCCATCCGTTTGCAAAACGACACCCTGCCTATTGGAGAGCCCTGGCGTAACAGCTGGCGTTCATAGCTTGAAATGATACACTTACGTGCGTGCGTGCGTGCGTGCGAGTGACTGTTGCAACGCCGTTTGGAACTGATTCCCTGAACATAACATAGCGGCCTCTTGGGCAGCATTGAGAGAGGAGAAACAGTGTCTCCCTGCTGCCAGAGCTCCTCTCCCTTTAAAGTCCGATCCTGTTTGGGCTACATCTCTCGTCGCGGAATGTCGTCTCGCAACGTTTTCTCTTGAAGTCAAACTTTGCCTGAATGGCATCGAGATCCTGACCTCGCTAAGTAGCGCACACATCGGGCTCTCCTGAGGCACCAGTGAGCCGAACTCTGCTAAACACAGTGCCTGATATGTCTGAAGCAGCGGTTTGCTCCATGACGACGTTAACTCACTGATAAAATCGGGGAAAATGTGCAAGCAGTTTTTAACGGTAGTCGGTTCAGAAGGAAGAAAAAATCCCACGAACCTCCGCGGTTTTTGAGCCGGCTGTGGGGAGGGCCACTCCACCTCCAGCGTCTCGGCCGCTCGGCGGTATCATCTTTGAAAGCACGCTGCTGGCCAGCGCTGTAGAAGAGCTCAAGGTCCTCCGACCCCTCGAAATACTCAATTTTGTCTGCCCAGCTAAGAGCGGGGACTTCTGACAAAAACTCCTCTTTAGCAGACACAGGTGAAGCTGGAACTGCTACTTTGGAAAGGAGGGGGTCCTGCTGAGCGACTGCATTTTATTTATTTATTTATTTTCCAGGTCTCCACGAACGTGACCCGTCTTTCCAGCGTTGAATGCCGGAGCTGGCGACAAAGCGCACATGACTCGGGCTCAGAGAAGCCGCCCTCCTGCGGACAGGGGAGAACCGCGGACTTCTTCTTTGTCACATTAGCTCCCTTGCTCATACTAGCTAGCACAGCTAAACAGAGCCAACCAAACTGAGATGTCGCTAATGCGTTGACTGACAGTGAACCTAAAATCAGCGCTCCGCGGGTAGACGACTCACCAAATAAGGCTGTTGTCGCTAACACCAACAGGAACAGTTAAGCTGATTTTAAGCTCAGTCTTATAATGTTCTAGAAGAACTCTACGGAAAAGGTGTTCACAGCGAGGTGAAGAGCGTAAGAACTGAGAGTCAACCATGGTTTGACTGCCTTTAAGGCGTGAATAAAGGTGGCTTCAGCCAGGACACGAGAGGGCGTGATATCCCATACAATATGTGTTGTACCGAGTGAATCGACTGAAAGGGAACTGATTTTTTATTTTTATTTATTTATCGGAACATCATGTTCCTGGGACACAAAACATACCTTTAAGTAGGTTTGAAGACTATATGGGATTAACAAATTATGAAACCACTGATCATAATAAAAAAAAAAGTTATTTTTAATATTAGTACTAAATAATAATATATAATCTAGCACATTACATAAATCTGTGATTCGCTAACACAACACTAATTTGTTTAGTTGTTAAACTAAGTTGGTCCTATACTGCCCCCAGTGTATGCATGCTGGTATTGCGCCACACAGAAATGGGGATTTGCATAAGTGTCGCTCCAAAAAAATCTTTCCGTCACATACACATTACAGCATAGTGAATATACAAGGGCGTTCAAGTCAAACCAGGACTTTTGATTTGCTGTGAGAACAGAGTAAAAACTCCCTTTATGTCTCTATATTATCGCCTGCTACACTAATGCACTTATCCCTGTGTTTCAATAGTGCTAGGAAACCATCAAGTAGCCTCCCAGGAACTCCTTTAATGACCCAAACAAGTGGAAATGGCTTTGAGCGAGGACAGGACTATATGGGGGAAGTAGGAATAACGATCAGCCGAGTTCCTGTAATGTGTAGGTGAACGATTGCGTGACCAGTTCCCACAGACAGATGCGTTTCTTCCACAAGCTGGCAACAAGCTAACCGTCGATCATCTCATGGATCAGGTGTGACACTCTCTGAACATTCACGGGAACGACTATAGTAGGCTCTGAGCCACATCGACCAGAGTTGTCATTCAATAGAAATTTCACCACAAGTCCTGGCTTGACTCGAACACCCCCTTGTATTTCCTTCACACACCCTAGCTTGTTTAGAAGCAGAGGTCAGGGAACAGGATCAGCCATGATTCCGTGCCCCTAAGGGCTTGGCTCAAGGTTCCAGCAGGGGCAAAGATGGGTGGTACTAGAGCTCGGACCCCTGACCTTCTGATCTGAGATTTAAGAGCTGAGCCATGTCAGTTTTTTTTAAAAAGTTTTTTTTAAGTGACCGCACCTTCTTCTCCTTCATCTTCTCCTTCAAGACCGTTACAGCTGTAATTGGCAGGTCAAAGGGTGAAAAGATGACTGGCTCTCTGAAGTTGTTAAGGCGGAGCTGAACACCAAACGTTCCAACACATTAGGAGAATACAAGAAGCTCAGCACTGAATGAGGCTCTGTATTGATGTAATGCATCACCTCATTCACAAATGTTTCTTTCAAAGAAGCGGGCCAAACGTACGAGTTCGCCAGCCAAACGCCTTGTATATACAGCAGCACAACAAAGCAGCCGCCTCCCCTTACAATCTAGTTACTATAGACTACGGGTAACTGTATAGCCGAAGCAGGACCGGGAGTCACTTTAGAGAGTAGTTCTACTCCAGTAGTAACTCATTTGACTGATTTCCAGCTCTCTGAACACTATTAAGAAGTGGTAATATGCTGGAGTCCCTGAAGACATGTTCTTTGAAGACGTCAGAGATACAGCAGAAACCGCTCGGCTAATATCCTTTCTTCTTTTAATACAATCGTTTGTTATGGAGATTGCTTCCAATCAAAAACTTATGTCTTATACGTCACTGCTTTTAGTGCAGCCCATCTATCTAAAGATGTAGATCCGGTGTCGGGACTGATAAAAGTCACAGAAATGGAAAAAAAAAGCCACATTTCCAGATTTCCTTAGTCTATATACTGTATGAGTTTATAATTAGACTGCGCAGCATACAGCTCGTTCTGTAACCAGCGTTTATATTCTTTTCCTACAAATCAGCGATGACGTACATAAAATAGCGCTTTAATCACAATTGGAATGAAGTAAATTAGCTAATTTTCATTTCACCCTCAGTCTGATTATAGCTGCAATTTCTAAGCCGGTCGCCCTGCCGCATCTAATGTAATTAATCTGTCAGTAATTGTAAGTTTAAATCAACTCCGAATGAGCAAAGGAGGGGGGGGGAGGGGGGGGAGGTAAAAAAATGCAGCTGCTAATTCTGCTAAGTGCTTTATAGCAGTGATGGAGAAGTTATAATATCACAATGCACCTGATGCTCGAGATGCCTGATTACGGTTTATTACTGTAAGTTCTGCAAAGACAGGAAGAAAGATTAAAGCGAAAATGAGAAAAAAAACAAATCCATGCAGCCATCCTGATGAGACTGTGATAGAAACGAGAGCACTTCAGATTCAGAATATTGTTTTCTGCATTCTTACTGTTGAAGTTTTTTTTTTTTGCTATTTTCCTCACCCATCCCGGAGAAAAGTGAAAGCCGGCCGTGAAATGCTCTAAGACGGGAACGGTGGGTAGAAATCCTCTCGGTTATGCACCACTTTTCTCCTAAATCCCTTTATCACTTTGGAAGATGATAATACTAACTATAGTTGATATCGCGTTTATCGCCAGTTTCTTTCATTTCCCGCGTGTGCGTGCGTATAAGCTTATCGCGCCACTAAGTGCAAAGGCGGTGTAGCTACACGGATGAGCTGCATCTGGCAATTAAAAGCGGGCTGCGAGATTAGAGGAGCGTGCTAATTTCTGCAGCGCCTAATGATGCCGTCTCAGATAACACACAGGAGATGGTAATCGCTCAGGCCTCCTGGGGGCGGGGTGTATCCGTGTACGTGGATGCGTAGGCAAGCATTCAGCCGGTCGTTATCACACACCCAAAAAACTCAAGCGACAAAGAAGGGGCGGAGGAGAGAAATTGACGAGAGGTAGAAATTGGACCATTCGTTTTTTTTCCCCCTAAACACTGCTCATTAGTCTCACAAAGAGACGCAACACTGAAGTCGATCCAGCTTCAAGAGATCAATAGCGTTTCCATCAAGACAGTCGAGACGCCGCTCTGTGCTTGTCATCTGACTGAGATATGAAAAAGTTGGGGTAATTAAAACTTTGTTATACAAGAGAGAAATAAATGTTTTGACGCCCCGTCATTAGCCTCCTCACTTTGCTCCTGCTTGGTGTTTCGTCTCTTCCCTCCCAGGACGTGAAATTGTCATTCTGCCTGTAGTTCGCTATTTCAGAAGTTCAGAACAGAGAAAATCCCCAGCTCAAATCTTCTCCTCTTCTTCTTCTTGGCAGGATATCTGCCACGGACACGTTTTTCCCCCCCAGATGACGTGGGATTTTTATGTAAATAAAAAGTCAGCACGAAGAAAGAATGCATGCCCTTATCAGTCAACTCTGACTATTAACCTCAGGGACAGACACAGTCGGGCTGCTTTTATCTAAATTGAAAAAGGCATTTGACTTGTTTGAATATCAGGAAGAGAGAAATGCAATATACCTCTGTGGCAGAATCTGCTGGCCCTCATTTCTCTCAGGGAAAGATAAGACAGTATTTAGTGACATGCAGAAACAACGTGGCGCGACAAAGCAGCTTGGGAAAATTATGTGCCTTTTTTTTTTTAAAAGTAATGTCTCTACTCTGTGGAATCGAAAGCTTTTAATGGAGAACAAGGAGGTTCCTGCGGCAAGGTGCTGTTATTACCTGGTATGACTTGTCTGACAGCTCATTCTTGCCTCCAAAACTTGACCGTGAGTAATGAAACAGGGGATCGGGCAGACTTCGGTGTAAAGAAGGGCGAAGAGTTGGTAACGGCAGGGATGTTTTCCCACACATGCACCCAGGACAAAGTATTTACAGGACAACTAAAGTTTAATAGCAGAACATAAAGATAAATGTTCAGCAAAAACATCCTGTGTGTATATATAGATAGACAGATAGATAGTACAGTGTGTGTGTATATATATATATATATATATATATATACACACACATACACACACAGAGAAAAAAATTGTTGCTGCTCTATTCACAATGGACTGCAAGGAGAAATGAAGGACAAACTGTTTCAGCCAGTAAACAGGACAAAGGCTTCCAAATTGCTTCAAGTCTAAAAGCATTAAGTGGAGGATAAAAATGAGGAGTCCCTGGCGGAGGGAAAACAGACAGCAGGGACGTCTCGGCGCGCACTTGGACACTGCTGATAGGAATAGTAATAGAAGAGTACGGCAATTGCTGATTGTCAGTGGACGCTGTAAGGGGAAGCCTGACCTAGATACAAGTGAAGAAACACTCCTCACATTAATGTAACTATTTCTGGTGGTGGATACAGAACCATCCGACATCCCAAGTGTTAAATTACTGAGCATTGTACAGAACAGATCAAAAAAACTTTTTTTTTTTTTAAATGCGACTAGAGATCCTCGTTGTTTCGGCACTTACGCGTCTCCATGCCTTCGTCCTCCTCTTCGTCGGCCACCACGTTCACCCCGGGTCTGTCGTAGGATTTGTCGATAGCTGCGCGGAAGCTCTCGTTGCAACCTCGCCCGCGGATGATTCTGGGACGAGGCCTGTGAAAGGGGACGTCCCCGTTGAGCGTCACCTCTGCCACGGCCGTCTGGAGGCTCTCCAGAGAGCTGGACTTCTTCAGGCCCAGATTGGGTCCTACATCTCTTGTGGAGTTACCTTAGGAGAAGAGAGAGGACACTTAACCCAAAAATGTAATAAAAGCCTAAAAGAAAATAGTTTTTTTTTAATTATTATTATTTTATTTTTATTTTTTTTACACCAAATCCTCCTGTGGACTTGAGATTCCACTTAAGCTCTTGACGTTCTTTATAGCCTTCTAGTGTTAATTCGTCCTGTACAGTAAATATGTCTGTTTCATATTATAAGGATGCAACACTACATAAGCACATCAGAGGGAGAAGCAGCTGCAGAGCGTCAGAAAACAGAGGGAGAAACACAGAAAGTGAGCCTACAGGTGCTGATGTACGAACGGTACGGCACAAGCCTGAAGCCTGTTATCTTTGGTGGGCGGCCGTGGGAAAGAAGGAAAGGGATACTGCGATTTGGAAGCTAAGGAGACTAGCAGGTCAGACTAAACATACAAAATCTAGGTCGTTCAAATCCACACTGAGGCCTCCCTTTTGTATTCCTTACGATACTACTAATACCATGCGCTCCGTGATCTGAACGCCAGGCCTAGGACAAGCTCTCCAGAAACACAATGCTCCGGCTAACAACAGCTTCCAGCAGAGACAGAGCATTAATCCTGCTCTGCAGAGATGCCTGAGCGGGGAACCAAAACCAGAAAGCAAAACTGTTTGGTTGGTTGGATCAACGATTGGTATGTGTGTGTGTATGTGCATGTTGTGTGTTGGAGGTGTGGATAGCGTACAAGTAGGCGTAAATGGTGCAGCTGCCAAACACACATTCCATGAGCCACCTGTGTTCCTGGGATAAGATAAACGTTCCGGGCTTACACAATAACTCGTGCAAACACACGCAAATTTGCAAAAGGAAGAAGACAAAGACAAAGGCAAACAGCGTCTGCACCTCAAGGAGGAGCGGGAATCGGGCAGCGCTACCGACTTCATCTCATTGATATGTACGGCATAATGGATCTTCATTATGCACACAAATATAATTAACATGCAAATGATATATAAATATATAAATATACATGGCATGAGAGACAGAAGGCTTGTACTCCGAGCACCGCAGCCAGGCCTATTCTTTCTGTTTGTTGACAGAGTTGATAGAAGTGCCATTCATCCCATGAAGCATGGTAGGTCAAACAGTAGAGCTGTTGATGTAGAAAATCCCGCACGGCATACCGAGCTGTAGCTTCAGCCATCGTTCCTTCTGTTTAAAAGCCAGCACGGCTCACCACACAGCCAGAATTGCTTCCCCCCCCCCTCTTCCAATGACTTCTGGTTTTTGTTTAGAGCAGCTCAGTCGAGCGAGACCTCAGTATTTCATTATGTCAATGTGTACGTATTTTACAAACAACAGCCCGTAAGCAGCATGCCGTTCCCGACATCCGCGGTTATTTCCCAGCCAAAGCTGTTCCTTGGATATCGGTTTGAACCACGAGGAGCTCGGGCTCATGGATTCCGGTCTAAAAGGTACGGCGTCAAACACATGGGGACGTTCTGTGTAAACGCAGCTTTACATCACAGCGCACGGTGTCCTTTCTAACCCCCCAAACTGCTCTTTCCTTTCCGCGCCGAGGGTCTCGGCTCATTTTCAGCAGGCTAAATGGAGCATGGTTGGTGGCTGATGAGCTCGCAGCGGATCTCCGGGTTGAAAGACGTGAAGCAAAACAAAGATCGGCCTAGCCAAATAAACTCCCAATCACCCGGTGAAAACAATTCGAAATCTATTACCTCCTCTGTCTTGCTTGAACACCACACCGGCGGCATCGTAGCATGGATGTTAGCTAGGAGAGTGCAATCGTCGCTAGTGATTTGGAGGTAATGTAGGATGTAGAAGTGTCCTGGGGAAGTGTCCTAATCCAGGTTGGAAAGGGAACTGTTAGCATTCTTTCCCAAACGTTAGCAGCTTTAGACGCGGCTAATCCGCTCTTGGTCCCTTTAACCACGTAAACCAAAACCAGACCGTAAGCAGTGCAGTTCTTACTAAAAAAAAAGAAAAGAAAAAAAAAAGCAGAAAGCAGGGATAGCTCTTCGATGGAATTTTCTCACAGATGGTTAAATGAAGTCAGTGCAAAGAGAGATGGTTCATAGGATGTGAAGATGACCTCTGACCCCCGGGTGAGATGTGGAATCTGGGATTGCCTTCTGTCAATCTGGCTTCTAACAAACGTTGCTGTGTTTGTGCTGGAGAGATCATCTTCGGTCTTCTATCACGATCAGGATAGAAAGCAGAGTTTTTTTTTTAATGGTGTGGATTACAAAATCTTTACTGAGCACATCAACACTGAGTTTCATCAGGAGCACCGTTTACACCATCCAATGGCAACCATCAGCACCATCTTCCAGTGTTGGAACCAATGGTAACCATCAATGCCATCTTCTAGCCAATGAATATCAATCATAAGGCACATGAAGAAGTCTTGGGTGTATATAGTGTCCCATTTTTTTCTCGACACTCCATTTAGCCAGACTGAAATCAGATACAATAATAATAATAATTTGTTGTGGCTGAATCCAAATCCACAATTTTTTGCTGCTTTTTAACAACAGGGGCCATGGGTCGTGCATGAAATGAGGTGACAAACTGTAAGAGTTTTTGGCAGCCAGATGCAAGATGAATGTATAACATCTGGCCAAAGAAAAAAAAAGAAAGAAAAACATTCTTCTCAAACCACTTAAAGTGGTTTCAATGAGATTAGAATTAATCTGTTTCAAATGGGTGTATTTTTAAGCGAATAATCCCTATTTGGATAGAATCCTGAGATTTTACACATCAAACGCCCAAGTGTAAACGGGTCAATAAACACCCGCTGTGTTCAACATGCCCCTGAGTAAACCAAGCCTTTATAAAAGTTGCACTGAGCACATTTGCATACGGAGCCAATTTATAAGAAAATCATTCATATTTACACAACTGCCTAAGCAAAGACTTTCATTCATTTTCTAAAGGATCATGATGAAGGATGTCAAATAGCAACATTTTTTTTTTTTTTTTAAATACAAAGAAAGAAAGGGGACAGAAGGAAACCCAGTCTGTACCACTATCCATACGCTGGCAGAGAAGCAGACTTCATCAAGATACTCTAAATACTGCATAAATGGGGAGCTTTTGAAGCTTACACGCAGGCCTGTTCCTCCACATCACGGGAACGGCACGCGTGCCAAACACAACAGGATGCAGCAAATGAAGCCGAGGCGGCTGCTACGGTTTAAGGAAACGCGTCTGCTTTGCTCGGAATCTCGGAAAGATCGTCCCCGCTGAGCTCGTTTGACATTCCTCATCATGAGCTCCAGCATTGTGTCACATGGCAGCGAAGAACATCAACAAAAGAAAAGCTGGTAATTGTTCTCACACACTGTTTTTTTTTTTTTTTTTTGGTGTTGGTGGTTGTGGTGGTGCTGATTTTTTTTTTTCTTTTTTGTATTTCTCTTCATCTGAAGCCAGGCAGGCTTTTGACAAGCATCTCTCAAAAGGCAAGACTAACTTTATGATTCCTATCACATATCTAATACAGAGCTGGCTGTCAATCACAGAAGGAGAACAGAAGGAAAAATAACACGTACCGAAAAAAAGATACAAAGGTTTCACCAACCCAAACATGTCATTCTTCTCCATCTCTGCTCAGGTTAGAAACAAAGAGGCCTCATAATCCTAGACAAAGCGGCACAACTGCAATATATAACAGGCACAATAAAAACCAGGGTGCAGAATTTCACAAGATACACTCCCTGCGTCATTTTGATTAGTCAGCCCGCGAAGGCGACCGGGACCGTACGCCGACGAGGCATGGTTTGCAATAAACGTTAAAAGCAGGTATCACGAGCTTCATGAATAATCCGTCAGTGCGTAATGCAAGGGTTGCGGATGCTCCCTCGTTAGCATGACTCCGACGTTTCTTCTAAAGGCTATTACTCGTGGCGATATGTAACGCTCACGTCACGTGGTATGCACGTACAGTATAAACGGACACAGCATCCATTAAATGTAATTTATTCCTCCAGTTGGAACTCTAAGAGCGTCTCTAAAAGCTTGATTAGGCTAAGAATAGCTCTGTGTCGGCCAGGGGGAAGTCATGTTCCCGTATCCCAAGTAAGGGTGAAGGGGCCCTGGGGTCGCCCGAGCTGCTGCGCCAGCCTGTTCGGAATCATTAGCGCGCACCAGAAAACAGCTTTTCCCCCTGCTTCTTTACACCTGTCCTAATTAACTTCTGATGGCCGAGCTCAATCACTTACAACACCCCCATGCACCATTCCGGCGACAGCATCGAATCTGCTGAATCGTCACAGGGCGATTTCATCATGCTCGCGTTCTCACAACCCCGAACCCTGACCCGTTATCTGTACTGCAGCTGCAGTGGACCATGTGGATTCACTTACCTTACAGAACCGCAAGGACGCACGGTTCCCGGGCTATAACACAGCGTGGGTTATGGCGGTCTATTCATTGCCGTGATTGTGGGCCAGTTAATTTTACAACCGAACATAAACTACTACGGGGTTGTAGAGATGCTGAAGGGAGTCTGAATAATTCCAGGTGTTCTGCTGCTATACGACCAGGACTCCAAATGTGCGACGTGCACAGTCACCAGGGAAGCAACTTTTGTGGTTTTGATAAGTGTTAAAGACATTTAATGCCGCTCGAGATGATTTAATAAACCGAATCAGTTCCAGGTGCCGAGAACTACGTCTACGCTCAATTCCTTCAACATGAAACCTCTTATTTTTACATTATAATACATGGAGACACCCTTAAGTGAAGCACACTAAAGTCAGTCGAGTTGGTTCTCGGGCACCATTCTTGGCAGCGCTATATATTTGTTACAGAATACTTTTCCGCATGGCTGAACCCTACACCCAGGGCTTCGCCCGGACTCCTGCTGGCTTGGACACGTGTTTCTCCCTGTGCTGTGACTACAGTGCATAACTTAAGCCGCTCGACAGTGATGGATTAATTGCAGTCAAGTAGTCCTGCCTGAATTTAAGGGGTCTTTATTTTCGAATAGGATCCAAGCAAAGCCCTCTAGCATGTTCCACAGACTAGACATAGGCATACACATACACACCTCCTTCATTCTCCATCTCCTTCCTCTTTCCATTTGAAACACCTCTCAAGCTAATTAATGTTTTCTTCCATCCTACTCTCTCTGAAGAGCGAATGGTGCGGGCTTGGCTTCCGCTAAACTGCAGCCAAAAAAAGTGCACCGTATTTAACACCATAACACGCGTTCCACTTTAGGAGGAAATGATCTATAATTTGACACTAATTACTTCAAGTGATTGGAAAAAAAAAAATGCAGCATTCAGGAGATACAAACCTGGCAGAGACTTTCAAAAGTCAATCCTTTGATAAAATAAAAAATAAAATGGCTTTTTTCTATGCTGGAACTCTACAGCATGCTGCCCATAAACCTTGAGCAAACTACGATGAAATGAAAATAAAGTAATAATAAAATAAATGAACACCCCAGCTCCTCCGCTAAGCTCTAGCATGCCCAAGCACAGACAGACAAGCCGGTCCTACTGAGGTGCAGGAGTGACGGCGTGTCAACGGTTGGGTGTCTTACCTTCTGTCCTGTTTGGGCGGGGTGTGAGGTTAATCTCGTCAGCTACTGTTAAAGAGGCATAAACAATTGTGTTGGGTTAGTGCAAGACGTTCCCCCATTCCCAGGTTCCCATGCTGCATTACAAACTGACTTTCCATTAGTGTCATTTCCAACGATCAGGAAAAGCATGCAAATCATTCAAGAGTGGAGGGACAGAAAGACGAATCAAAGTAGAACAAAACACAAACACACACACACACAAACAGACATGGGATATCATGACTTGTCTCAGGCATTCATATTCACTTGAGAAACAGGTTATAAAGTGTTAGGTGATTAACTCGTAACCCCATGCGTGATGTGGAACCGATCTTCCTTTTTCTTTTTTTTTTTTCCTCCCCCGAATCCATCTCCATCTTTTTACACATCTGAGAGAATTCAAAGTGTCAGGCATGAAGACAATTCTGCATAATCTCTGAAAAAGCTCTCAGACTCATTTAAAAAAAAAAAAAGAAGGAGATACTACTCATGTGAAGCGTGCAAGAGTAGATTTAAAGGAGAAGGTATATGATTGAGGGGGGAAAAGAAAAAAAGGCCGTCTGTGGAAAATTGATTCGTGTGAACTTAGAACAGATGATTTTCTGGGAGTGGAAAGAGATTTTAATGATAAGTGTGTGGAAAGTTCGAAATGAAACCGTGCTCGTGAGTGAATGTGGGGTGAGAAGGTCGTGCTCGGGACTTATTGTTATGTAGAGGCATTAGCTCAGGGTCTGGGGGCTGAGGGCTGGGGAGTGGAGCAGACAACTCGTCTGACTGAGGACCTGTCCATATATATACTGGATATAGATGGTGTGTTTTTTTTTTTTTCTCTCTCTGCAGTTTTAACATCGGTTTTGGGTCACTGAAAATGAACCGAGCCAAAAACTACACTAGCAGTGTTTTAAAATAAGTATATAAATAAATAAGTAAATCCCAATCAAGTTCAATGTTTTCGCATCTGATCAGCAGAAACATTAGGCAGTAAGTTCCACCTCATCTTCAACAAACACAAACGGAAATACTAAACGTCATTATTGAGGCATTTCACATAGTTTTATAACATAATTTTGCCACTCACTGACAACGTCATAATATCATCATAATAATTGGGGGGAAAAAAAAACAACAACGGTCAGATATATATTTAAAACTATTAACATTAAAGCCACATTATCTAGTTTTTAAGGTCCCCTTAGTGGGCAGCACCGGCCTCTCCAGACACTCTCTTTTGGTGTGCTGGCACTGGGATGCTGGCAGCAGATCCTTTGTGTGCTATGGGTGGCGAGGTGGGCGTGGGCCTTCATGAACTAGACTTGTTTCAAGAGCGCTCAATCAGATTGGGATCTGGGACGTTTGTAGGCCGGGTCAACAACCTTGAAGTCTTTGCTTGTTTGGCCCAGCGTGCGGCGGGCGGTGATGCACTGGGTGTTCTGGCATGATCCATATGATCCGTGATCTCGTCACCAGTTTTTCTGGTGTATAATTGATGATGTGAATGTTACTCAATAATTCACCTGGCGGTGGTGTAAGTGTTATGGCGGATCGGTGTACTGTATGTACATATTTAATCGCTGGTTGTGTAGACAATTCTTTTTAAACAGGAGGGTAAAATCTATGCATTAAACACATCTTTGCACGTCATATGGACGAGACTGACGGCTCTTTAATATGTCGATGTGGACCGCTCCATAAATAAACATACTCTCCTGGAGTATAATTAAGGTAATACCCAGGAGGAGCCACTGCTTGAGCAAATATCACTGAATACTAAAAGCCTAAATCCCTGTAGCAGAGCTAATTACCGATTCAGATATTCAGATTCGAAAACTTGTACTGCTAACAATCTCCCGCACAGAAATACTGAACACTCCTCTGGGCTGTGCGTGCGAGTGTGTGTGTGTGTAAATGAACTTAGCTGAAAGGTGACGACTTTCTCTAAAAGCCTCTCAAACTTCACTTTCTTTTGATGAGGAGTGGCGTAATTGTTTCATCAGTGGGACATCACTCCACATATCAATTTTTCATCAGGCCCGATGGGAGCTGACAGCACAATTATGAAGCATTTTGATAAAGCGTGATGGAGAGGCTGTAGCACGGCCCTGAACTCCTTACACACTGGAGGATTCTCCCAGCCGTCCTAATGGCTCTGATTGAGCACAGGCTCGCTTTTAATTGATATCCTAATGCAGTCTGGTGAGGACAGGAGACTGAAACGGGTCTTATCTGCTGGTTTCTTACTTTCACGCCCCACCCTCATCTCTTCTCTTCTCCTGAGTGCTGGATCGGTTTGCTCTCACGTCAATTTGAAGCTGGCGAGCGAGAGAAGGAAGAGTTCTGATAGAGGAAAATCTGGATCTTTATAGAGATCAAGGCCAGTTTAAGGAGGCTGAGGGTCTTCGCGGCGAACCCGGTCGAAAGGGACGGAGATGAGAGAAGCCGTTTTATCTCCTCCAATTATCCGCTCACTGGAGCGGCAGCTTTCATCGGTCTTCCGGGAAGCCGAGTCAGAGTGCTTGTCCGTGTTCCTCAGAAAAGGGGCGGTCACTGACCAGAACATCTGTCCCTGGTGCTTTGGGTAACACTTTATAATATTAAAACAAAATCTTAAAGCCTCTGTCAACATGGGTGTATTTGAAAAAGTTTATTAAAAAAAAATCCTTATTAAACTTTTCCCAAGATGATATTACATATAGATGTGCTAATTAAATACGGATTTAATCCCGTTCAGAATAGCGTGGGCATATCTCATCGCATAACGACCAGCATCTCCATGGCACCCTGATTGTGGCGTAGTAGAGGGTATGACGCTTCGTGGACATTTGGCATGAAAGAAAAAAATAAATAATAATATTCACAGAGGTGTGCTGATTTATTATATACGTCATGATTTAATCAGCCAGCAGCACAACCCCACCCATTCTGCTGTCCAGGAGCATCATCGCTACTATTACACTGAATTGAGAAGTGATACTTCTTACATTTTATAATTTTATATGATACATTTTATATATATATATATTTATATATATATTTTATATTTTATTTTATTCTCTTAGTCAATTGTTACTTATATATATTTTTCTCAAATTTACTTTTGTTCAAATATTTATTTTCTTTATAGATATTCTTTCTTATTCCTTCTTAGATAAGTAACTTTTTTAGTTTTTTTGTTTTCTTTCTTGTTCTAAGGTCAGGGCAGTTGCCTAAGCATTTCACTGCATATCGTACTGTGTATGATTGTGTATGTGACAAATAAAATTTGAATTTGATACTATTGTGATGGGAACGGTCGATACGATATCACGATACCTGGGTGCCGATTCGCTCTGTATCGCGATCCTGTAAGTATCACGATTTTTTGTTAGGTTTTGTTACAATTCTAAACAAACTCAGCAAGTACTGTAATTCTCTCCTAGAGCGCGCCACCTGTAGGATTTCAAAGGAACGGCAACATTTTACCACTTTGTATCTATTTTTTTAAAATAATGTAAAAAAAAAAAAAGGTTAAAAAATTATGAATAATAATAATAATTATAATAAAATAGTTATATATATATATATATATATATATATATATATATATATATATATATAATTTTTTTTTTTTTATGATTATTTATTTATTTGGAATAATTGTTCTGATATGTGAATTGACACTTGTAAATATTTACTTGTATTCCAATTAATCAACTCTCAATAATAATAATAACAATAATGATGATTAAAATGTGAGTCCTAATTAAAGCTGCTAGCTGGGCCTCGATAAATCTCTTCTGTGATGGTCTTCGTTCACAGTACGCTGTGTATTATGGGAAACAAATGTACCGTGTTTTAACTGACTGTGTAACCAATCCTCGTTAAATGTCACGACCGTGTGGCTTGTGTACATCAGGAGTGCACCGCCTTCATGTTCATTCCGGCTCACTGCGAGCGGAGCTAGAGAGAGAGAGAGGGAGGATCAGAGAGGTGTCTTGATGAGAAATGTTACCTAAATCCATGCTCTTGGATTTGCGCGTCTTGATGATTTCTAGCTGGGCGGCGTCGCTGTACTGTTTGGTCCGTTTCTCCGACATGCTCTGCCTGCCGAAGCCCTCCCTCTGAAACGCACCGTCGGGGTCTGTGTCGGGACTCAGCGAGCTGGAGAGAGGGAGAGAGGGGGGGGGGGGTTGGGGGGGGGGAGAGAGGGGGGGGAGGGAAAGGGATTTATTTGCACAAGCCATACTCAAACCTCCAATTTCTCTCAATTTCATCACTCTGATGAAACGATTCTATCTCTCGGATTCCGTTTTGTAAAGCGCGGCTGCAAGTTTCATAACCAATTAGTTGACATGAAGCCAGTGCAGGTTCTTTAAACTTTAGACACAGGAAAGCTCTTTATGCACTTTAATTTGAGATCGTTAAACCTTGAGCAACGAGAGGTGATACGGATTTCGACAAAAACAGAATGTGTGTTTATCGTTATGAAAACTAAAAGGGGAACAAAGTGAGACTTATCAATTTCGCTGAGCTGATTCAAATAAAGGTGTTTCAGTCGAACCGTGTTTGCCTACAGTGCTCGAACCCCTGCATGGCCTGTTTTTTTGGCTAGTACGGCTAATGTTAAGGAAGATGAGGAGGAGATGGATGGATGCATTATTCATGTCCCTTCTCTGCGTCACAAACAAAAACACACTCATGCGAGGAAAAAGAGACACTGAGACACTGATTCTAAGCTAATTTTAACAGCGGGATGTACGCTCGATGAACTAGTATGAAAACAAAGAAAAGCAGTACTGGTGAGGAGGCCAGGGTAATTACAGATAATCTGACTGTGTTTTGTCTGCTAGTGTGTGTGTGTGTGTTGTATAAATGTAAATATACTACCAAACTGCCATGACTCACGCATATCTGTGAACTACATACAGAAAGTACTACATATTTATATTTGACACAGGCAGATATAGAAAGCATGAACACACACACACACACACAGACGAGCCTGTGTACTGTGAGTCCTGAGTGAAACACTGCGAGGTGGAATAGGTTTTATTTTGACCCACATTTCACTTTTGATTAATGAGTCATATCACTGCACTGCATAGCGCCGGTCTGCTCACTCCCACTCGAGTGTGTGTTATTATTACACTGAACACACACCTTGGGGTCACCTTTTATTACCAACACGGAGGGAGGAAGAGGGAGGAGAGGATCAAACTGAAGAGGAGACAAGAGAAGAGAAATAAAGAGAAGAGAGGAGGTGAAGAGAGAAGAGAAAGGATGAGAAAAGAAAAGAAGCAAAGGCAGGAGAACAGGTGAGATGAGGAGACAGGAGGTGAAGAGAAAAAAAAGAGGTGAGAAGAGAAGAGAGGAGTAGTGAAGACAGGAAAATAACTGAGAAAATAGAAGTGAGGGGGTCAGAAAATAATAAAAGAGGTGAGAAGAGAAGAGAATCCAAGAAGAGTTAAGAGGTTAGAAGAAAGAAAGGAAAGGAAAGGAAAGTGACTGAGAAAAGAGAAGTGGTGGGTCAGAAGAGGTAAGAAAATAAGAGAAGAAAAGAGAACAGAACAGAAAAGAAAAGAAGAGTGTGATGTGAGGAGGAGAGTTTTAAAAAAGAAGAAGAAGAAGAAGAAAGATATATGATAAGAGGAAAGAGTGGAAATGAGCCTGATAAGAGGAAGGATGAGAGGGGATGAGAAGAGAAGAAAAGAGAAGAGGTGAGAAGAAGAGAGTTATGAAAAGAAGACATGAGATGTGATGAGAAGAGAAAAGAGAGGACAGAAGGTGAGAAGAGGTAAGAAAAGAAGCAAAGAGAAGAGAAGAAGTGAGATAAAATGAGAGGAGATGAGAAGAGAAAAGAGAAGAGACAATATGAGAAGAGAGTAAGGAAACGTAATGCGTGGTGTGTGTGGTGTGTGTGTGTGTGTGTGTGAGAGAGAGAGAATTCAAGAAAGTGTGTAAGGAACATCTCTCTGTGATGATAAGCGTTCCTCTTTTC
This sequence comes from Clarias fuscus, assembly GCA_030347435.1. Taxonomy (NCBI): domain Eukaryota; kingdom Metazoa; phylum Chordata; class Actinopteri; order Siluriformes; family Clariidae; genus Clarias; species Clarias fuscus. Next base: position 31,365,674 of record CM059207.1, read on the forward strand.
TGTTTCTCCTACCAGATTCACACTGAAGCGTTCCTGTGTTTCATCTCTGGCCTGCTCTTCACACAGCGCTGTTCTGACAGACGCATCACACCGTCACCTACTGATCGCTCTACACACAACCTCTCTCTGACAAACAACAAACACAACGAGGCCGAACAGAGACGCGATTAATCCTCCGGCACCATCAAAAGAATATGTTAATACAAGGCTCGAGATTTCCAAAAAACGTTCACACACACACACACACACACACACACACACACACACACACACACACACACACACACACACACACACACACACACACACACACACACACACATTGAACAACAGCGGGACGAAGAGTCTCATCTGATCCGTGATCTAATTAAAAGTGCATCCTTCATGCACGGTGCATGTCTGAAACACTTGAATGCATGTACGCCTGCATTTATGAGTAAAGCTATCATATCTGCGATAACTCTTCATAATTAAAACATTAAGAACGCCATTACTGGCTGTCAGCTCGTTGTGCTTCCTGTTAAATCTCATATTAGCTATTAAAACTACATAAAATCCTCTTAAGCCTCATTTGCGGCCCATTTTGGAGCTCACGGCCTGCTGCCTCTCCTGCGTTCCACCCAACTCCTAAACCAACAAAGTGCTGAGGCGAGCGTTTCGCCGAAGGCTTCACTCATCTCCCTCCTGTTTCTCAGGTTTACAATCGTCAGGCCCGTCTTAGACGGCTGGGCCTGCGGGAAAGACTCCCGGCTCCAGATCTTCATCATCATCATCAGCTCCTTTCAGTTCTGCTCCATGGCAGAGTTATCACTCGTAGGACAAGGAACCTTGAGCGGCAATTTACAAATTACTTAAACTGTCTCAGGGCTTTTTCACATTAGGCGCGACTGATTTGTATCGTGCCCAGGAACTGTCTGGTTCACATTGTTTTTTTTTTTGTACTCGCTTGCGTATTTTCACTCTCCGATACAGCAGGTGGCAGTATGCGCCTACTTGGTTTGTGAGCCGCCATTAAACTTAAAAAAAAAAAAAAAAACACATAAAAAAAAACATTAAAAAACAAAAACATAAAAAAAAAATAAACACAAAAAAAAAAAAACAGGAAAGTTACCTTTCACTCTATACATAACAGTACTGAAGAAGCTTCAGGAACAATGCTCTCACCTGACTTCATACTTTATCAGCTATACAGCAGATGTGCAGGTCAGAGGGTGAGGCTGACGCGTGCTTTTCACACATGGAGATTTCACAGGAGACAGACGCCACTGATGACGTCATGTCTAAAGAGGGACCTACTTCTGTTTCCAGACACTGTACAATTGGTTTCTGTATCTGAGTCGATCCGTGCTTGAGTAGAGCATGCTTAAGACCGCCTCTTCAAGTGATCTCCGGCATGGCTCGCGAGTGTGGAACGATTGTGTTCTCACTGATTAAAAGGAACCAGACTTTCGGGTCAAGTGTTCTCAGAAATGATCCCTGGACCTTGATGTGGAAACACCATAAGTTGCTTGCTAGCATTCTGGCTATTTCAGAGTATAACGTAATCAACAGCCCCAGAATATACAGTAAATGCATTCTCTAAACTGATTGTATATTAATTGACTTCTTAATTGATTAACTGTTTCGCTTATTACATTACATTTACGTAGGCATTTGGCATACGGCTTTATCCAGGGCGACATACATTTTTATCTCATTACACATCTGAGCAGTTGAGGGCCAAGGGCTTGCTCTGGCAACTTGGTGGTGCTGGGTTTGAACCTGGGACCTTCTGGGCTGTAATCCAATGCCTTAACCACTAAGCTACCCCCGACTCTCATTCTCTATACCTCTTATGATGTTCAGGAGTGCAGGAAGCCTGGAGCCTATCCCAGTGGATTTAGAGCAGGAGGCGGGGCATACCCTGAAAGGGGTGCCAAACCACCGCAACGCAAACAAGCAATTTGGAAATGCCATTCCGCCTAATCTATATGTTCATGGACTGTAGGAGGAAATCAGACTACCAGGATAAAGCTTAGGAAACTGTATAAGAAAATGGTTCTGGATCTTCTGGGCTAAATCAATAGTGTTCTGGGTGTTCTGTTCACACTATTGATCTCGAAAAATTCAGATCAATCTAATCCAGATTTTTAGTGAAAAACAAGTTAAGCATCCATTTATTCATTCCTGCTAAATCCTGGTCAGTGGTGAGATGAATATGGAGACTATCCCGGAAACACTGGCCTGAGGCAGCAACCCAAACACACATTTCTTCATTCATTCACACTTCACAGCTGCCAGTTCACCCACCAGCCTGTTTTTCTGGGAATAGAGAGGAAACCGGAGAACCCAAAGGGAACCCGTGTGGATCGGGTTTGAGCACTCAAGACTCAGAGCCTTGACTAGTGCCGTGTAAACTAGTCAAAGTATGATATATATATATACAGCATAAGTGATTATGTGACCGCATGGAAATGAGGGGAGAACTTGATGAGGAAGTGAGTGGGGCCACACTTAGTTTAGTAGCAAACTAGAAACAAAGTCGTGTCAAAGCAAAGAAACTTTCAGGGTGTCTTTGGGGATCAGGAACATCATGAGAAGAAGAAAACCATCACGGGAAGAACAGAAAACAAGTAAAAGCACAAAAAGTTTTAGACCGACATGTCATCTTTTATATACTGTAAGTAAGAGTAAAGAAAGAATGTTCCTGATGAACGTGAAAGTGGTGTTACAAAAGTTTGCTGGTTTCATCTGCGTTTCTAACGGCTCAGGTTGCTGAATGCGTGCTTTTCTCTTTGAAGACGTGTATGCGGTTTATGCTCGCAGCGATGCTGTGAGGGTTTTGTTAATTGAATCCCAGAGTATTACAGTCACCGAATCCGGGAAACAGATGTATAGTGTGTGTGTGTGAGAGAGAGAGAGCAGGCGGCCTGATGATGCAGCACCTGCAATATTATATAGTAAATATTACTGCGCGCACACACACACACACACACACACACACACACACACACACACAAGTGTAACTATTCAGAAGTTTATGCCTAAAGCAGTTGATTGAGGAACAGCAGTGTGTGCATGTGTGTGTGTGTGTGTGTGTGTGTGTGTGTGTGAGAGAGATTTCGTTTTTTTTTTTTTCCAGAAGTAAGCAGCAGACCATGGTGCACAGTGTGTGACTGCTTATATTCTCCAAAGTAATGCTAAAGTTAAATTGTCCCTTGACAAATAAGATGATACACCCCCTACAGTATCTAACTTTATTACTCTGTCTTGTGTGTAGGTATTTGTGTGTGTATGTGTGGGGTGTAGGGTGGGGTTTTGTGGGTTCTAGATGCTGTTTCCTGATCTGCCACTTGACAGACTGTCAGGTCTTCTGTCTCTGAAAATAAGTATCCACCTGTGACATCTCACACAGAGAGAGAGAGAGAGAATAATTTCAATCCCATATCTCCTTTCTGCTTTTGTCTTTGTCTCTCTCTCTCTTTCTATCAGCTCTAGCAGCACATGCAGGACACCGTGTGTTTAGTCAGATTCTCTGTTTCTCCATCACGTCTTTCCTGTTTCTCAGAAGCAAAGCGATGGAGAACAGGTTATGTAAACACACACATACAGCCTCATCAGAACGTGTCGCGCATGTAGAATTAACAGCTTCGATTTCCTGATTGCTTTAATAAACCTGCTCTCCTAAAATGGCAACATACATGTAGTAACCCTTACTCTGTATGATTGACAGTTACTCTGCTAGCCAAATGTACTTATCCCTGCGTTTCACTAGTGCTCGGATACCATCAAGGTTTTCCCAGGACACCAGAGCCATGATCGGACTCCCTGCTTCACGTCTGAAACACTGGCCTCCCAGGAACTCCTTTAATGGCCCAAACATGTGGAAATGGCTTGGACTGTACGGGGGATGTGGCAAAAACTCTCAGCTGAGTTCCTGCAACGTGCAATGGCAAGTTATCTGTCAATTTTCAAGGATCACTTGTTCCACCCACTGAATATTGACGGGAACGACTACAGTCGGCTCTGAGCCACTTCGACCAGGATCATCATTCACGGACGCACAGCTTTCTTTAAAGAAAAAAAAAAAAAAAAGGTTTGCACTGTTCCAATGTTTCAATGTGTCCAAGAGTCTCATCACCGTATTGACAGACAGACAGAGACACAGACAGATACTTCATTGATCCTGAGGGAAACTACAAGTTGCGGTTTGACTTGAACACTTCTCGTAGCTGAAATATGTACGTAAAGACAGAAAATATATAAGTGCATAAATAATTAAATATGACTACTATGGAAAATGTCTAATATCATCTCTCTCAGTCTCCTTATATTATTTCTATATCTATGAAAAGTTGATCTCCTTTTATATTCTTCCAAAAGCAAAACGACTGATCAAAGGCTCTTCATTTCAGCACATACTATAGACACACAAGTATGTCTCTCTGTCTCTCTCAAACACACTTACTTATTTCATACTTACTTTTCCCCTCGTTTATTTATTCCTGCTGTTAATATTGAGTCTTTCTTTTTAGGTCAATGGAAATGTATCCCAGGGCCTGTTGGAAGGCACACATGCATGTGGAAACCACCCCGTCCTCTCGCTCTCTCTGTCTCATTTTCTCTCTCTCTCACACACACACACACACACACTTTCCTTAAACATCCATCATTAGGAGCTTCCAGACACAGACAAAGTGATGCACATGCACATTCAACATCACCACGTGCAACTCGAAATGGTGTAAAAGTACTTGTCTAATTATTAAACATATCGGATACAACCAGTGCCTAAGTGCTGTGCTAGTGTATAAAATGGAATAAAACACTTCGAGACACGATACAGAAAAAAAAAAAAAAAAAAAAAAAAAATCATATTTAGGATGGTAACAGTAACTCTGGTTCACTAATTATTTTCAGTAAGCTAGGTATTAAGCAACCATTATTTATTCCAGATCTGATTCTCAGCATGTCGGATCGGCTGCTCGGCTGGAGAAAAGTTATAGGAAGTAAATACCCTGTGCCTCAAGTTCGCTCTGGGGATGCCAGACAGCTACGACCTGACGTGACATTCCTTCCACACCCCAGACTACCATCACTAGACCTGCTGAACTTTTTGGAAATATCACGATAACAATCTAGAGAACGAGGTTAAGGTTAACAAGAAGCCGTAACTTATAAAATAGTCACCTTCTGACTGTCAGGCCAGTGAGCTCCTTTTGCTCCAGGCAAAGGGAATAAACTTTTTTTTTTTTTTTTTTTTAAAGGGCAAAAACAGTGGCAGGTAATCAACTAAGCAGAGATAATAGTAAGAATACAGTAGTAATGGTAATAATTCTCTAGAATCTCTAGTACATTAAATCCCAGACTTATGAACAAGTTCCATTCCGGGAACACGTTCGTAAATCAGATTTGTTCGTAAGTTTGACAAAGTGAGTCTACACCTTTGACACATACGTACATGGTAAAGCATACAAAAAACAATTGTACACGTTTGGTGCTTTATGTCCACATTATTCTCGTGACACTGAGCCTCCAAATCGCGAGGGGAATCCCGGTGACGCAATGGGGTCATTTAAAGGGAACCTGGGAAGATATCAGGGAGAGGACATCACGACATGGTGTTTACTGTACGCTTGAACGGACGCCATTTTGTCTCAGAGCTGTACTGGACTGTGAACTCGATTTTCCAAAATTATTGGAGTATTCACCATGTGAGGTGAATAAAAACGGTGAGGCCGATTTATTTCTCCTGCGCCTCAACACGCACACAATATACCGGATTTTGGACATTTTATACATTCACATACTCACTGAAAATATTGCATGTCATTGTAAATATTGGTATATGGTGCACTGCAGTGTCTATTTTTGGTACAATACACGTGAGCTACTTCCACAAGTACGAATTGTTCATTGATCTGCGGTCCGTTCATATCTGTGGAAATTCATAACTCGAATGTTCGTAAGTCGGGAACATGATGTTTCTGTCTTTATATCAATACATTATAGTTTACAGATAAACTTCTTTATATCTTTATTACTCTCTCTACATAATTCTAAATTGAGTAATTAACATAATCCTGAATGACCGTGTCATGTTCAGTGGCTGGTTGTAAATCTTGGGCAATCAAGACTTTCCTGAGGCCTAAACATCTCCTGATTCCTGACCAACATCTCTTCATGTTCTGGTTGTTTAGTTTGTGAGAGGTATTTCAACTTTCTCTTTTTCTCCCCTTTTTTCAATCTCCATCATTCCAACAGACTGTTCGCCTAAATATTTAAATACAGCAGAAATATAGAAGTATTTAACCAAGATATAAAAATAGAGCAGGGTTGTTTTTGAGAGCTCTCAGTAAAAGTAGGTCAGTGTTATAGTGTGATGAGTGTGAGCGGTGGCATCGCTCCTGCTAAGCAGTCATCATTAATCTCGTAAACAGCCGTGTTAACACACTAATGAGGAAGATGCAGGACTGCAACCTCTCCAGGCTGCGGCTCGAGCACATGGTGGTAGAGTCGAGCCAGGACGAGAAGACGATCGGCCAAAACACTAGTATTGGGACCGAATATAATGCAGAAAATGTGCGTGCCAAAGAAGCTACATGGAAGGGACCAATCTTGCTTCCCTAAAAATTTCTAATGACTAATTTCAGCCGTTTTGGAGAGATGATTTTATATGTGCCCCCCAGAATGGCCTTTTTTCAGCATTATACAATTATAATTTTAAATGCAAATTACTCATAATTCTTTATAATTTGGTGAACATTGGTGTAAGCTTCTAGAAGCATATGACCAGTACAGACTATTGCTTAAATTAAAGCATTCAGTGCAAAAATAAAGATTTTCCTCCAACAAAGCTGTAGTGTCCGTAACCAAGTGAAATTCATGTTACATAATATCTTAACAATTTTGCCCCGTAGAATAGTACACTTTTTCAGGTTTATGTCTTTTCATGTGAAATCTAAATTGGCCAAGTTTCATCTGAACGACTGTTAAGATAACTGAACGATTTGAATTTGAAATAAAGTTACAGACACTACGCAACATAAAAGGGCATGCTATTGTATTTGGAAAATGTGTTTTTTTTTTGTTTTTGTATCTAATAAAAATATAAATATGAGTATAAGTAATATAAGTATGCATATTTAGAGAAAATATTAAGCATGGATAAGAAGCATCAAGTATTATGAAAAATGGTGTTATATGATTACATGTCTGAAAATTCACTTTTCTACCTAGGTGAGACACTTTTTAGCACCAATACCATGCTTTGGCCAAAATATAAAGGGCTTCAACTAACATCATTTAATTAATAATTATTCAATAGCAATAATTCCCAATGATGTAATCAAACTCAACAAGTGGTTAAAAATGGTTTGAAAAAAAGTTTTAAAAAGTGGGAACGAGCTTGGCAGGTACAGCTCCAGAAAAAGTGTGTGCATAATACATAATACATAAACCATGCATGTAACCATAAAAAATGCACAAGTAAGTTAAAGTCATGTACTTGTAAAATAACATCTTGCAGAAGATTGAGGTTGCCAGGTTTCGACACTAATATAAAAATCCACCTGAAAGGTCTCAAAATAAGTCAACACCAGTGCACAGTTCTGATTTGCAGTACACTGTATATGTGGATGTTATATGCACAATCTGGCAACCCCCAGGTGGATGGAAATTAACGTGCATTGATATTTTGAGCTGCTGATGAAAAGATGATTTCTAAAAATTCGGTGGGGATTACAATGAAATGCTGCTTAAAGCATGTTATTTGATTTGGAGATGAAGATAAATAAATAAAAACATGCACATACTCTCTCTTATACACACACACACACACACACACACACACGCCTTAGGTTATTCTAAATTATTAATGCCCGAAAAGCAAAACATGCATGTCACATTCCTCCCTTACCCTTTTTCTCTCTCTTACTCTGTCATTCTCTGACACACACACACAGTTGATTAGCCACTTACTTTAGTTAAAGAAACTAAAATTTAACTATGGTAACAACAAGAAGCTCGACACTGTCAGTGGACCATAAACATCCACGGTGACTTACACTGTACACCCTGTATGACAGCAACTTTTACTATCCGTGAGCGTGGGTGTTTGTATGTGTGCACATGTGTAAAAGAGGACAGAGAGGAAGGATGACATGCAGGACAGGCGTTTTAGACATGAATAATTCAGACTGACCCTAAGGCAATGCTGCCCCTCCAGTGGGAAACTTGTGGGTGTGTATGTGTGGACACTGGCAGTATTGTATAGCAATCCATAAATTTTATTATTTAATGGTGCAAATATTCAATATTATACAAACAAGAAGTAAAGGCAGTCATTTATAATCAGCGGCATGGGGGGACAGGCGAAACCGAATAGGAAGAGAAACAATTGATCTGAACTACTTGCTTTAAAAGCCTGCGCGCGCGCACACACACACACACACACACACACACACACACACACACACGCGCATACATATAGTACATACAGTACTGCACATACAGTCATGCACGAATCTTACACAACCTTAAGCTTAAGACTTCACGGTAGGACATATCTCAAATCTCAATGCCTGCCATATCTGAGGTGGAATATATATGAGGGCAGGGATGTCTTCATCATTAAAGTAAATGTAATCAGTGATATTATTACTATTATTAATTACTTTGCATTACTCATTAATACAAAGAAATAACATTTACACTTATGCCTTGTTACACTTAACTTACTCTAAGTTGTACTTCTTTTGTTATCTCTTGTGTTCAGCAATCAGAGAGTGACTCACATCAGGTAAGGAAGATTTTTGTCTTAAAACGATTCCAATGAGTTAAAATTCACTTATACAACTTCAGCGCTGTAATATACAGTTTATCTTTTCTAACTAATACTAATAAGCTACTTGTTGAATGTAAAGTAGGTTATTAAATCCAGCACCAAGTTGCTCATGACATCACTTGTACTCAGGCAGATATCCAAGTACTGTACGGCAAAAGTTCCATTAAATTCTGTCCAGCGGTCGATTTACTGTAAGACGCGCCCATAGTTCGACGCACGCGCAGTACGCTGCCCAAACTTCCGGTTTAAAATCTGGCACAAACCTCCTCATAACTTCACTTCTACTCAACATTTTTGATCATTTCTGGTGCAGGTTTAACTTCAGGCAAATCCTGAGGGACTGGCGAAGTTGCATTCAATTCTGTCTAGCCAGTTTTTGCGTGATACAATCAAAATCTGGCTGAACAGACATAAAGACAGACGTATAGAACATTTTCTGAGACCCTCCAATGTATGAACCGTAAGGCCATCAGCAAAAGACCAGGTTCTGACCGGTGTACAGACATAACCTTTCTTTTATTTATTTATTTATTTATTTAAATTAAGCACTGGCCCCAGGTTCTCATTCCTCAACTTCTTCGAAAGCATGTGTTTGCATTTCTCTCTCTATACATTTATTTTTTTTTCCTCCAAAGAAATAAGAGACTTTTAGGTAGCAAGTATCCATTGCAGGTGCTTCCCACACACTGCTCCAATACTATTTGACACAGCAGATATAAAAATAAAAATTTAACGAAGTGTGGGCTCGGTCACCTCGTGTTCTGGGAACATTTGGAAACCTTTGGCCTGGACTTCCTCCAGTGCACTTATATTTACAGCACAATAAATGAACAACTTCTACCGTGCACTCTTCTTTAGTAGTGCATTGCTGACCACACGAGCTTTCAATAATACTGCAGTGGCATCAAAAGCGGTTTCTCAGAATAATATATGAGAAATTATTGTTTTCTCTGAGGCTGTAGTGATAAAAAAAAAAAAAAAAAAGGCTCTAATTGACAAATCATCATCGCACAAGTCAAAAAAAAAAAAAAAAAAAACTGTGCAGGCTGTGGTATGGTCAATCCTGAGGACCTTTATGATTTAATGCTGTTGCAGGTTTTATAGAAAAGCTGCACACTCACCTACCCTGGGTATTACACATCAGCAGAATCTACAACCTTCATTCGCTTTTGGTTTATTACCCTCATCCACCTTATAACTATGTTCTTTGTTCATTATATATCAGATAGTTAAACTCTGTAGCTACAGAAACTCAGTATAGTCCATTTGTTGCTTTCCCTTCCTGACAGTTAAAACAAAACCACCATGGAGCAAATATTATTTAGGAGATATTTCATCCTCAGCACTGAATCGAGACTTCAATGACATTCTGCAGCATGGCAACATCGATTATTAAAAACCATTACACAAACGCATCTGAATTTATATAGAGTGAAACACTGATGCTCAGCAAAAAGTGACAGATTTACACCATTTATATAGTGCACCCAAAACATGGCGTGATTTATACACCAGGGGTTTGTTTTCTCATGCTATAATCGTTTCATCATCCACTCATTATACTGGAGCCTGTCCCAGGGAAGTCAGGGTACAAGGCAGGGTTCACCCTGGATACGGTGCCAAGCCATAGCAATGCATAAGCGCATAAACACACACCTAATTATAACCTATGGGCTTTTCTGGAAATGCCAATCAGACTACCCCACAGGGCTTTGAACTGTGGAAAGCAACCAGAAGAAACCCAGCAAGAATGAGGAGACCATGAAATCCCCATGCAAACCTGAGACCCGAGGCAATATTTAGACCCCCAACTCTGAAGGTTTATGATGACCGTGCTAACCACTAAACCATTAAGTGACCCATTTTATGATTTTATCAACTGATGATCAAGGAGTGGTGCCAAGTCAGGGGACACACACCACGGACAGAGCATCAGCTGATAAAAGACCAGTAATCGCAGCTATCTGGAACTTGGATGTAACCAAAGAGCTCATGACCACAAGTTCTCAGAACTTGCATGCTTTCCAATCATTTAATTTCAGGGAATGTTATAGATTTTTTCTACTGGGATCCAATAAAATACAATAAGAAAATATATGGTACCTACTGTACAAGAGCAAAAACTACAGACCTGTCTTAGGTCAGTTAGGATCACTACTTTATTATAAAAAATAATAAATATCACTATTATCAGAATAATAGTTGAGAGAAAGATTTATTTCAGCTTTTATTTCTTTCATCACATTCCCAGGGAATTGGAAGTTTGCATAAACTTGGAGACTGTTTGGTAATATTGTCTTTACCTTGTTTAATTCGGGTCAAACATTTCAGCAACCTTCCTCAAGCTGCTTACAACAAATTGCTGAAATTTCAGCCCATTCCTCCTGACAGAACTGGTCTAGCAGAGTCAAGTTAGAAGGCTTCCTTGCTCGTGCACCCTTTTCCAGTTCTGCCCAAGCATGTTCTATTGGATCGAGGTCAGGGTCAGTCCAATGCCACGACTTTATTGTCCTTAACCCATTGTGCCGCAGCTTTGGAAGAATGAATAAGGACGCTGATTCTTGCTTCGCTTCCACAATAATCGCGTTGAGTTTACGGTATTATTATATAATCTTACCTCTCCTCTTGATTGGGAGCATCTTTGCCCCAGGAGGCAGGCGGCTCGATCACGAAGCCCATGTCATCGTGGGAGCTGGAAGACGATTGGTCAGACAGGAGAGGAGGAAGAACGGGCGGCCTGTCGTCTTCAATGATGACGGTGTCATCTTGTGGCATGTTGACAGTAGGGGAGAGCTGGTAGTTACCTGAGGAGAGAGCAGCACAACTGTAACGTGATTTCATGGAGTCATCATGATATCTAGGTGGCGATTTGTATTGCGATTCTGTAAATTTCTGTTCCATGCATTGCAACACAAAAGAATCATGAAAAATGATCGTATAGACAACTACTGTACAAATAAATCACCAAATTTTATCATCTTCACCAGAATCACGTTCACCTTTAACCCCGGCCTAAGAAGCATCTCTGTTCATACAGTAGTTGTACCCTTGAACAACCTTATTTTTGCCCTGCAGGGAAAATTGAAGCATGTTACATGTAGCAATCACAATTACTAAGTTTGTTAAAACTTGAAATCTCCACGTTTCCTCAAATGCGTTTGTTTTCATTATCAGAGTCAATTTACCTGCTTAAGGGCAATTACATATAATTGCTACCAGAAGGAGGGGAAAGATATTTACTCTGGCTTCCTCTAAGCGCGATAGAACTCGCATTCAACTTCACAATGTCTCCAAGAGTGACGAATTTTCTTTAATGAAAATGAATTAGTGTTAATACTCTGCAACACTGCATAGAAAGGGCAGAGTTAAAAAGACATCTCAAGGGGTACAAACTCTTAAAAAGCACTTGCGGAAAAGACAGTAAGTAACCAAAGAGTCCTTTCTCTGTCAACTATAATAAGACAAAAGTAAATCTCAGAGTGGTAAATAGTTGTTGAAAGGTCAGGGTCTTCAGAGGCTTCATTTCACATCTCAGTGCCTTCAATTTATGACTATTTTCCTTAATAAGCCATGCAAATCTGCTCCTCGATTGGCTTCAGGCACAAGGGACAGCGGGGCTGCAGGAGCCGACCTTCGTGTCATTACCGCCTACTTTTGGAGTAAATTGCAAAGTAAGCAAGTTTCAAATTAGGTTTCGGAGAAGGAATTCAGAACACGGGTTATGGCTACAGCCGAAAAACAGCAAAGTGTTGATTATTAAACTGTCAAAGGTGAAAAACGTTAAAAAATGAATATATATATATATATATAAAATTTAAAAAAAAAAAAGCCAAAGCCAAATGTGACTTCAAAAGTGTCCACGGTGCTAATGAGAAAGTCCATGCAGGACATGAAAAAAGTCTGGCGTAGACGTACGCTTAATAATAAGAGCCACCATCGAATTTTTACAGACCTGACTTGTTTGTAAAATCGCAGGTCAAACTGCACCTAGATAATGTTGGCATTGTAACCATAACTAACCTCAAAAGTCTCTTTCAAATCCAAGATCATTTCCTGATTTAGATAAAATTGCTGAAAAAGTATCATTTCCAAGTGGCTCCAGTTGTTTCACGACAACTAAACTATACAGTACATCAGCATCCCTGTAGCTTCATTAAGCTTCCTTTAAGGGTTTTCTCAAAAGACCAACTGTTTAGACTTATTCAATTTGTTTGCAAGATTGTAAAGACACAAATGTCAATCTGGTTAGTCAATAGCTGCTGCCTTGCTCGACCAGCTGATCTGTTTACACGTAACTGTTCATAACACTTAAGTGTTGATGATTGCTGTGAAGTGTTTATAATGAGCAAAATCATTATAAAAGGAACGGATAGGCGACCTATCTTCTGCATTATAATTGGTTACAAGAATTCAGTCTTATCTGTGATTGGCTAGATGCTTTACTACATATGAAATGGCGGGCCAATCAGTGCTCCTTCCTCAGCCAGAGATCCAGTGGATGAAAGTAATGCCTGGTGGGAGAGAGTTTGTAATCATGGAGTTTATTAATCAGGAATGGAAGGTCAAATTCCCTCCTGGAAACTCTTCTCGTCAGGTATTGTTACCCGTGCATGGGGCAAACATGCACAAATAGAACATATTATTCAGATAAGAGTGAAATGATCAGATCAAGTGTTTACATGGCTAATATTTACTTAATCAACTGATTAGAAAAGCTTTCCTCCAACACACTCATTAGAATCGGGCTGGATTGGGTCAGAGTGTTCTGATTGAGGTGTTTACATGATGTATTTTTATTCAGATTGGGCTATTATGAGCATTATTAGTGGAATATTGGGGTACATGGAAATGCAGCTAATGACTAAGTGGGGAATGCAAAGTGTCTCAAAAACTTGATTATTCGAAATATGCACTCAAACCCACCTGGCTAATTAACAGCAAAGAAAAACCACACACTGTCCAGAAAAAAAACACGGTAAAATAAAGAGTGTTTGGTTTACTGAAAACATCCTTCTGGATGTTATTTCTGTACATTTCATCCGGCCGGAAAACACGTCCCTGTCTGTGCACAGAATTTACAAACCCCATGCATGTAGGCAAGAGTAAAAAAAAAAAAAAAGAAAAAAAAAAAGATAATAATTCAAAGCATGATAATATCTAATCATGCTGTTTGACTCCACCAGATGCTTATCACCTCATTCCTTCTACCTTTGTCCCCACTGCCTCTCCCGCTGACATTGTCGTCTGTGCGGCAAAGATGCAAAGCTGTCAATCTTCCCTGATGCTTACCGAACAACAAAAGAAGATCCGGAGATCCAGTCGCGCGACTCGCCTTGCCGAACTTCTAACAGGGCAAACGGTAATTCGATAACGCTCGCCTCTTCGGGGACCTCAGAAGCGCTCGGCTCTGATCAGCGAAAGTTCGTTAACTTTAACTGAGCCTAATGAGATTGGCAGAGGAATTAACAGCGCCGCGATTAGCATTCAGCTGCTCCAGACGTTCATTAATAAATCATTAAAGCTACTCGCAAGACAAACAAGGCGAATTTCCAGGCCGTTTTATAGTGACAGACAGAGAGACTCGCAGGTCTGACTTAAGATACTATGCTAAAAGACTATTACTGCATGCAAGCCACCGTAGGCCAATTTCGAGCACGATGAGCGCACAAACTTTACACAGCTTATGCTTCAGGGTCTAATTAGAGCCAGGAAAGTAGTAGCACACTTTCCTTTGATTTTTATCAATGAAGCTTGACAAGACTAGAAGGAATGTGGATAGTAGTGGAATCTGGTTTGTACATACATGTTAATGTGAAGACTTTTCCACGACTCGAGGCGCTACTGATGAGCTAGATGAGCTAGCCGAAAGCAGTCTCGGGGAATCTACCTTACAGTTATTAACTTGCTATTCATGATACAAGCTAATCATGAATTCAAGTAGGTCAGCCAAATCCAAACTATAACTTTGACACAGTAGCTAGCTAGACGACAAGCAACTTAGAATGTAAAAAATAACTAAAATAACTTGTGGAAAATCAACTGTGTAGTATTTTTGTTTTTTTTACTTGACAAAATAGCATTAGCATGACATGAAAATGGTACAACTATTAGAAACTATTCTTATTTAAAAAGAAAAAAAAAAAACACACAAAGATGGTTCACTCCACCACAATTAATTAATGTCTGGAAACTTGCTAGCTAGTAAGCTAGCTAGCTAGTAAGCTAGCTAGCTAGTAAGCTAGCTAGCTAGTAGAGTTACTAGCTAGCTACTGGGCATGTAGCAAACAACAAAACATTGATATTAGCTAGGCTAAACACATCCTTGTATCTGAGGTCAGCGGTCATGTTCAGTTCAAACAAAGCCCTATTTTTGTATAAATCTCAGCTTCACTGCATTAAACAAAATGAGAAAGAAAAGGGAGAAAAAAAAAAACTCAGTAAACTAATGCCGTCACTTTAAGGCATTGGTGGTTTAGAGTGTTAAGGCACTGAGTTTTTGATAGGAAGGTCATCAGTTCAAGCCCCAGCTCCACTAGGTTGCCACTTTTGGGCCTTAAACCTACCTGCACCAGGGTACGCTGGGATATGTGATGAAGAAAGAATTTCACTGTGCAGCAGGATATATGTGACAAATAAAGGCTTAACTTGAACCAGACCTTCCTCTTTAACGTTTCCATCAAACTTATCAAGCAAAAAATATTAAAACGAACACCCCAAAAAAACCTCACTAAATTTAAATTCTAACAAAATGTGATTTTGAATTGTTTATATTATTTATAAGACTAGAATGCATCCTGTGTAGATGTATCACAATGCCGATTTAATCCACACAGGTCACAATTAAGTGCCTTGCACAGCGATTGGAAGTGTTTAACGTGGCCTCAAAGGGATACAAGAATTTGCATATGCTGAATAGTTTGATTAGCGCTGCTGCCACACATCTTCAGGTATTGAGGTTTGAATGTCACCTCTGGTCTGGGTGAGTGGAGTTTCCTTGTGCTTTGTGGGGTTTTCTCCAGGTACTCAGGTTCTCATACAGTCCAAAAACATGCACTGAGGGGGTTCCAAATTGCCCATATAGAGTATGATTGGGTGTGTGTGATTTTGCCCTGCGAGGAGGGTCCAGCTGCCTTGTATCTTGAGCTCCTCAGCTCCTCAACTTCATTGGACGAACCTCAGACCCATCTCTCCCCTCCCTGCAACAGTCATGGTCATCTACAATATGTTTACGCATGTATGTTCACATAAACAACTGTGCAATACAGCTACACAGAATGCATACTTCTAGAGATGAAAGCAAGAATACCAATCATCCTCCGCCGTATTTATCAGTGCCGTCTTCAGTGGACCAAAGTCTCCTTGCCGTAATGATGCAGACGTGACAAGAGGCATGCCCTTGAACGTTCCTCATCTCACACGCTAATCCATATACGTGCTAGCATGTGTATCCACAGAACCGTCTGTTTGTAAACCTGTCCACGATTTCACAGAGGACTGAAGGCTTCTAGGGCAAAACAACGTCTAGACGAATATGAACAGTGCAAAATGTTACAATATGCAGGAATGCATGTTAGCGCATGCACAACGAAACCTTATATGGCTTCATTTCTGATCACGGTCATGTTCTCGCACTTCAACTCGGTAAACCTGCTGACTCGAGAGCCCGGCTCCCTAATCACAGACGGCTCAGCGGCATTCCACTACTTATAGGAGAACAGGTGTAGCTGGAGCTACTCCAGTGCCATTGAAGAGAATAAATAATTTTTAAAAAATTTAAAAGAAAGAAAAAAACTAAAATTCTTCAGAGGCCAGAAGTCTATAATATGCGCTAATTAGTGCTCTCATGAGAATGCAGTCTCTCTTCTTCATGGATTTAGTGAATATCTAAACCCACCTGATTACACCAGGCTACAGTGATTAATAAATGCAGATGTGGCGTCGGCGGTGAAGCAGCTGGACCGCTGACTGAAGGAAGAGCTCTCCCTCTTTCAGAACATTAGAGACTGACAGATCGCTCCGACGCATCCTCTGCACCTTGTCTAGGTCCATTAGCCCGGCAGGTTGCTAGAGCAGAAAGGGCACGAGGACTGGATGAAGTGGAGGCGTGTGAGGATGAATATCTTACTCTCTGCCCATTAAGACTGGCTGTGGAGGACAGACGGAGAGCTCAGAGATTGTGTGGGATTCGAATATTTGGATATACTGCAGTATATCGCAGAACTGCTTTTGGGTGAGATAGTACAGAGATGCAGAAGCAATTTCTACCGAACTGCTGGGAGTGATGGAGCTGTTTGTGTTTGTAAGTGATGTTATTTTAGACTCATTTCACCTCACCATGTGCAGATGGCCCAGTGCTCTACCGCTGCTTCCTGTCACGCTGTAATCAAACGACCCCTCATGCAGTCCACCAGTAACAACAAACACACTCCTGGTGTTTTCACACCGACTCGAGCGCCATGGTGTTACAGAAACTGTCCAAAATCCGGCCGGCCGCTGGTGACGCCATCGCCCTCACTAGCATGCAGATAAATTAGCAACAGAGAGACCTTTTCTTCATGCCTTTATCGCAATGTCAAGGTCTACCGGATGTAAAAAAAATAAATAAAAAAAAAAAAACACCTTTGACATGAAGGTGTGTTGGCTCAATTTTTTTTTGTACGTTTATGGTGCAGGTTTTTTTTTTTTTTTTTACCGAAACGTCATGTAAACGTAGAAGACATTCATTTAGGGAGGTACCTGATCACTGATCATAAGCGTAAACAAGATGCTGTGCAATCTTTCACTCTGTACTAAAAAAATTCAACGTCAGCACTCTGAACCTTTATATAAAGAGCATCTTGGGCGAATAGCCGATGTTGTTGGCTTACCGATGGCTTTTGACGTTGTTGTACTGAGGTATGCGCTGAATACATAAACACTGAACATTTCTCAGTGTTCAGTATCAGAACTGATGATGGTCCATGGAGAGAAGATTTCCACCCTTTAGTGCAGAGATTGATTCTGATAGACCTCAGATGATCCTAATAGAAAAAAAGTCGAGTTCTGGTTCTATTCCATCTGCTATTTTTTATTTTTTTTTATCTCGTGGGTCTGAAAAAAAAAAAAAATATTGAGTATAAATGTCTACGGGACGTCTGGGCCATCCTGTATATTAAATAAAACATTTTGCCTAACAGTGAAATTCAATAGGGAGCTATTAATTGCCCCCCGTGCGACTGATGTGTCTCGCCAAACTACAGTGCACGAGAAAACTGTTAAATCCTAACAACCGCAGTGTCAAATGCTGATATAAACCAATTTGCGGTGAGCTTGAATCTCTGAATCCTACGTTGAGGGGGTCGCACCATTAGCGCTCCAGTTTTCAGAGGAGATTTGCCACAAGTTTCCACTAGAGCCTTCGCCGAGCAGTGAGCGCACGGGTCCGAGATCATTAGCTAACTCGTTCTGTCATGGATGTAAGCCTTGTCTGTTTAGTTAACAATCATGGGGAAGACATGCTGCTGAGAGCACAAACTCATTTAGGGTATGAATCATTTCAGGGATGGACCGTTTCAACCGACCTACACAGCAACGATCTGGATCGCATTAACCAGCCTACGAGCTGTGAGCCTTGGACAAAAATCCCTTCATTGACAAGCTAAATGATCCAGGAGTGTGTTGTAGAAGAAGGAAAACACGTGGCATTAATCAGAAGTTCCCATCGACTGGCAATCAGCATGCACAAGTTTGCATATCTAGACAGCTTCAGAAATGTCCCATAATGACTTCATGTGGTTGGGAAAATGGAACGAGCCAAGGACTTATGGGTAAAATAGCGCAATATAATACAAAATTATTATTGCTCGAGGGAAATCAGCATGATTTCTACACAAAGAAGAAAGGCACAGACATAGGACTCTAAAGCATGACCTCATTCCTGCGTGCTTTTTTTTTTTTCTTTCTTTTTGTTGAGCAGTTCTAGTGTTATGTGTGTGACATTCAAACTACATTAAATCTGACTTTTAAACCGTCTCACTGTGTCGGCGTGAGCTTAGCATCGATGACACGGATTTGCATTTCAGACAGAAACCAATACTTAGAAGTATCGTTCAGAACCTTCTACAGTTCCACTGATGGCCAAATGTATTAAGACGACATGTGCCACGTATAATAGTGCGCGAAACGGATGATGACGTCATTGATTAGTTCGAGCCCATCTGATTGAGGAGATTGATGGCGCCAACTAGGGAATTCCTAAAAGAATTGAATATTTCTGTAGAGTACATGATCTTCAGGGATCAATCAAGCAGGCATGGATTGATCGAGTGACACCAGAGTACTGTACTGCAGATGTCTTTTTGACCCTGTGCCCAGCCTGATCCAGGAGGTTTTGAAGAATAATTCAATACAATTCAGTTTTATTCATAATGGTCGCAGAGCTGATTTTACAGGATCCGAAGAACATTAGGGAAACGAGTTTGAAAAGTCTGAGGAAATATGTACAAGTCATAATGATCAGGTTGTCCCTGATGAGCCAGCCAAGGACGACGGTGGCAAAGGAAAAACTCCCTGAGATGACAACGGGAAGAAACCTTGAGAGGAACCGGACTCAACAGGGAACCCGCCCTCATTTGTCTGATAACGGATAGCAGGGATTGATCTGCAGTCATACTGTGTGTCACGCAGCTGGAAATCCAATGTAACGGGAGATGTGTTTAAGTTAATTTGCAGTCCACTTTCATTATTTGAGGCGACTGTTTTAGGAATTTCAGGCCTGAAGTATTGAGCGACTGCAGTCACAAGTCATACTAAATATTGATTGTTGTATAGCGATTCCATTGCATAACATGAATTCTTCTTATTATCTTGACTGTCATTATTAAAATAAAAATAAGAAGGTCATTTCACCTTTAACATTCAATCAATGACATCATTTTCATCGGAACTGAAAACATAGAACGTATTGCCTGCAAAACATGTTAGTTGTAATTATTGTTTATGTTCTGCCACACTAAAGGCAAGAAACTTACTGACGGGTACAAATGACTGACACCTGAGAGGCCTCCCCATTACCACTAAATGAACCTCTCTTCGCAAAAACAATCTTTTCTTTATTAAATATAAGCACACTTTTGCTTGCGATTATGCAAAGTGTTCACATTACAAGTCCCTGTAAATGATCTGTTACTATGGAAACCATAGCATATTACACCATAGCAGCATACACTGTTGCAAGCACACAATCTGAATTACAGCCATCAGTGGTGCTGTTATAGAAAACTCATCAACACCTTCCCACCAGGCAGAATAAAGACCTCAACAGCCCTGTGCCATAAATTCTTCTATCAAAGAACGAAACAAGGACCCGGTCTCGGCCATGGTGGTGACGCTAAGTAAAATATGATGAGTCTCTGGAAACCTCTGTTAAGATCGTGAACGGCGGCTGGTTAAATCATCCTGTGCCTCTTACATCTGATGGCTTAATGATACAATTTACATCAGAATTCAATCAGAGAAGTTATATATAGACCTAAATGGGCAATTTAAAAGTGATTTCCTGTGCTCACGACTTTATTATTCCATGGTCGGGTTGACATTTGAATGGAGATAGCCTGATTACTCCGATTCTTCTTGATCTCGTAGATTAAGCACACATTTATCTTATTTAAAACTCATTTTTCTGAACAATGTTTCTTTGAGCGCGTGGAACACTTGCGCAGCTAGAAATAATCACGCTTCTTTTAAAGATCAGAGACGATGCATGTTCTTCAAACGTCCCTTAAATGTTCGACAGGGAATCGCGTTGAGGTTTGAAATTTTTTCCTGGTATGACACACGAGCATAATTAGCGTACATTATAAAAATGAAATGAAACAAAAAACAACAACAACAACAAAAAAAAAGATCAATTCTATTCAAGTGTTTTTCTTTAGTGAGGATTTTCTAGATATTTGTCTATTAAGGGACAGTCACAGAGAAGGGACCGTCTTCATCATGTTTGCATGCTTTTCTTTTTACATCCAGAACTCATTTTAATACAAAATATGACTTCATATACTATAGTTTATGCAGGCTGAATTTGATCATTAGCAAGCCAAATATGTGTACTGAAAAATCAATAACTTAACCTAATAACTAAATAATGGCCTTTAAAATGTCATCTATATTTTACTGTTCTGCATTTAAACTACCATCCGCCACTTTTTTGCCCATGTTTCCGGGAATGTTTTCATATAAATTAAAATTTACCATAAAATATCAATTCAGACTCAGTGTATCACCTGGGATGACTTCGTCCTTCATATAAATCCCTGAGAAATACACATTACCCATTATCCATGCATGTGTGGGTTAGGGTTATTATCCATGCATGCACGTATACAACAATATAACAATCCTTGTTTCTGAGTCTTAGGCTGACTTTATCTACTTGCTTGTGCTTTCATTTCTCGGAGTAAAACCTGGCCAAGAACTAGTGAGTGAAAGTTTCATACACTGTAGTTCACCCCGTTCCACCTGCACTCCCCTTCAACTTGTAACTGAAGAGCACGCCTAGGAGCGACTGAAGGGGTCATGGATTCGAGACCCGGTGTGACATCTTGTTCTTTTCAATTAAGTGCCGAGACGTAAGCACAGCCTGTGATCTGACTGCACTGTGGAGCGCCGGGCCACGGGAGAGCATCCGGATGTCTCTGCTTCTGTTTCTAACATGTTTAACAATTTACCTTCCGCATGCGAGGCTAGAAGACAGGAGGTCTCCGCAGCTGCCTTGTGTCAGGTCTAGCTTTTGTTGTTGCTAGTGAGCTGATAGCAGTTTCACTGGATGTAGTAGAGGTAGACATTGTGTGTGTAACTTTGAGAGAGAGAGAGTAGAGCAGACTTCATACTTTCACACTTTCCCAGACACCAGCTCATCCTTCTGACACTCGTCCAACACCTCGGCCCATCAATCTGACCATGGCCAATCAATGAGATGGCATGCTGGAGCTAGATTAACTGCCTCACTCCTTCATCACTCTACACCGCTCACCTGGCTGACTGCATTCTTTATTCCCTGTCTTTTTTTTTCCCCTCCAAAAAAACAGCACAGAGATAGAAAATCAGGATCAATAATGAGCCGTATCTCATCCTCCGACATCGCTAACTCTCTCTCGCGCGCGCGCTATCACTGATGCCATCAGATGACACTTTATATAAGCCATAATGCCTCTGTATTACCTGTATCTCTTATAACGCCATCAAATGTCAGCGATCTCCATCCTCTGTGGCCGATCCCGTTCTTAGTCCTTACTCTGTGATACACGCCAGACTCAATGACACAAGACTGTACATCCCGGCAGTTCGTACACATGTTTATTGGAAATCGTTTCTTCCGACGTAGAAAATTCAGCCGTTATAGCTTATAAAGCACTTAGAGCTCGAAGCGGCAATTTTCGCGCAACACCCAGCCCCGCGGCTAACAATACCGCTCCATTTTCTCCTTTTTCTTCCTTATGCTCTTCTCAATAACCCTGAATATTGTGAAACAAAGCTGAACTTGAACAGGCATCCACCATCCATCAACCATTACGGCACTGTTAACGCATCTACCTGTCCTCTTTCCAGCTGCAGATTGCGGTAGTCAGGCACAATAACTTTTTTTTCTTACTCTAATAGCGACAATTGCTTTGTTTTGTTTTTTCCTTCTCTGTGCCAGACTATTTCAGTCGCTAAATCAAAAGCTCTGAAGGCCACTGCACATTTATTCCGTATTTCCAAAGAAAGCGTTCCATGAGAATGAAGTTAGAGAGTTTTTTTTTTTCCCCCTTGTATTAAGATCAACGAGCATGTGAAAGGCTGCATTTGCAATATAGCTCAGACCTGCATGCATGTTTATGAATGAGTGACAGACTCTTCTAAAACGCTCGGGGAAAAACTCAATATAGACAGTCGTCCATCTTGTTCCCTCTTCTCTGACGCACCGCCACATCCGGCGCGCCGGCCTTAAATCTCACCGTAGCCTGCTATTCTGGGAAATGTGATGTCATACGGCCTCAAGGTAGATAAACAAATAAATAAATGCAGATCCTCCATTGAAAAAGTGACAATCTGTCACACCTGTCAATACTGACTGCTCCCATCTTCCCCACCTTGAACTTCCTGCAACTTTTCTGAACAGCTCATTTGTCCCGTGTCGTCTGCAGCTGAGGCTGAGAGCTTGAACACTTCAAATCCAAGTATGCTTATAGGAGCTCACGCTTCACACTGAGACAGGGAGATATTTACAATCATGCGGGCCTTTTTTGAAAGAATGTGTCAGAGCCTGTCAAGAGAAGTGATTGCAGCACGTAGGGCAGAATAAACAGAAGTGTGTGCATGTATTACAAAAAAATATATATAGTGAGAGAGATGATGAGGTGCATACAGATGATATTCTACATTGTTTGTGCAACATGCACACACACGATGGATGGATGGATGGATGGATGGATGGATGGATGGATGGATGGATGGATGGATGGATGGATGGATGGATGGATGGATGGATGGATGGATGGATGGATGGATGGATGGATGGATGGATGGATGGATGGATGGATGGATGGATGGACCAAGATACACTATTTGACCATAATAGCACAGCCAATAAGATGACTGAGGAACTCACCAGGTGTTCTGAATGGCAAGTTTCATTATAAAAAGCTTCTAGATGAAAGGTTGGATAAAACCAAAGTTGTAGGCTCGAGCTACCTTCAAGAGGAACTACTTTTACAAGAATACATTAAATGTAAGATGTGGGAGTGGTGGCTCAGGTGGCTAAAGCTCTATGTTGTTGATTTTCGGCTCTGAGGAACCAGGTTCAAGTCCCGCCGTCGGTGGGTTGCCACACCCCCATACTACCCAGCTACTACATGCAGTGCCGGACCCATTCGAGGAACATGTAATATAATTTAAACATGTTAAAAATGTTAACATTTGAGATGTTCTAAAACGTCATAATCTTTAAAAAATTTTAATCGACTGACAGCACAATATGGACATTTTCCTCACCGATCATCCTCCCCATGATGGAACGAGTATTGACAGAGTCGTCCAGGCCCTCGACACCTCCAGGGTAGATAGAGTGAGAGATGCGACGCTCCTGGTCCTCATGAGAGCGATTTAGCGACACCTCAGACGCCGATGGACTTCTTGCCCCATCCTGATAAGAAAAGAGCAATAAAAAAACAATTATTTGTTAATAACAAGTATAACCTGAATAAATAAAATAACCAACACTGAGATGTCAGCTTATATGAACGGCCAGAGAAGCTGATGGTGATGATGATACAATAATACAATATGCAGCTGAAATAAAACGATGTTAACCGACCCTATAAATAACAATACATTCATACTGTATGTACGACAAAACATTTCATCACGGTCTCTGGTTTAATCCTAAACCGGGTTACTATCTGTGTGGGGGTTTTACAGCCATGTCCATGTGGGTTTCCTCTAACCTCTCTAAATTGCCCGTGTCTAATGATTTTCTAAAGAGAGCTTGCTTACTTATCACAGAAACATTAACAAATAGCAGAACGTACTGTTAGAGGAAGTGATCAACTTTGGGCTGGTAATGGTCTGACACAAAGCAATTTCCTGCCAGGAAGTAAGGAATTCTTGAAGGAAGGAAAAATGGAAGAGAGGAAGGAAGGAAACAAAAACAAACAAAAAAGGAAGGAAAGATTAAGGATGTCAGCTAGAAAGTAAAGGAAGTTAGTCAGGAAAGAACACCAACGCCCATTAATTAAAAGGTAAGTAAGTAAAGAAAGACATTTTAAAAAAGGAAAGAAAGATTTTTTCCCAACAGTGCTTGGTTGGTTGATCGTACTTCTAATTAGTCCAGTTTAAGGATACATCTAATGATGGGAACTTCAAAGCAATTGGCTCTGGTTAAGAGCGTCTGCCAAATGCCTAAATGTTGCTCGATAGCTCAGGACTGGAGGTCCCTACAGTTTTCCTGATCCTCCAGTAACGAACTGGACTCCATATTAACATAAAGACATCAACTGTTATATTGAACTTCCAGTTTCCTAACACACAGTATGACTTCAGATCAATCCCTGCTATCCGTTATCACCCAGATGAGGATGGGTTCCTCTCAAGGTTTCTTTCTATTTCCATCTCGCCACCGTCGTCCTTGGCTTGTTCATCAGGGACAATCTCATCATTTTGAATCATACACACTTTTCACATTTCCATAATTTTCTTTTGATTGTGTAAAGCTGCATTGCGACAAGGAAAATAGTGCTATACAAATAAAATTTAATTGTAAATCTAAGTGTCAAGTCAGAATGTGTAGTCAGGGAAGATTTGGAATACATGGACGTCCATGTAAGCGTCAGTATTTATCTATTAGAACGTGGACTTAAATGAAACCTCTGTGAGAACGTCATACCTTGCTACATTACATTACTACTAGACAGCATGAACTAAAGCACTATTCTAGTTAAAGACGGCATGGATTTCCCATCTCCGATTCCTGTCAGCAGTCATAAAAAGTCCGTACAGAGGTCAGTGTATTGCATTAGTGACCCTCCAACGTACCGGGCACTTTCTTTAAGTGTCAGTCTTCAGTGAACGCCTCAAGGTTGTGAGAAGGAGAAGACCCATCACTTTCCACAAATGGAGAAAAAGTGACTTTCCAAAGGCCATGCTGAACATTACAGTGGCGAAAGCTTTAAGTGTGGACATTAAATGTCAAAAGGTTTTGACTTTCACGGCCATAGAAAAACAAGCATGCTGCGTTCCTTAGGCAGTAAGTGCAGCAGAAGCTCATGACGCTGTACAGTTGGAGATAGATATATGAAGTGTGTGTCACTATACTGCAGCTTGGGAAAACACGGAGCGGCTTTGACAGACCGCACATAACCCTGGAGCGAATGTAAAGAAATACAGTATATATGAAACGCATTTATTAGCCGTCATACAGTGACATACCTGGAGCAGAAAACCGGTTGAGTCAGGATTTGGGAGAAATCCCAATGTGGTGAAAATATCCCTGGGATAAAACCCTTTCCCAAGTCAATCCTGGCTATGAACTCGAGTACTCGGGCCAAGTGTGAAAATGCTCTTTGTAGCTTTCCCCGCTAAGGGATGAGACACGGACTCTTATGTAATATGCTGTATATGAACAGAGAGACACTACACCGGCACTGGGGAGAGGTGGGAATGGATTGGCTCTAGAAGCTGGCAACTTCAATAACTCGCAAAGATGGAGTGGGTGGAAATCGACAGGGTCTGAGTAGACCTCGGTGTAGTGTGAAATTGTGAGCACACAGACACCCGCAGACACACACACAAACTATAAAACCAAGCCCTCCATTCAACAGCGTGAGTCTGTTAATATCCCCTCGTGTGATGGCAGCAACAGGAGACAAAAGCGCCTGGAAAGCACCTCCTAACGATATTTAATGCTCCTCTTTGGAAACATCTGTGAAATCCTGATAGTCATCCATGTGAAGTCTCAGGACGAGGATCGAGGGCTGCTTTGGCAGCTTCCCTGGAGCTGAGTGCGAATAGATAAATAGAATCAGAGCTAGCAAGTGTTAATACACAAGACGGGGACTGAGACTCAGATATGATCCGGGTTGGAGTATGGAATGACGAAGGGTCTGGAATCGTGCAGTCACGTGATCAGCAATCAAAACATTCGCCGTCCTGTATAAAACACCAACAAAAGCCCAATGACGATGAATCGCAGCCCGAATTGGTCTCCATGGAGTTTACTGAACCCACGACCAGAGCCCAGAGAACAGTCCATGTAGAGAAACGGCAGTCACTCAAACAAGTTTTTATCCGGCTCCAGCTGTTCTTTACATTACTTTTGAGTAGAGTGCACTGGCAGATTTGCGATATGGTGATCTCATCAGGTGATGATTAAACCATCATTTAGTAAAATGTACAGAATTTTTTTTTTTAGAGCAGAATATCAGCTACATCCTGCTATTAAACACCTCCGTTCCTAACCCGTTTTTCTTCCTGCCTTGCCATCCACCTGTCATTCCGCTATCTGTGCGGTTTGACAAGTGAATGACATCCCGGCATGTACGCTCAAACCGGTGTATTTAGTCGTTTAGCAAGTATAATAAAAGTGTGAGAGTAAAAAAAATTAGTCTGACAGGTGTTCTATTACAAGGAAGGATGGAGAAGGCTGTAGGTGTGAGAGAACTTTTTTTTTTTTTTTTTTTGTAGCAGCCTCTCATTTTCACCATGGCCTCCAATCAAAAATAAATAAATAAATCGACAAACAATTTAAAAAGCGTGCTCTAATAAGACGTTTATTACACTTTGGCGTGTGCGGTTATAGAAAAATAATCAACTTTGGGTTGGAAATGGTCCAAAGGCAAAGTATTTTCTATTAGTATTTTGCTATCCAGTAGCTCTAACATCTGTAAGATCCTGCCAGCTTTGCATCACACCAACTTGCTTCGGCTTATTTACCTAACAGCGCGCACCGTTGTGTTTTATTACTTGCTTCAAAAAAACAAAAAAAAAAGTATGAATATGAATATGTAATATAATATATCGTCAGGACAGTGCGCAAGTCACAAACTAGGGAGAAAAAATAAACAAACAAACGAAACAAAAAAAAAACATTATAACTTTTCCAGCGCTGGAAAATATGAAAAAATAAATTATGATTAATATTTTAGGAAAATTTCTCCGTAATGAGTATGTGAAACAAAGTTATTACAAACGTGCTTATTATTCACGTTTATGCATAATCTGTCCTACCTCGTGCTTAAACATTAATCATATTTAATACAATTAAGCAGAAGGTTTTAACAGCAGTGTGTGGTGCAGTAAAGAGTAAATCTTAATCATTTTACTTCACTTTTAGACTAACCAGGCCCTCTTGTCTTTTTCATTTATTTATTTTTCTTAAACTGCCTCTGTGCACAGAGAGAGAGAGAGAGAGAGGTGAACATACTATACTGTAGCTGCAATTA
This sequence comes from Clarias fuscus, assembly GCA_030347435.1. Classification (NCBI taxonomy): domain Eukaryota; kingdom Metazoa; phylum Chordata; class Actinopteri; order Siluriformes; family Clariidae; genus Clarias; species Clarias fuscus. Next base: position 31,393,451 of record CM059207.1, read on the forward strand.
AAGTATTACATCTATAGAATCGTCTGTATTAACACTGATAAAAATAAGTGAACTCTCAGCATCGTGATAAAAAAAAAATAATAATCATCACTTAGCTCTTACTCTAATAACGCTAATTAGCGGGTCGAATGAGATAGCACTCTAGATAAATTAACACCCTTAGCTAAGCATGAAAGAGGACACAGAATGCAGTACGCATCAGCAGAGAACTAACTGGTGCTTTATTTAATTACTCAATCATTTAAATTATTTCCTGTGTCCACCCGTTCCACATACGCTAGCAGGGAATAATGGGGGGTTTGGAGGAGAGAGAAAGAAATAGCGAGGCTCTGAGACTCTACACTGGGTGAAAATGTATAAATGAAAATCGTGAAGTCTGGGGTGTTTATTAAAATGTCAGTTTGTTATATTAGCATTAGAAGCGCCGTCGTCGTGAGCAGAACCCCGTCTGCGATGATGGAGTCAATTCCGGCGTGGAGGTGATCTGCTCCGTGTCTGTGCCGGCATTAGCCAGGGGACCCTGTACTATTTATTATAAATGAGAAATTTAATGAAGTCTGGAGCTGACGACTCATCTAGGCTGGCTTCATGAGGAAAGCAGACTCGAGTCGCGTGGCCCGGGTCAATGCAATTACAACGGCGCTGTGAAGACGCCACTCAGGCTTATTGTAAGGTCGGACCTCGGTGAGCTCTCCATTGTAAAACCGGAGGTGTGTTTTATCAACTTTTTAATCTTGGGGAATGAGATCTGATAAAAAATGTTAGCTTTGACAGCAGACACTTGCGGATGTTTTAAAAGTTTTGGTTGCAAGTGAGAAACAAAAAATACATAATTATATTAATAGTAATACATTAACTCTAACTCTTTTGTATGAGTAACATGTTTATTTGTCGCATTCTCGCCTTAACACCACCCACATCATCTGTCTGAGAATGCATTGAAAAGTGAGTCGATTAAAATGTTCTCATCTGACGAGAGATCATTAAGAAGTCTCGGCACTCCTGACGCTCTTCTCATTCCGAGGTGCGTTGTTTATAAGTGGCCTTGGTGCCCTCGTGAGGAGGCTGACGATTAGCCCCAGGTCTACTGAGAACCAGGCATGATGATGATAAGCAGCACATAAGATTTGCAGATCTTGATGGTAATACTGTATGAAGGTGAATGTACATAAATGTCTGCACTGGATCACTTTCACATAGGTCACGAGGTTATGAGTTCAAATTATGATGGAAAAAGATAAGAATAAAATAGTCTTACAGACACAAGTATTCAGCATGGAGTTCGCATGTAGTACAGTCAGGTCGTCAGCTGACTTCATTTAATTGCCATACTGTATAACGGTGCTGAGCCGAAGCCAAATCCAGATCATACAGGCTTGTACAGCGGCCACGAAGCACGACTGGTGCGTGCACTTCCCTTCGTACCCCGACACGCCCGTCTCTCCGGAATAGAGTCAATCTGGACTCATCAGATCTTTTTACATTACTCCAAAGTCCAGTCTTAATTCCTTTTTTTTTTTCCTTTTTACTGATGCAACTTTCTTAATCTTCGAAGTGATGTCATTTTCTCAAAGATGACAGTTTAGTACTATCCTTCCAGGTTTTAATGATGTGTTGGATAGTTCCTAACCCAACTCCAGTCATTTCAAATTAGACCGCAAATAATAATAATAAAAAAAAAAAATGACATCAATATACTGACTGCATAGGGTATAACGTTACCAGACGAATGTACTGTCGAGTACTAAGAATTCAGATCGAGTGTTATTTCAGGCAGAACAAAAGAAAGCTAGACAGATACATTAATTAACTAAGCAACAAACAAACAAATAAATAAATGCATTTATTCAGATAATTTTCATATGCTTCACATTCGAATGCCCCAAAAATGTTCAGCTATGTAAATTTAAACAGGACTGAGTCAAACAGCAGTGAAATTATTCCGACTGCCAGAACACGCACAGAGCCTGTCTGGACATGACAGCCCGTGTTTATGAGGCTTAAAGCCCACTGCCCTCTCCTCTCTGGACATAATTACAGGTTTTAATACTGTATGCCGCATGCATGCGATGCAAAAAACCTTCCAGAGGCTCAGCCAGGTCATTAGCCCTCATCACACGCCTCTATCCCTCCATCCTCCCTGCTTTTGTTCTTAGCCTGGAGAAAGTGCATTAGCATGTGCTGATGTGGATGGATTAAAGCTAATACAGTGCGGCTCATCAATGGGCTGCAGAAATGGATCATCGCTAAATCATAGCAAAGTGTGTGCGTGTGTGTGTGTGTGTGTGTGTGTGTGTGTTTGAGTTTGAGGATAAATTAGAAAAAAGAAAAAAAAAAAGAACTAACCAAAATAATGAAGAAATACTGTAATTACACTGCATCACATTAATTCTGCCGTTTCATCTGTATCAATGCTCCGTCTGCTCTGAGATTCAAGCGAGATCTCATTTCATTAATGGTGGAGCTGAGACCTTTAATTCAAGCAACAATATATACTGTAGCATGAAGTTGCTTTATGTTCCTCTGCAGTGATATTGATCGCTTTAATACATCCATAGATTTCGAATTTGTCTTGTACCGCTCTAGAACATTTACAAAACACTATGTTAGACGTCTCAGGTTATCTGGACAAATTACCCACATCTTTGATCACTTTTTTTTTATTAATTCAATTCCAGTCCAATGATTAACGTTACAACTGGTGTCTTTCACATTTTGTACCACTCTGCTTGAAAAACCCTTCAGATTACAGCAGCACAAGTTCTTTATGTTACTACACTACTGTAAGTACAGACAGTCAGTCGGGGAATCGGTTTAACAAATATGATGGGGAAAAACAGCCCGTCTGCCTACATACACTACAGCACGTCTAAAACTTTGTTAACTAAAGTGTGAATTCAGGCTGTACTCGTACGTAGCAGCTGTCAAAATGTCAAGGAATCACCGGCTGCCCAGTTGGAATGAAATCTTTAAATACGTTTTTCTTCCTTTCCACTTTCCTAGACATTAAAACGCCAGAACTTCATTTGTACTCTTAGATGTTCTTTGCACCATATGAAGGTTTCCACCCCCCCACTCCCTCTACCGCACACAATCTCAGATTCGCTCACAATAAACAATGTTCAATGATTCCATCCATCACCCTGTTATTTCTTCTGGGTCACACCAGTGACATGGCTAGGATGGATGTGTGCTGACGTTGGGAAGATCAAATGAGCTAGGTCAGACTGGAAGGTCTTTCTCCATCACTGATGGTAGTTGTTTGTGTCTCAGCAAGCCTCGGCCTAAACTTTCCCCCGAAGATCTGGAGCAGCTCAATACTAATACAGCCATAATTTACTGGCCACGTTGATTGATAGTGCTCTCCAGACACCATCGATCAGGCCTTTTCTTCAGCGAGACGGCCTCGTCTGGCGGCCGTGGTGTTTCCTTCCTCGCGTCAACTTGCATAAACATCATAGCCGTGCCACCTCATCTGCATGCGCCCCGCAGGCCTTACGTTCTCTTACATAACAATGACATTCAGAGAAAGTTTTTCCTTGCTTTCTGAATATCTGTAGTGCTTTTTTTGTTGTGCCGGGAAAGGAAGACAGGGGCTCTCTTGTGGGCCTGTCAGTCATGTAGGACACAGTTTCTGCCAGCACACAGGGGCCTTCATGCCAGCTGCTTTCATACCTCAGAGTCCTCATAGAAAAGACAGGTTAGGGGGAGAACGGGGAGGGGGCGAGGATGGGGATGGGGATGGGGATGGGGGGGGGGGGGGGGGGTTGAGAAAGGGCAAAATTGCAGAAACACTTTGAGAGAAGGAAAAACTTTTCAGTCAGATACTTTCGGCACTTCCTCTAGGGTTCGGCTTTCATAATTCTATCAATTTCACTGCCTTTCATGTGGTCAAGAGAGAGAAACGCTCTGCATGAAAGTCTCCACTTATGAAGCGGTCCCTACGGGGAGAGAGCTCTCAATCTGCTGAGCCGTGTGGAACAATGGAACCAACATCTCCATTTCAGTTAAATAAAGAAAGAAATAAATCAAATCAGCTCAATGTGGGGAAACAAGAAGAAAAAAATTCTCCTCATGCATAATTTATACAGAGGTGTGTGCGCTTGGGACATCATATATATAAATAATATATATATTTATATACTGTATATAGCAAAATATTCAGCAAATATTAAAAGTTCATACAGTATGTAATTTATCATGTATATAATTTATTTTCTAATTAATGTAATTGAAATTCACATACACATGATATATATATAGATATATACACACACACACACACTGTATAGATGTAGATATACTGTATATATAAAACCAAATATATACGCGCACACATATATATTACCAAAAGTCAATTTCAATTGAGTTCATTTTCTATTGGTACTTTAATATTCGCTGATTATTATATATTATATATATAATATATATATATATTAATAATGGGACGGCTGCCTCAGAAAGGACATCCGGCGTAAAACCTGTGCCAAGTCATTGTGCGAATCGGATGGTCCGCTGTGTCGACCCCTCGACGGGAGCGGCCGAAACAACAACAACGACAACAGTCAAACACACTGATAACTATACGAACCCAATATTAATTAAACAACATAATAATGGTCGGTGATTATCCACTGGCTTTACTTGCTCCATCCCTGGGGTTTCCTGGACATCACTTGGGGGAAAAACAATAGTTTAACCAATAATGACTCGCTAACACACCACTCAGAAAAGTGAGTCAGAAAAATGTGCTGCTGCTGTTTTACAGTACGTATAATCGCACGTCCTGAAATTTTGTGTGTGGTTTCTATAGACACCACATGAAAAGTATATACCTGTGTGTTGCTGCTGTTATTTTCAGCTCAGTGCTAACAAAACTCCCACACAATGTTCCTTATCAGAAAGCTTAAATTCTCCTGAGACGAACTGATGTCTTTCCTTACCACACATTTGCAATTTAATGTCAAATTCAGCTTTTTAGTGGTGCGCTTATTTATATTCACAGTTTCTGACAGAACCCATCACAATTAATCAGCTCTCTCCACAGCGTACAGATCTGTACACACGATCGTTCACCAACACCACTTTCACATTACATGAACTCGCTGAAAGTTACCGTCACATCCCGCGTATAGTCCTGACCTCACACCAAGCCACTTCCACATGTTTATAACATGAAAGGAGTTCCTGGGAGGCCAGCGTTCCAGACGTGAAGCAGGCAGTCTGATTATTTCTCCGGTGTACTGAAAAATCTTTCTACCTTCATGGTAGAAATCCAAGCACTAGTGAAACAGTGGGATAAGTGCATTATACAGTAATTTAGCAGGCGATTATATAGAGACATAAAGGGAGTTTTTACTCTCATAACTGCGTTCAGTTATGCTCGGCAATCAAAGTCCCGGTTTGACTTGAACGACCCTTGTAAAACGAATGTGGAATAACTGAACTCGGTAAGATGAACTGTGCGGATGTTAATGTCACATTCCATTAAAAACAAACATGGAGAAACATGAACAGTGACGCCCCTGTGACCTGCTCACATGTTCTAGTCTTTACATGAGTACGTAAGGGCTAAACTCGGGGAGGCAAACCAGCAAAATAATCAGCGAAAATTAATTGAATTGAAATGAACTGCATGAACACAACTAATAGAAACGCATGCTGCAAAGCACAAGTGCCGTGAAGCATTTATTTAATTATCATGCAACATAAGAGACTGTGAGGGACCAATCATATGCACATCATTATCTGTGTGGACCAGTGTGTGTGATGGCATAGTGGGGGAAAAAATGCAATGGTACTAGTATTACTAAAAGTAGCAGTAGCAACAACGGTGGCTTTAATCGTAAAAGAGGACGTAGTAGCAGTAGTGGAAGTAGAAGTAGTAAAGCATATGCATATATATATATATATATATATATATATATATATATATATATATATATATATATATATAATTTTTCTTTATTGTTGTTTTTTCTTTGGTTTAAAAAATTGATGGAGATCACGAAAGAGATGACAGCTCTTCATACTGAGTTTATAGTGCCAGAGAAACCAAATCGCACCGTTTCCATTTGGGTTTAACTGTGACTGACAGGATTATATATATATATATATATATATATATATATATAGAGCTATATATATTATAGAGCGAGCCTCCTGTTAGCATTGCGCTAATGTGCTGTTGTAATAATGATGGATTTGATTTACGGTGGACTGGGACGGCGAGGGCTAAGAACATAAAAGCATGGAGAATAAAACTACTACTACTGCTGGTGATATCACCGCTACTATTTTTAATCTACATCTACTGCTGCTACCGCTACTGCTAATATTACCAATACCGCTACTACTACTAATACTACTAGTACCGCTATTTATGCTACTCTTATTGCGGCTACTACTACTGCTGATGCTACTTCTGCTACAACAACAACTGCTACTACTATTGGTGCGGTCACGATGCTACTACTACTATAATACCGCTATAAGTAAGTCACAGTCATTACTTGTGACATCACCTTACCAAATTTCCAAGGTTTATGTACCTTTACACACCGTCATAGTATTTCTCCAGCACTCCGTCCTAGAGTACACTCAGCTATGCAGTAGCTACTGTAAATGATGCCATGATTTTGAACCTGCGACTGTACATTTTTACCTGGATTTCAGGTGTAGAAATAAAAACAGGCACCAAAATATATGGAAAAAATATATATATTCGTGTTAATAACTTCGATTTCACAGTATAGATGGATCTTGGTATTCTGAAATTGTGTAACAGTGGCAAACTGGCTTTCATCTCCCAGAAGCAAAATCCCCAACAGGCAATTCACTTTTCCTTCTCAATCTCGCCCTCTGTCCATTTCTCTACACCCATGTTTCACTCGAGGGAATCCACCATGACAATCTATCCACTTCCTTTCAGTATCCATCGTTCTCACTTTTTCACACTCTCACCCACCCTCTCGGTCTCTCATTACAGCTACGCCGTGTTCCTCTTTTGTAATCAGCAGGGGTCCAGGCCAGAGAACCAAACAACCCAACAAGCGTTTGATGGACAGATAAGAAGCGACCTTGGATCTTGGCAGCCCTGGAGGGGACGGATGACCTTGCTCTTCATTTATTTATTTTTTTTCTCCCCTTTCCCTTTTTAAATAATAAAATAGAAACGAGACGTGCGCACGGACATGAAACGGAGGAACAGCATGAGGTCCAGGCCTTCAAGTGCTGGCAGCAACAGGCACCAATCAAATCCTACCCACCTGCATTAGAGCGAGCGACATGCCTGGAAGGGTGTGTGTGGGGGGGGGGGATCATGGACGTGTGCGAACAGTATGACGATGATTTAGTGTGTTTGTCATTGGCGACTTAAATCATCAACTTCATGGCAACTTCTATTTACTGGGATCTTTACTTGCTCAACAAGTCTAAAAGGCATTTTCTAAAACAGCTTGAGGAAAGGAAGGGGCGCATAAAAGCGGAGAAATAACAGTTGATGTGTGATATTTCATAGATCCATTTCTTATCGTTCCAGATCAGTGTGAGCATATTCTGAAGCAGAATTGCTTTCGATCCTCCCCCTCGCCTCTCTCTCTCTCGGCCCTCTCTCAGACCTGATAAGAACTCCTCAGTCTAATTCACTTTTCCTGCAGTCACACTCTGTGCATAGTGCGGGACTCTGACTGCCAGTCACGCCCGCTGAGGAATCATAAACAGAGCTCTGTCTAAAAACCAATGGAATTTACCTAGACACTAAAGGGTGTTGACACGAACCGCGTGAGCTTCAGACGTCACCGCTGCCTGTCATAATATTTTCGGGTTCGGTGATGGAAGATAACACGGATCTCGATTCATCTTTTTATCTCGCACACTCACCTCATTCCTGCCGCTCACCATCCTGGCCACGATGAGTTGGATCAAGCCTCTTTTGTTGCTCTCAATAGACATGGACGTGCGTAGAGTCTCCATTGCCTCCTGGTTGGTCTTCGCCAGCAGGGATTCTCCGTTCACCGCGATCAACTGATCGTTCACCCTCAAGCGGCCATCCTGGTGACACGTGCGATCGATCGATTAGTATCAAATCGACAAGAAGGCGCCAGCACCGATTCTAAGAGACGATGGCGATGCTTACCTTGCAAGCGGCTCCTCCGTTGATGATGGACTTGACGAAGATGCCCAGGTCAGCATGGTTCTCTTTCGAGCGGTTGCCCTTTACGCTGACCCCTAACCCCGCCGAACCCGAATCGTTCAAAGGAATATCGAAGGTCAGGAACTCCCGCGTTCCATCGGGAGTAAGCACCAAGTCATCGTCCTCCGTTTTCTACAATGGAGGAGAGACAGAGAAATATCTTAAACATAACATCCCACTTGAGGAACATATTAAACCAAAGTGCACTTTTATAACTCCTGAGAGCGCATTAAGCGCGACAGAAAAGAAAAATGTCCGTGGAGCTACAATAGTCCATATTTCATGCACAGAGCAAACCAGTCAGGCTGCTGTTAGTTCATGACAAATGGATCAGACTGCACACAAGGCTGCTCGCAATACTGTAGCTGCGATTTCCACCGAGGAACTCGAGCAGAGGAACTTTAGCCTTTAGCTCCAGGCTGGAGCTCCTGGTCTGTTTCCATTGTAGTGTCCTTGTCACTAAAGTCACACGCTCAGCCACAGAAATGGACAACTTTCTCCACGCGACTATTTTTAGCCATTGCATCATTTCGAACAACGGACCAGAGTAAGATATCAGTGTTAGACTGGGTATCTGGTCGTAATGTTGATGTGAAACTGAAACCGCCATTAGTCTAATGGTCCCTGTTTTGAATGCGGCTCCGAAGCAAAAGGTCAAACGGATTGTAAAAATCGGTAGGAGTAAACAACGTGTCGATGAGGTGGGTGAGCACCGGTGTTCCAAGGCTGCTTTTACCTGCTCCTCGATTTGTCCTACTTTCACATGTACACTAGTAATTATGAAGCCTTTGTGCTCAAGGGTATAATTAATACATCTGTATCCTCATTTACAATTTACATAGATGGTTAGAAGTGTTCTTACACTTAGCTTGCACAGGGACTCGATCACTTATTGCTTTTGCATACTATAGAAGATTAACTCTTTGCAAATAGTAAGCACAAAGTTCAGGGCTGAAAGCCTGGCCTCACAGGAACTCCTACTGTAAAAAAAAAAAAAAAAAAAAAAACCTACATCAATTACATTCACTCATCCAAGCGTTTCACTAGTGCTTGGATAGCATCAAGGTGGAAAGTTTTCTCAGCACTCCGGAGCCATGATCCGGCATCCTGCTTCACGTCTGGAACGCTGGCCTCCCAGGAACTCCTTTAATGGCCCAAACATGTGGAAATGCTTTGGACTGAGGGCAGGACTGTACAAGGGATGTGACAATAACTCCCAAAAAAGAGAGTTCCTGTAACGTGCAATGGCTTTGATGTCTGGTTGTGCGTACAGTTGACACAGACTGATGCGTCTGTCCCGCAAGTCAGTGACGAGCAACATTTGAACCGTTCCAATGTTTAAGTGCGGCTAAGAATCGCATCATCGTACTGTAGTCAAGGGCTTCTGTAAATGTCGTCCGATTTTACACCTTTATGGGAAATAGTTGCTGTCTGAATCAGTAAAAATGATGAAATATCAGGTTTTGACTAAATTTCTCTCCCAATAATCTTTTCTGACATCTGCACTCGTGTGTCATGTTATAAAAAATATATTCAACCAAAACAACATGGAAATATTTTAGGTGGCCTTTCAATCACTCGGAGACAGCTTAATAAATGCGCGGTAGAAACAGTCAATCTGCCGGCGTGTCTCAACACTTAAGTGTTTCGCCTCAGGAGTTGCTCGAATTCTCGAACGCTTGCGACATAGCAAAATCGACATGCGCCTGATAAGTATTGTGATAATGATGTGATGGCACAAGGGCCATCCCTGACATTTCCACAAACAAAAACTAAAGTACTACATTACTTGTGACATGTTCAGTGTAAATATATTTAGCAGCAAATCTGAGCATGGTAGGCGTTCTCCCAACAGATTAATGCAGAAACTCTAGATGTTCAGTGAGGGTAACAAATTACATCATCGCCTCGTGGGCAAAATAATTACCCGCCATGTTGACGTACTGTAAAGCGAGCGTTCGCAGCATCTTATAGTGGCAACTGTAAACCACAGGGTTTCCCCAAAAGGATTCTCCATACATGTAGGAAATTAACATAATTAAACAATTACATGCAGAACACCAGATGTGTTAACACAAGTTCATCAAAGAGAGGCAGAGATGATGCTGTGTGTGAAATGGCAACCATGTAGACAATGTTTTTTTAAAAATGTTTTTTCACCCCCTATGTACAGTATTTGGTTGTTCTGCAACAACACCACTTTTAACAACAAACCTGCTAAAATATAAGGCCAATTCAAACCATATACACACAAAGTACAAAGCGATAAGCATGCACACACAAAAAAAAACAAAAAAACACACAGCATGCTGGAGAACGCCGATCGTCTGGCCTATGCAGCTGCAGCGAGGGAGCTTGAGATGCAGTCGAGTTATTAGGATGCGGCAGAGCACCAGAGTTCATTTTAACCCATCCTTTGCCGATTCATTCCACTACAGTTGCCATGGCAACCCAGACAGCTCTCCTCAGACAATAACTGGACTCAGGTAGCAGAGGAGGAGACAGGTGGAGGCAGAGAGCTTGCCATCGCCCTCCACCCAAACACCCCCCCCCCCTCCCCACCACCACCACCATTAAAATACCGTTTTATCTCTCTCTTTCTCTCTCTCTGTCTCACCATTTCCACACACTCAGACATTCTTTTTCTCGACCATACAGCTGTCAAAAGCGACTGCAAGCTCACAGACCTGAATGCCGTCTGTCTTTCTCCAGGCATTGATTTTGCTCTTTGTCTGCCGTGCCTGGTTTTTGTCAATGACTCCAGAGAGAGAGAGGATTCACAAGCAGCTCCGCTCCGAGGTGTCAGGGGCTGAATGCGACACCCTGATGAGGTGTCGTACGAGGTTTTAGGAAGGGATGATATTTAAAGTGTCATGACTAACACTGTTTTTTTTTTTTTTTTTTCAAGGATGATGACATTAAAGCATCATGCAGGACTTGGGAGAAGAGGGCAGAGAAAAGTATCCGAAGGTGACAGGAGAAGGGAGCAAGGTCACAGGAAGACAAATATAAAATAATATAAAATGCCGCAATGCACGAGGACAATACAGGATGTACAGTGTAAAACACAAAGTGGCCTTTTTTAAATACTGAATATATATCGTAAAATTATTAACTCTGTTCATACCACAACAGAGTTAAAAATCCGAAGCAATGTACTTACTCGTTGTCACAGAAATGACAGGTTTGTACACCTGGGCGAAAATGCTGTCGTTCCTATAGTAACACCTTACACACATGAACAGCTGCTTCACATGAGGCAATCGAAAGCTTATAAACGGTGCATCATAAAAAAATAATTACATGCTGTTCATTATTAAATTAAAAACCTGCTTGAATATATCTGCGACATTTCAAAAACAATGCACTTCTGGTAATGCATCATAACACATTTGTGTCTTTATTATTATACATAAAATTAATTATATTGTTTTGGAGGATGTGAATAAAGGTGATCAAACTTTTGCACATGCCACAGCTACATTCTGTTTTCTGAATTTAAGGTTTATCCAAAATGAAGTAAGAATGCAACCTTAATAATAATAAACCTTAATAATAATAATAAACCTTAATAATAATAATAATAATAATAATAATAATAAATAGGTTGCTGCAGTGGTTAGGTAATATAACTTAAAGATTAATGTAATAAGAAACTGCCAAGCAGTCTGTGGGAAACTCATAAACAGTACATTTAATAAAAGGAGACAAATTTGTGTCCAGGAAAGCCCCTACATTTTTTCGCCTTCTAAAATAGAAAAGTGCCACACTTGACCACGCATAGGGTTTTCCCAGACTGCCACAAAACCCTGCAGATCAGCGAGTCCGATTCGAGACGGGGCCTGACTCTGATCCAAGCGTCAGTGCTGAATCATGCTTCTGAGTCAGAAAAGCTAAATCTGGATTTCCTAAAGCGAGGACCAGAGGTTCAGACAGCTGTACTATCACTGCCAAAACCTCCATGGCAACCGAAAAATACAACTCCCCCAAACATTCCACAGGGTCGGTGCAACCGCTACAGTGGACACAGGGGCATATGTCTTCAACATTATCCAACATTACATACAGTACTGTGTATAGCCAAAGAAAATAAACCTGAACCTCGATGCTTGTTCAAAAGCTCATTTTTTTAAATTCATGATAAGACAGGCGTCTTACAATACACAGGCATCTATTAGGTTTATAGATCTGTAATGTGTGTGTGTGTATGTGTGTGTGGGTGTGTGAGAAAGTCCTGCACCACGCAATGTTCTAAGAGAGAAATCCTAAGCTATACACTTACATATAGAGACGGGTCCAATAGTCTGAGAGTACAAGCAGAAATACTTCTATTTAACATTTCTTTTCTAATTCAACACAATACTGACCAAAACATGAGTGAAAAGTAGATTTTTTAAAAAATATTTAAATACTGTTTGCTACGTCACATTTTAAACTTTAATGACGTAATAATGTGCACTGGCATGGTGGCTTAGTGGTTGGCACTGTTGCCTCACATCTGTGTGCATGGAGTTTGCAAAAGAATTGGCCTACACAGTTCCTAGTTGGACTACAGAGGTTCCTAGATTGATGGATAGATAGATGGACTCTATTGTGTGTGTGTGTGTGTGTGTATATACGTAACTTTATTCTTTCATGAGTTATTTACAAGTTTCTGACCACTTATAAAATGTGTTCAATGTGCTGCCCATTGTGATGGATTGTCAATGCAACCCTCTTCTCCCACTCTTCACACACTGATAGCAACACCGCAAGAGAAATGCCAGCACAGGCTTCCAGTATCCGTAGTTTCAGGTGCTGCACATCTCGCACCTTGGAGGGATCTATCCAATGTGGGTTAGGGTCAGACCAGTTGAATGGCCCCCAAGGTCTCCCGATCTGACCCCCTTAGACTTTTATCTTTGGGGTCATCTGAAGGCAATTGTCTATGTGTGAAGATACGAGATGTGCAGCACCTGAAACTATATTAGCAATAACTCCCAGTGAGATTGATGTTTGTGCATGATTGTGTGTACAGTTCCCACAGACAGGGGCGTCTCTACTGCAAATTGTCGACACGTTATTTGTCTATTTTGTCTATTTTCAACGATCAGGTGTGCACACACACACACACACACACACACACACACACACACACACACACACACACACACACACACACACACAGTAGAAACAGATCTATAAACACCATTGTTTTTCTTGTGAAATTCCCAATAAGTTTGATGTGTCACATGACCCTCTTCCTATTGAAAAAACACAAGTTGGATCCAAGATGGCCGACTTCCAAATGGCCACCATGGTCACCACCCATCTTGAAAAGTTTGTCCCCTCACATATACTAATGTGCCACAAACAGGACGTTAATATCACCAACCATTCCCATTTTATTAAGGTGTATCCATATAAATGGCCCACCCTGTATATATATATATATATTAATCATCTGCACTAATTCTTGGGCGATATTTAAATAAACGTGTACTGTAACTGCTTTGAAAAAAAAATTTTGATTCAAAAATATTGAAAAAAAATATTGATATTTAAATATTACCCAAGAATTAGTGCAGAATATTGATTGTTAAATATTCAAGATATTAAATATTTTACTTTCTTTATCTTGAATATTTCACATTTCCAATTTTAAGTGAAAAAAAGAAAACCCAACTGTAGAGCTATATACTCTCATGGCCAAAATTGTTGGCACCCCTGAAAATTTTCCAGAAAACCAAGTATTTCTCACAGAAAAGTACTGCACTAACACATGTTCTGCTATACACGTGTTTATTCTCTTTGTGTGTATTGGAACAAAACAACAACAAAAAAAGGGAGGGGAAAAAAAGCAAATGAGAAATACTTGATTTTCTGGAAAAGAAATTCAGGGGTGCCAACAATTTTGGCATATGAAAATGCATATTCCATCCACACACACACACACACACACACACACACACACACACACACTATTGCGAAATGTAGTAATCAATTCATTTATAATCAGACGGGATTTGGATTCATGCTTCATTGCTTGCCTTCGTTTCTCATGGACCAGCGTGGATTCAGCTGTGCATGCTAGAACAATAAAAAAAAATGTAAAAAAAAAAGAAGAAGAAAAAGAAAAAAAGCTTTGAGAGACAGCGGACAGAGACTGTCAGTAAGACGTAAAGAACAAAACGTAGAGGTGGGAAAGCACATTGTTTCTGTTTCACACAACCTCTCAGACTTTCCCCTACGCATCCACGACTGAACCAATTAGCAGTGTTTCATCCGCTCTCTCGTCTGAATGGGCTAAAGACATAAAGGTCACTGGAAATAAATTTAAGTGCATAAAGGAAATCAGTCAAGTATATAATTGCAAAAAGGGTTTTGTGCATGATAAGTATTTTAACATCATGAATTTCTTTTTTGTCCCCCCTGTTTCTTTCCAGTCGAGCGCTGATAAAAAAGTGCATATAAAACACCTCGGATTAATGTGGATTTCAAGCTTTCAGGTACAATTAAGCGAGAGAGAGAGAGAGAGAGTAGGTGAAATGAAAAAAAAAAGTAAGCTTAAAGGTCACAGCCCTGTTAACATTGACTAATCAGGGAGTCCTTACAGTCAAAGTAATTCTCAGATTATTCCTGAACGAGCATGACTAGGTCATGATTACCATTTTAAAATCACAATCAGGAATTTCTATTTTTAATGGCATCCCAATTTTATACTTGGCACATTAGCATGCACAGTATCAAGGCTTCATTTGAATGGTAGGCAAACAGCCGGGCGCGGGGTGAAATTGTTATGGAAATTGCTATTTTGGATCTTAAAGAAGGCGCGCGATGTGCGCAGTAATGCAAATTAACCCTCGCTGAACACGCAGACTGGGAACGACCTGCAGGTACAGTGGGACAGGACGTGGAAAATGATTCCAGCTGTAAACTTTAATCGCCAAATGAATTCTATAGATGTGTAGAACTCCTAATGTAATTTTAAAGACTCAAACAATATACTTGTACTGAACCATCCTGACTTAGTCTGTACCTTACACAGTAATCTCATGATCTGGTGGGATAGACGGCGATCCTCATTTCCGCTTATGATGTTTTCCCTGGCCGTTGCCACCTATACTTTTAAAAGCATTAGACAAACATGAATGCCACTTTAGCACCGTGTTACTGTACTGTATCTCGGTCCGAGATGAGCGTTCCCACAACAGCCCAGGCGTGTCCCTCGAAATGGTCCAAACCAGCTTGTTTATCAGTGCTCAACAATAATGCCATGCCAGCAGTCAGGCTAATTACTGCCACATCTGCTCAAAAAAAAAAAAAAAAAGTTACTAAACTGAAACAGGTGCCATCTCCAAACTGGTGTACAAAAAAAAAAAAAAATGCCCATCAACAAGCTACCATTGTCTTCCAGTGCACTTAGCAACAGTAGGCTTAATTACTGAAAACGTCTGGCTCATCCGCTTTGAACCATGGCACGACTTTTGGCACGTTTCTAACTCTAATAACCGTCATCAACAATACAGGTGCTCGTCTGCAAAACTGGAACAGAGAACGTCTAAATGAGCAAGAAGGATCGACAGAGAAAACAAGGGGAAGATTGCCGAGAGGGGGGGGGGGGGGGGCACAGGCAATAGAAGTTAAACATCTCAAGCATGGGGGATAGATGGGTATGAGGGTAATTTTCACAGCAGGGACACCAGACAATGAGAGACACTGAAGACGAAAGAGGGGTTTGATTGGCGAGCCAACCTGAAAATGTCACACTGACCATTGGAACAATCAAGCAGGAGGAGGAAAGTGTGAGTGATTGCTGGTAAACATGGTGTACCATGCATTTACTATACTCTGGATGAGTGAAAGAGCCTGGAAGACACCTGTGCTAGGACACTTTAGGAGGGGTTTAAGCTTAACAGAGCGTTCAAATCACTTTCAACACTTTCACACACCAATGTTAAATTCTATCCAGCACATAGTGTACGATAAAGAGTACCGATACTAAACTCGACATGCTCCCAAATACAGCAAAAGGTTTTAAGTATGGAACATGTCAAAAATATGTCTAAATAAAATAAAATGATAATAATGATGATAATATAGATCAACAGTACTATACTATTAAATTAATATTACTAATATAGGGTTTTTTGAGAAAATTATTGTGTTAAATGTACAAATGGCAGTTTGAGGGGCGTCAAACTGGGACTTGTGATGAAATTTCTTGTGAATGAAAGTATTTTTCACACTACTGTGATGAGACTCTTAGCCGCGGTAAAACATTTGAATGGTGCAAACGTTTTAAAGGAAGCCATGCGTCTGCGAATGACGACGTCAGAGCCCAGTGCAGTCGTTCCCATAAACACTCAGTAAGTGGAACGCCTGATCGTTGAAGATAGACAAATAACGTGTCGACAATTTGCAGTAGAGACGCCCCTGTCTGTGGGAACTGTACACACAATCATACACAAACATCAATCTCACTGGGAGTTATTGCTACACCCCCGTACAGTCCTGACCTCGCTCCTAGCCATTTCCATAAGTCTCGGGCCATTTAAGGACTTCCCGGGAGGCCAGGGTTTCAGGGTTGATGGTATTCAAGCACTAGTGCACTAATGCTGGGATAAGTGCATCAGAGTAGCAGGGATTAGGGATTATATAGAGAAATAAGTGGAGTTTTTACTCTGATATCACTGTTGTCCCGGTTTGACTTGGACGCCCCTCATACTGTACTGTATATTCACATGAATGTCCCAGGACTGTATCTTCATTATTTCATAAAAGCTTTCGGGTACTGACATTCTAAGAATGTTTAACCTGTAACTAAACCACAATATACATTTCCATAAACATTTTGATGCCAGTATGAGTGTGTTTGTGTGAGTGTGTATGTATGTGTATATATGTGTGTGTGTATATATGTGTATGTGTATATGTGTGTGTGTGTGTGTGTGTATGTGTATATGTGTGTGCGTGTGTGTGTGGCCACTGGTATTGTTTCCTAACACTCCACTCGTTCCATCTCACTCAAATCCAACGATAAACATCAGAATTGTACCTGTTTCTACTCTGTCTAATTACTGTATATTCCCTTTCCTTAACTGAGGAGAAGGTTATGTGCAGAATTATACGCCTGAGCGTTTATGTCTCCGAAACGGTACCAAATAGCCAAAAAAAACAACCTTATTATCATTTATATCTTGCAGGATTTCCACTGAAGGAAGCTGCCTGTCAGGGATTTACATTTAGTGCCTTCCAGTTTCCACATCATCTTTCAGGTAGACTGAGAAAAGCTCGGCTTCTCCGCCATGCTAATTCATACACTGTCAAAAAGACACATCTCCCTGTTCCTGTTCACTGGTATTCTGACTCTGTTTTCGCCTCTCTGTCTAAAGCCCAGTTTGCCCTCAACCTGAAGTGACACCTGAAGGTAAGGAAGTTGGCTGGATCTGCCGGAGAGGACTTAGTCGCACACTGTAGGCAAAACTTGCTGAATATGACCTCATCGTGACTGTAAAGCAGCAGAACTCAAAAGCATAACTCTCTAAGACAGCTAATTATATTAAAGCTGAAGGGGTGGGGTTGTGTGTGTGTGTGGGGGGGGGTAAAGACACCACTTTCTATGTCTATGACTGCAGACTCTGACCTGGCTCATCACAAGCATGGATGACACCCACTTAAGTTTTCGTCTTAACTTTTGTCTCAAATCACGCTGTGGACAGCTCACTGGCTCTTCCTGCGAATATTCTGCTGAGGTGAGCTAAAGGACAGGGTGGAAACGGGACAGAGCCTCAGAGCTGGCACAGAACTGGATGAAGTGGCTGAAGAGGTAAAAAGGATGGAAAAAATATATATATATTAATAAATAAATAAAAAACAGTGCCACAAAAATCTTATCCAAACTACACAATCCCTCATATCATGCCACACTCAAAAAAAACAAAAACAAAAAAAAAAGTCTGATACCAACCCATATGAGTAGGATATAAATAAATAAATAAATAAAAATAGTGCAGTTTGTGCCTACACCATAGTCAAGACTCGGCGGGTCCGTCAATATTAATAAATAATTCCTTAAGCTTAGCACCCTCTAAAAGTTATCCTCAGTGTGCTTCCATCAATACATCCAATAAAAGCTGGTTTAAGAGTGAGACTCATTCTCTGCTCACAGTTTAATAAATTGTTCTTCTCACTTTTCCTCCTTTTGGCCTGCACACTCAGCACAGAGGAAATGACTAGGGCCATAAATGTTAAGACGTGACCTTTCCTTTCTGGCGCTTGAGAAACACTGTGCTTGTGTACAGTATGTGTGCCTGCGTGCACATGTTTCTTGTGTATGAAGTTATTTAAGAAAGCGAGATATCATCTACTGTGAATAATTGTTACCATTTGGGAACGCGTGCAGTGTAAAGGTCTAACGCAACGGCCTAGATACTGTATTGCACAAAAGGAGGACTGTAAGAAAAGTTCGCGAGATTTCCGAAAAAAATTTGTATAACCCGGTTATTCACATGCTATTAAGTTGATTTAACGACACGTATGCTGTTTGACCTTCTTTAAACGTGTCAGAACACTCATCATTCTTTCTTTCCAAACAAAACTCTCTCGCACCCGAGTGAGAACATCCCGCTTCCCATCACGACTGAAATAATACATGCTTCACTAATATGGCGCAAGACAAGAGACAGGAACTCTTAAAACTCCCTCGACAATAAACTGCACATGTCCCAGCTGAGACAAAATATATATTATATATATATATATATATATACACATACACATACACATATACATATATACACACACACACACACACAATTATAAACATCTCCAGGGGCAGGGCTTAGCGCTTACGGACAATAAGCAAAGTTAGGACACTCCACTGTCAGGCATTTGTCTGAAGCTGGCCGCGCTGGAAAACATAAATCCAACTGTCAGTGCTCAAATTAATTGCGCAATTAAAATTCTCTTTGCTTGGCAGCCCTGGCGTCTAATGGATCTCTGACAAGTGCGATCTGATCATAAAGAGGACTTTAATGCAGTGTTTAATTACTGCTCTTTGCTGAACTGAGATGATGCGCCGTTCGCCCCGCCATCCGACGATCTGGCAGGCTGCTTTGCATCAGATCCGCGGCCGATTTCACCGGGTTGCACAAACGCTTAGGATTACCACGCAACAATGATGCAGATGTGCGAGTGAAAGAGGAACAGCTGGGTGGTTCTGAATCATTCTTTTAAGCATACCCTGTCAATCAGAACGTGCCATTGTGAATAATAGAAAGGCTGATTTTTTTTTTTTTAATAATATAATGTATACAAATCAGGATATCAGTATAATATATTGCATTTTTCATGGCCAATCAGTGGTTCTTATATATTATGTTGTACACAACTGATGCATTTTATAAACCTGTTATCAAGCTGTTCACGAATTGCATCCATTGTGTTAGGAGGAAAGGAAATCTTAAAAACTGTGCCGTGCATCCACTTAAATGACCATAAAGTAATAAGTAGTACACTAGTTATAAATTTTTTTGTTTTGTTTTAATTGGATAAAGGTTTGAACAACTGACATGGTCTCAAAGCAACACACAGATGTGGAAGATGATTCATACTGTAACAGCAAGATGAAACCCTCTGAACAGACATGAGGATAGAAACCTTAAGGAGAGCTCATGCTCAGAAGTGAATACAAGTGCGCTGTTTTGTGTAGAAAGCAAAAACGTGGCTGATTAAAGATGTAACAGGTTCAGATTCGTGACATATTTTGCTCTGTGCGCTCGGTTTTCCTGGACAACTTTTAAGCTGGCAGAGGTAACTACAGTACATCACACACTACATCATCTTTCTTTTTTTTTTTTTACGTGTCCAACTCTCGTCGCCACTTTTTTAAAATGGTGTCGGTGGCAATAAACCACCCTGGCTTAACCGAAATTCAAACAGATATGAAAAGCCGAGCTGCATGGTGAGCTTTTGCTCATTACCAGATCCGAACACAGCGGACGCGGCTGAGGCAACCTTTCTCTAGTAGCGGCGGCTCGCTGCTGCCAATTCCGACTCAACAGGTGAAAACCTGGGTGTTGTCACTTTCAATAAGCATTCGGTGACCGTGCTCGTGGAACAATTCATTTTCTCCCTTTTTCCCCCCCCTCCTTATCCTTCTGTCCGGCGTGCTTGCTGAGGCATGACATTGACTGATTTATTCCTCAAAAGAACGAGAAAGAGATAAGACAGAGAGTGTATTCGTGTGAAAGACAATATGCGACGTGCGCTCGTCGCTGCGGTTTGGTTTAGCGGCACGGACGCGTTCGAGGCAGCGGACACACCGGAAGATAAAATGTGCTGATAAACGTCCAATAGTGGTCAGGTGGCCCACAGCGGCATTCTTGTTTACGCGACGGAAACGTGTGGCGAGTTGTTATAATGCTGTCTGCCGCCTAGCACGCTGCGGGCCATATTAGACTGAGAGGTAATTGCCTCTGTGGACATGAATAATTCAAAGACGTGCGGCCATGGCCTTGGACTGAGTGCGAGTGTGTGTCTACAAAGTGGGAAGATGTCATTAAGTGCCATGTGCCTTCACGCAGTCCCCCCACCCATGCGCTTATCCCAGGTTTGTTTTCTATTTTGGACTGCTGATTTAGGGATTTCTGATGCCTCTGAGCCTCAGACTCTTATCCCAGCTGTCTCATCTGTTGCCTTTACTGTATATCTGTACATCTAGCTCAGGCCAAAAACACTGCCTGGATTCATTCTGAATCAACAAGTTTGGCTCTCAACAACGCTCGTACCCCGAAAACCCCTAGGACTAACTGGTCATAAATTCAGCGTGGGAAATCATGGTCGTCCTCACTCTCCTGTCCATCACAGAGTCTCCTCAGCCAATCAGACGCTTAGAGGAGCTTATGTACACAAAATGGCTGATGAGTGCGCTCCCCCTCCCTATGATGGGAAGAAAAATAAAATTCAGCTCTCACATTCCCAGACTGGAAGCTATTCGGCAAAACAAGAAAGAAGGAATTGACTCAGACTTAATCAGGAGGAAAATTGGATATAGAAAAAAAGGAAGAAAAACACTTGTTTAGCATGTAGGAGTTTTTTTTTCCCCCCTCGCAGGAGCTTTACAGTCATGCAATATCATTCTTCAGACTTCTCTTATCTTCTCTCGATCTATACAGGCAAATTGCAGCAACAGAGCGCTATAAATACCAAGACACAGGATCACACCATATCAGCATCTCCTTACTTAGCCAAGATTTAAGTGTTTGTGTAAATTCCCCAACATAACCCGGCTGTGTCCTCGCTGCACTGGTCTCTCACTCCCCTCGACTGAAACCAATCCTCCCTTCAACCTCTCTTCAACTCCTCTTCAAGGGCAGCGCTCCATTGATCCGAGCTTCTTTGGAGTTCACTAGAGTCTCAGACTCTCCCTCTCTCTCTCTCTCTATGTCTCTTTCACTCTCTTTTAGTCTTTTTTCCCATCCTTTAGATGGCGAAGGCTGGGCGCGAGCGTCAGAGCTCATTTTTCAGCGTCTCCCTGTGGACCTGCTCGCACTGTGAGTAAAGGTTAGAGCTGACACCCTTTTCACTAAGTCACTGTCTGTCCTGAGGAGCATCTGCCCAAAGCCTCGATACTCCCCCGAGCTCAGGAGAAGGCTAATCGCATGCACAGCACAGAAGCCGCGAGGTGAATAAATAGCATGAGTAGTTCTGTTAATGCCATTCGAAGCCCTATTAGACTTTCAAAGGAGCTCTAAGGATACGTGCAAACTAAAAATGTTATATCTGCAGTTTTATTATACAGAAAAGTATTAAATAAAGTTTGAACTTCAATATAAGGTGGAAAACAACATCTATAAAAGCCTAAATGCAGCTTTCCTTTATCGTCTGGAGCACTGCTGCCCAAAGTGAGGGCCATGGCCCCCTAGTGGGCTGTAAGGGTACTGAGGGTAGGCGAGGATACATTATTCTTGATAAATAAAATAGAAAGATTTAAATTTTGTAAGTAGGTATAAAATTCCCATAAAATATTTCTCATTATTCAGTATAGAAGTATTCACATTTAAAAGGCAACAAGAACTAATAAAACAAAAGGTATGGGTTTTAAACAACATATTACTTATTTATCTTAGTCTTGAGCATTCATAAGAGTTGAGATTAATGGTTTGGAGGCGACAGAAGATTTTCACACACTTGGCCTGCAGCCTTGTTATGTTTCTGAATGGCTGTCCTAGACATTAGATTAGTTCAAGGGAAGGGTCTTTGGAGCTGGACGACATCATCCACATAATCAACGAAGAATTAAGACATTTTGGCAAAATGTAATTGAGACACTGAAGACCCCCAACCTCATCACTGTCTATTCAAATGAAAATGTAAAATATTCATGTTACACAAGTCAAATGGTTTTACAGCTGCGCTCACTGATATATTTGCTGCTGATGGAGTGAAACAATGAGGAATATAGTTGCAAGCAACGATGAGCGGGCCCAAGCACCTTGTGCCATACGGGCGCACCGGAAAGACAGTGGCCACAGAGGGCACATGCATTTAAAGGGGACATATCAATCCATTATGACATACTTTTAGAAAGGGGGGATTTCATGTCAACACCTTCAAAAGGCCAGAAATGTTGGGGGGAAAAAAAGCATCAAACAATGAAATCACTGAAGGTGTCAGTCGATATATGATCTGATGTCAGTCGATATATGATCTGATGTCACTCGATACACGATATGATGTCACTCGATACACGATATGATGTCACTCGATATGATATCATACAAAGTTCAACCGCTTTTCAGCATGAGTTTAAGGCATCATCATGGCTGACCAGACTCTATGTCTTGAGGTCACATAGGCTGGGTTTCTCTGGCGATCATATAAAATCCCTAGGAGGAGTGTACTAAATTGAGATACATCATCAATGTCTATTAATATAAAAATATAGAATATTAATGCTACACAATTTACAGCTGGACTCACTTATGTATCTGCTTCTGATAGAGGAAAACTATGAGGAAAATGAGCAATAGAAAGTACAACAGATTTTTGCCATTCAAATAATTTCATTATTTTGCACTTTACTGTATATTCCCTTACTTGCTCACTTGCTTACGCACTTGTTCATTGGCTGCTGGCTGCAGTCCATATTAAACAGCTCTTGTTAGTGCCTATACATCACAAAACGCATCAGTCGCCATTAGGAGGCAATAACCTCATTGTGTCTGAAAGGCGCTAATTACCGTGTCATGTATCGCTTATCTCTGACTGCTCCACAAAAGAGCGGCTCAACTGCCGGCCTCTTTATATGCTGCACCAGACGACAGCCAACAACAGCATCCAACTCTCTGCTCCGGACCATATAACCTCCGTCTGGAGTTCCCACGACGCAGCGAGTTTAATTTGGAACTTTCCGGACTTTCAGGAGCACTGATGCAGCATTGTTTCCACCGTTCTTCTAGCCAACGAGCACAGACTCGCCCCCCACCACCTCCACATCATCCAGCCATCGAACCCGAATCCACTCACCCACCTACTCGCTGCCCATCTCCCTTTCGCTTTGAAAACATCAGACGAAATAAGCCGTCATTCTCCTCACTCTCTCCGCTTTGTCTGCAATAACCTTCAGCTGGGGAATGACGTCTCACTAATCTGATTTTTATGAACATGAGGGTATGGATTATTGAGATGCTTTAAAGCTGAACTGAGGGTGTTTTGAGCCAAAGCTCCCTGAATGGTAATGTGGCAATGAGAGTAATGAAGCGTCCAACTCGCTCTTTCTTTCAGTTCCTCTCAAAGCAAAACACTGAAAGCTTTGAGAATCACAGACTGAAAAACCATCCATAAGCAAAGAGGGACGGGGGAAAAAAAAATAAAAGACGACGACAAAGAAGAAGAAGGAGAGAAAGAAGGAATTTGGAACAGAAAGCGAAAGAAAGCGAGGAGAGATGAAGATAAGGACAGACAAAAGAGGGGCAAGAATTCCTATATGCTTGAAAGGGAAATGCTTTGTGTGTGTGTGTGAGAGAGAAAGAGGAGCGAGAGAGCTAGAGAGAGAGAGAGACATGTCACATCACACTCACACTTTCTGAGTTTCTTTTCATTACACTGCACTCTCTAAAGATCATCAGTTTATGTAGAATACACAACTTCGCTGCTTCAAAACTCATTCGCCCCTAAAGCTTGCGCAAAAGGCACAGGAAATTACACTGCACTCAAATATTACATCAGTCAGTCAGTGAGACACACACTGGGTGAAATATTATAACTATTTTCACCCTCATTATTCCAAATACAGCTTCTCGATCCGTTCTGAGAAATGAGCCAAAACTCAAGCGAAGGCGTGTGCAAACGTATGGTCCGGAGGTGTGATTCTGCATCTGATTAAATCAACAGTGTGAACTGCAGAAGTAAGAAAGTAAACATGGAGTGTGTGTGTGTGTTTTACCACTTCACGAGGCAGGAAGGCATCCTCCTGTCGGACGACCAGAAGACTAACAGTGCCTCCCATTGGAGTGGAGCGGAGAAGAGACACCACCTCTTCCTGAGACTTCCCGTTCAGATCCACCCCGTTCACCTAAACACACACACACACACACACACACACACACACACACACACACACACACACAATTTACTGTATTTGCACATACCAAAAACACATCATACCAGTTTTTAAATTAAGGTTTTTATTATTAATATTAATTATGATTTACTTCATAGCCCTGTGTGAAAAAGTGTTTGCCCCCATGTTACACTTAGCTGTGAGTTGCAATAGATCGTGATCATAATGTGCGGGAATATAATCACTATACGGACTTGTTGTTTGTATTCTTTATACTAGAGCACGGATTCATTCATTCATCAATACCACGTGATTCTGTATACAGCGTCACTTTGAGCCTATCCCAGGACACTTAGGGCACGAGGAGAGCTATACCCTGAACAGGGTACACTCCATCGCAGGACACACACACACCATTTAGTGTGTCTTTGGACTGTGGGAGGAAAACCACCAAGCACAGGAAGAACATGCAATCTCCATGCACACGGAGGCAGGAATCGAACCTGGCCGGGAATCGAACTCAGACCCTGGAGGTGCAAAGCGACGGTGCTAACCACTAAGCCACCATGCCGA
Organism: Clarias fuscus; assembly: GCA_030347435.1. NCBI lineage: Eukaryota > Metazoa > Chordata > Actinopteri > Siluriformes > Clariidae > Clarias > Clarias fuscus. The sequence continues at coordinate 31,418,764 of CM059207.1, forward strand.
CTTACTAGCACATTATTTTAACATGAATTGATGCTGATGTGTGTGCTTTTCATACTATATTACCTCTCGAGCAGAGTTTTTTTTTTTTTTTTTTAAACGCAGTACTCTTAGTGCGTGATCTAGTAATCATTTATTGACAGGGACATTAAAGTGCATTAAGGGTGTTTAGCAAATGTCTTAAATGTAAAAAGTATTCCTGCTGGGAACCATCGGAACCAAAAACCGCATATGTATTAGAGAATAGTTCTAGAGAGAACAATAAGAGAAATAGTTGCTTTTGGAAAATTAAACCATAAAACTTAAGACGGTTGAAAATTCAAACCTATTGGGACGCGACATAATTAAAAACACATGTGACCTAAATAACGACATGAATCTTCTTTTCAGTGCTTTCGAAACAACAGTGCAGCAACAAATTAAGGATCAGTAAACACAGTTTGTACATGAGGACAGAAGTAGTGCAAGTTAAGTTCTGTTCAGTTTTGATGCGTTACGTATACTGTAACATTACTGCACAGTGGAATTCTTTAGTCTTCGCCTTGCCGAGCTCTTCGCTAGGTGGCCAACACATCAGACTGAGGACTCCTACAGAGTGAACCCTGAGATGATCGTCTTATGTTGTCAATACGTTTTAAATTCTAAAATGAACGTCCTCACCATGCTTATAGTGTGGTTTTGAGACTTTGTCAGTTTGAACCTTTCTGACCCACTTTGTCACCCACAAGTCACTTGTCCTCATTTTTTTTTCCCATCTTGACCTTAAATCCATGCATTGCACTGTGATCACATCACTGATTCATAACGGATTATTGCAATATCGCATGAATAAGAGGGTGCATTATTTAGGTGTTCCTATTAAAGTGGCATCCATGATATCGTCACGTTTTATTTATTCATTGGGACAATTGCATATACGTTATATGTCTGACTGTCTGATTCTTCCCTAAGCGACAATCCATCTTAAAATTAGCTAAAAGCGGACACCGCACACCCCTCTAAAGAATACTGAAAGCTATTACACGATAAAAGGCATTTGGATATTAAAGTACAGAAATAGCAAAGAGCTGTGGTTAATTCCTTCGCTCCTCTCCTGCATCTGGGAACACAACCTGCTGATAGCGAACGCGCCCAAACATGGTTACAGACATGGTGTAAGTGTGGGTTCTGCCTGGTCTAATTTACACACCAGCGTGACCGTGGCGATGCTGACGAGGGGCGAGCGTGTGCACAGCGGTGAGTTGATGGAGCCAGGTGAGTGTGTGACTGGAGGCCAGTGAGATCTGAGTCAGCCTCATGGCTTCGGGCTCGAACTCCAGCAGGGACACAGGAACATGCAGGTGTGCCACTTTATTACTAAATTAAACGGCCACTTTTACAAGTTGACCTCAATTTTTTTTTTTGGTAACCTCTCGAAAAATACTTAGAAAGTCAACAATTGAACTTGTATAACTTTTTCCATTGTTTTGCACCTAAAGGACACTTTAAAGGATAATCCAGACATATCTCATTATATCTCTAAGCTCTAACAAGGTAAATAGTCAACAGTGGTCACAGCTGTCCCTGTAGCACTGTGACTGAAAAGAGGAATCATTACAAATCATCAGGAATAGTTGGAATATTTTGAAATGCAATAATTAAAATTCTTGCATTAAACCTTATGTCGATATCCAATTTAATCTACCGTACTGATCAAACCTTTGCAATCAGCACTTCTTAAAATGACTCCGCTTGCTTTTATGTGATACCTGTGAGAATTTTTATGTGGACACCTTTGGGTTTTTTTTTTTTTTTTTTGGTCTTTCTTGTTTTTTTTTTGTTTTTGTTTGTTTTAATAAGGTCAAGACTATGAGCAGTGTTGGGTGTAGCGTGTTATAAAGTAGCGTTGGAGTACCTGGATTACTTTTTTGATGTAACGTTAGCTCCGCCATTCAAGTACTCAGTTACGTTTTCAAAAATTGTAATCCGTTATTCAGACAATTGATGTAATCCGTGAGCCAGATAGCAGTCATTCCCAATCCATTAATGTGTGAGAGAGAGGAAGTCGTCCTACAAGCCCCGCCCCTGATAACCCGCCCCCCTCTGTTATTCCTGCTGTTATACCCCTATCTCACCTATGTGATTATGCGAGGACCGAGAAACGGAAAGATCGAAACCTAATCACAGCGCCAAAACTCGCGGCGAATCATTATGAACCGGACTTACGGCCACCGCGCGAAACCGCGTAGGTGAGATAGGGGTATTAGTAGTTAACAGATTATGGGCCAAACTTCGCTGAGTGATGATGGTAGAATAATTATAAAGGTCTTGACTAAAACAACATGCATGAGGAAGCACAAAGGAGTTTTTATTTACTGCAATGGAAAAGTACTCGAACTAGTTACTTTTATCAGAAAGTAACGCTGTAATGTAACGGATTACTTTTTGAAGACAGTAATTTCGTAATGTAAGTAGTTACTTTAAAAAGTAACGTCCCCCAACACTGCCTATGAGCAAGACAGACTCTTCACTCCAGAAATTCCAGCCATGAGATTCAGGAAGCAGGAAACAGAAAGTGAGAGTATGACTAAGAAAAAGCCGCAGGTATAAACCCATGCAAGGAGCTCGTCTGCGATAAGAAACAGGAAGTTCTGTGGAGCGAGAACAGCTGGCACGTTTTCCTCTTCTCACCTCCAGCAGACGGTCGCCGGCTTTCAGGTGGCCGTCTTGGATGGCGGCTCCGCGGGGAAGGATGTTCTTCACGTAGATCGGGGCGGAGTCTCCTATGGGGACGTCGCGTGACGTGATGCTGAAGCCGAGTCCCTCCGGACCTAAGAAAAACATCAAGCTCACATCTTAACACACACACAAATAAAAAAAAAAAAACCTTTACAAATGTAAACCTGTTTCTGGAACAGTGCCGTCTAACCATTGATGCACATATACCGTAAAGGCACGTCTTGCATACGAAAATGTCACACTTTAATAGTGATACTGCTTTTCCTGAAAACGCATTAATATAAACACGCATACAGTATTGCACACACGCTATGACTCACCTACTGAAACCACTGCAGAAGGCATTATATTGGCCGCAGTAAAATTACAGCCCAAGCTAAAGCCTGAAAGCTACTGTATCTAATAACCAATCAGAGTCCATCAGCGGGGCTATTTTCAAAAGCTTCAGGCAAGTGGAAAAAAGCAGGTTGCTGTGTGCTCCATTAGAGCAGAACTGGCCATATGTGAACGCACATATCAAACCATACAACACTCTAAACATATGACCAAACTGCAAACCCTAATTAAATGTTCAAGGCCCATCTGTGAGCACGGCAGATTTAGCTCCGTCTAAAGCGATGAGACATGAAGGGCTCACGAGTATAACAGGATCGCGACGGCGTACTGTAAATCCGAGTCTGGAAGTCAGATGAGTCGAGCGCTACAGGAAGTGCGAGACACTCGTTACAAGGCCAAGGTAATGCGGGCTCTTTTTGATGCCGCTTGATGCACTGAAGCATCAGGCAAATTGAGCTTTACAGCTTGCCACAGATGCTACTAAATCCTAGGGAAATGTTGTTAAGGGTTCAGGCATGGGGTCTCTAAAGCAATTTGCTCGCCATCCACAAAGCGACCTTTTTGGGAGAGGCAAATGAATATAAATGGGTGGACTGAGTGAAGCCGGAGAGCGCTATAGAGCAGGTCGGAGCAGGGAGCGTACGGCGGCGCTGACCTTATCACCGGAGCGGGCCCGCATTACTCAGAGAGCGCAGACGGCCGAGCGAGACGATGCAAAGAGCGATAGGAGCACGGGGATATGTGTATCTTCATTTTAAGCCACATTTATAGCCATCAAGTCAGGCTACTTCACTATTTGGGCCATTCGGAAAGCACTGCTCTTGGACTTCTCAACCCAGGGGGAGAGTAAACACGCGGCACTAAAACATACCGCGGCCTCATTCGGATCCATCTTCGCTGTTCATGGGTCTAATTTTAGACTTGTGTTGCACAGAAGAGGCAATCAGAGTCAACAAGATTGGCCTGAGAGGTTATTAGAGATAATCCAATGTGCTTTTTCCCCCCCCCCAAGTCTTAGGACATTAGGAGAGTCCAGCGCTAATGGTGCTCAATCAGGTAATTAGAGCAATGCCTCTCTAACAGCCGGCTAATTATTCACTGATGTCTTCACTTCCTTTTATTTGTCCCGGTAACGTGAATTTAAAATGATGGGGGAAGAAAAAAATATATATTTTTCTTTCCAAATTAGGCAAAAAAAAAAAAAAAAAAACGTCCTGATTTTAAACAATGAAGTTAACTACTGGTTAGAAGGCAAAAACTACTGAGGTGAAAATTGGGTTCTGCGTGGTCCATTATTTGATTAGGACAGGATGATTAATAAAGGAAAATAAAGAGAGAGAGAGAGAGAGAGAGAGAGAGAGAGAGAGAGAGAGAGAGAGAGAGAGAGAGAGAGATTTAAAGCCCTGTCCATTAAAGATCCTGTTTTACAACAGGAGGAAAAAATCTAAATAAATTACCAGAACGAGTCTCAAATTGGCCATTTCACATGGCCTTCCAGAAACCAGTCAAAAAGAAAAAGAAAGAAACATGGCTTGCTACAGAAATCTGAACATTTTAAAGAGCTTAGGCTATAAAACTGGAATTTCAAAAACAAACACAAAAAGCTGAGCTGACATGAAGGAAAAAACGACCTAGAGTAATTCTCCCAGAATGGTGAAAGCCTTGCTGTTGGTTAGACTGTAAATAAAGGCGCAGCCGGCAGGAGGTTCACTGGAGCAGAACCGGGTCAGAGCTGGCAGACTGTACAGTTTATATGAGAATCAGGGCTGCGTTTATGGGGTCAATCTCACCATCTCCGCTATAAATGAGAGGATTGTGGAAATGCAGCTGTTTGCTGTGAGGCTGGCAGACGGGCCGAGGTGTGTAGCGGTTGTTTAGCTGGAGTCGGCACGCGATGACTCCCTGCGATTAGCCCGCGACACCGTCCTCTCGTGTTAGAGCCGCCTTCAGCATCTCCCGCCAGCTCCGATAAAGCCTCGCGCCAAATCGTCAGCTCCCAGGATCTGCTGCATCAGGATCGGACATGCCGACAGGCCCGCGGTCATACGGTACAAGCGCTCTCTCCCTCTCTCTGTCCTCGTTCACTTTAAGTTAAACCACTGGGACGAAACAAGGAGGACACGATGGGTGGGTTTTCCCATTCAGGGAAAATATTCAACTTTGCTTCTGTGAGCAATATGTGAGGTCTGAGAGAGGAACACCTTAGACAAAACAATGACTATGATTTATTTATGGAGGAAACCAGGACTAGGCAAAAAAAAAAAAAAGAAGAAGAAAAAAAAGGATATTACTGTCTGTACAAAAAATTGTGTTAAAAATAATATTCTGAGGATCACACATTCAAATCTCAATAATGCCACGGCCTATTCATGGCCTGGAGTCCAAGATAGCAAAAGTAGAAATGCCTTTTGTGTGAACGTGACAACTTGCACGAGACAAACTAATAGTAGCTGTTTGTGAGCTCATGCATGAGAAAAGACAGGATACAGTAACGCCGTCCTTCAAGGGTTCAGCTGCCATGTGACCTAGCGTTAGAAGCAGCATGAACAGTATAGGAACAAATGAAATGAAAACAAAAAGGATCTTTCACTCTACCATGGGGTAAAAACAGGATAAAGCTCTCAGAGGGGAAGGATGAGAGGTACAGTACTTAGTGCTCCCACATTAATCACGGCTCTACAGCCAATCAGGGCGTCTGTGAGCTCACGCAAGCGGAAGGAGCGGATAGCGCTGTCCTCTGAGTGTGTTACTCCGCCCCCAACGGTGCGTGCAGCGAGTAGTTCAAAAAGATGCAGTCACCTGGCGTCACGTGGTTCGGAGGGAACACGTGATAGTCTTCGGCCCTCCCGACTGAGCCCCCTAGTGACAGGGAGGAATTGGACACGACTTAATTAGGGAGAAAATCGTGGAAACATCCCAAAAAAAAAAAAAAAAAAAAAAAACAGGGTAAAGTTCTTCACGTCAGTTTTCAAATTTTCAAAGAATTTTAACCTGAAGTGAGTACACAATGTACGGCGTTACAACACCCGAGCGAGATGACGTAAGCTTATCATAGTGTGGATGTTTATACTTAGTTGCATAGTAGAAACATTTCCTTCTATATTGCTAAAATAAGCCGAGCGCTGTCCAAAATGTACTTTGTGGTTCAGAGAAATTACAACCGCTTGCATTTATTATTTACTTCTTGAGTTACTGTAGCAAGCTCGTTACTTTCTTGTTTGGCAAATAAATGCATTAAGCACTAGACTAAACTACACATGGCAAAAAAAAAAAAAAAAACATCATGTCCTATGCGAATGTGTTAACTTACTAAATCATCACTGGTTAATGTGTAATAAGTAATGCTAACTACAGTGGGATTGATTTTTTGACTACTCAAGTAATGCCTCATGGACAGTATTTTCCATCGAGCGCGCGCGCACGCGCACACACACACACACACACACACACACACACACACACACACACACACACATACCTTAAACGTACATTTACATCAAATACCGCACAGAGCTTTATCAATAATCTTCCAGAATTATCAACTTTGATTGGATCGCCATCTGACTTCACAGAACTCGAACAGGCGAATGAATATCTAGAGTCAGCACTTCGTTATAGCTTAGATAATGTAGCTCCAGTTAAAAGGAAAATGATTAGAGATAATAAACTCGCTCCTTAGTATAATGACCCCACACGTGCCTTAAAACAAACCGCTCGAAAATTCGAACGTAAATGACACCAAACTAAATTGTTAGTATTCAAAATAGCTTGGAAGGAGAGCATCCTGAACTATAAAAAAGCTCTCAGTGATGCTAGATCAACGTATCTCTCCACTCTTATAGAAAATAACAAAAACAACCCGAGATTTTTATTTAATACCATAGCTAAATTAACTAAAAACAAAACCACTGCAGAAATCTCCACAACAACATCATGCAGTAGTGAGGATTTCATGAACTTTTTCAATAACAAAATCATAAATATTAGGCAAAATATTTAAATAATACAGATGATCTAACCACATCACATCAGAACTTAGAACACTTTACTCCCCTTGAAGCGAGGGGACTAATTTCACTCATCTCTTCTTCAAAATCGTCAACCTGTATATTAGATCCTATACCGACACATTTTCTTAAACAGATAGTACCAGCAATAATAGAACCCCTGTTGAAAGTAATTAACTGTTCACTCAGTAGTGGGTATGTCCCCAAATCCTTTAAATTAGCCGTTATTAAACCGCTAATCAAGAAACCTGACCTTGACCCCTGTCTGCTTTCCAATTACAGGCCGATATCAAACCTTCCCTTTATCTCCAAGATTTTGGAAAAGGTAGTATCACAGCAGCTATGTTCACATCTACACAGAAATAGCATAAATGAACTGTATCAGTCAGGATTTAGGCCTCATCACAGCACAGAGGCAGCACTTGTTAAAGTAGTAAACGACCTCCTATGGGCCTCTGATCAGGGTTGCGTCACTATACTTGTGTTACTGAACCTTAGTGCAGCTTTTGACACCATTGATCATAGTATTCTCCTTCACAGATTAGAAAAGGTAGTAGGAATTAAGGGAACTGCCCTCTTGTGGCTCAGATCCTATTTGACGGATCGTTATCAGTTTGTAGATTTAGACGGTGACCATTCCTCAGGTTCTCAAGTGGAGTTTAGTGTTCCACAGGGCTCAGTTTTAGGCCCACTGCTTTTTTCCCTTTATATGCTTCCTCTGGGCAACATAATTCGTAAACATGGTATTAGTTTTCATTGTTATGCTGATGACACACAATTATATGTCTCAGCAAAACCAGATGAGAAAAACCAGTTTGCTAAAATCGAGCAGTGTGTGCAGGACATAAGAGATTGGATGTTAATTAATTTTCTTCTGCTTAATCCTGATAAGACAGAAGTTCCGGTCATAGGACCACAAGTAGCTAGAAGTAAGCTTTCTGATCACACTGTAACTTTAGATGGCCTTTCTGTTCCATCAAATGCAACAGTAAAAGACCTCGGTGTGATTATAGATTCCAGCCTTTCGTTTGAAGCACATGTAGATAATATCACCAGGATAGCTTTCTTTCACCTTAGAAATATTGCCAAGATAAGAAACATATCGTCACTAAATGATGCAGAAAAACTAGTTCATGCCTTTATCACCTCTAGGTTGGACTATTGTAACGCCTTACTGTCTGGTTGTTCAACTACGTGTATAAACAAGCTTCAGTTAGTACAGAATGCAGCAGCGAGAGTCCTCACTAAAACCAGAAGATACGAGCACATGTCACCTATCTTATCTACACTGCATTAGCTCCCTGTGAAATTTCGCATCGATTTTAAGATACTACTTTTGACATTTAAAGCACTAAATGGTCTCGCGCCACAGTATCTGAGTGAACTGCTAGTGTCTTACGATCCGCCACGCCTACTTCGATCAAAAAATGCAGGCTGCCTGTCAGTACCATGTATTATTAAAACTACAGCAGGGGGCAGATCTTTTTCTTACAAAGCCCCAAAGTTATGGAATAGTCTTCCTATTAATGTTCGGGACTCAGACACAGTCTCAGTGTTTAAGTCTAGGCTAAAAACCTATTTATTTAGCAAAGCATTTTTGTAAATAGATTAACCTTAGGTAAAGGAGCAGATCTGGGGGACTCATGGACGTAGAGTATTCTGGTGAACTGGTCTGTTTAGATGCTGTCTTCCCCACTCTCATTGATCACTCAGGTTTGTTGACGGTGAGGTGATTGGTTGCTTTACATCTCAGGGAGCCCTCATGTCTGTGTTTACTTCTGGCTCTCCCTTTTAGTTATGCTGTTATAGTTAGTCCTGCCGGAGTCCCTGCTTGCACTTTGCACTAATATACATTCACCTTATACATGTTGACTGTGACCAGACCTAACTGCCATCTCTCCTTATTTTCTGTTCTCTCCTCTTCTGCTCTCTCCTCTCTCTCTCCTTTCCCTCTCTCTGTCTCTCTGTCGAGCTATACATGTTCGCTCCTGAGTTGCCAGTGATCCAGACCCCTCTGCCCTCTGGAGCCGTCTAACCCGTCCTGGAGTCCTGCTTCTGGTTGGAGATCTCGTCGCATGGATGCTCCGTGTGGTCTGCCTGGATTCGTATGGTGGCTGGGGATGGTTTCCATTAAGACTGTCCTATCATTGATTGATGCTCTGGGGACCTGTGACTTCAGTTGTTCGATAGCTCAGGACTGGAATCTCCTACAGTCTACCAGAGCCTCCAGGAACAAACTGGACTCATTTTAATAATTTTAACACACCTCCTGTTACACTGAACTTCCAGTACACATTATTATGCTGATCAATACCTGCTATCCGTTATCACCCAGATGAGGATGGGCTCCCTGTTGAGTCTGGTTCCTCTCAAGGTTTCTTCCTATTACCATCTCAGGGAGTTTTACCTTGCCACCGTCGCCCTCGGCTTGCTCATCAGGGACAATCTTATCATTTTGATTCATACACATTGCATACAAACTTGCTTCTTTTTATTGTGTAAAGCTGCTTTGCGACAATGTCAATTGTCAAATGTCAAAAAAGCGCTATATGAATAAAATTGACTTGACTTGACACACAATCATTACCGTGGGAACAAAAATAAAGAACAAGCACACACAAAAGCACACCGACACAAAAACTGCGCCGTTCCCATTTACCACACAGGGCAGTGCATGACAAGCGTGTATCGTAATCGTGGCTAAAGCTAACACTCGCCTCCCTGCCTGCAGCTGTCTTTTCAATTAAAGCAGCCGATGTGCATGCCCTCTGAATATTTCTCCCAGTGGGACAGGTTGTCGGGGGTTTGTTGTTTGTTGTCAGGGGAGTAATTGCGTCTCCGCTGCTCCTCTCTCTTACTGTGCTTCCAACCCGCTGACAAAAAGGCCTTTTAATCTTCCCCTTTATTTAAACACGCTGAAATGTGTGATTACAGCATATGAGGAATTATACTGGCTGGGGTCTTAAGCTTTCCGTCTGTTTCCGCGCATCCTTTTGAAACCTGCTTGCTACGACACACACAGCCTTCTGAGATTACACGCGTATCTACGCGTTTGTAGTAACTGTGGACGGATGATTAAAAGTTGTCCCGATACTGATGTTCTGAAAGAAGAGGACGTGACGTTCTCATGCATCCTGAGATAAATTTGCAGGATCTAGAGCAGGAGGTCAGGCTGACAGTAAGCGTGAGCTTCACAATCGCTCACCATGCGCGCTGTAGTGCTTTGAAGTGCTAATTATATTAGTTACACACAGACAATCCCTGCACTGACAAAACAGATATCATCAGCCATTAATAGGGGGGTGAAATCGAAACCGGCTGCACGGAAACTGCTTCTTGCAGCGGAAAATAATCGGCGGGGATCACTTTCAATGCGTTAGAGTACGCCTGCTGAACGCTGCTTATACATTTGGCGTTCGGTTGGACCGTCCATGGCGCTAGGATGTTAGATCGCAAGAAAAATGAATGAACTATAAAAGTTTCAATTAGGTTTAAAAAACAAAAGTGTCCGCTTTTAAGCTAAAGCTATACCCCGGACGCTCCCACCATTATATTAGATCGAATCTTCCAAAAAAAGATAGCTACTGTACAAAATAGTCATTTTCCAGTCCTTTGAACAAGAATGTTGACCCGAGGTGACTACACGATGTACACCGTCAGCTCATACACAGTGTGTGTACACACAAGCGAAACGGCGTAAACTTACAGCATCAAAGCGTGGATGTTTACACTCAGTTGCATAGTGGAAATCCCTAGTGGAAATATCCACTTCTTTCTATAATGCTATAATAAAGCCAAGCGATGTCTAAAATGTACTTTATGGTTCTGGAGAGATTACAGCCGCTTGCATTTATAACGTCATGAGTTAGCAAGATACTGTTGTTGCCTTCTTGTTTGGCAAATGAATGCATTAACCACTCAACTGTTTAGTACACAACACACATCGTAAACTGGGGACAAATGTGTAGAACAGTCGACTGACATTTGTACATCTGAGATTACTGAGCATTGCCTTTTTGACTTGGAAATGATATTGAGATAATATAAAATCTAATACTTTATATCCTAATATTTACAAATACAAATCAAAATCTCAGTCATGCTGTATAATAATAGACCACGCTTACACTGTCTCAGTGTCTCCAGGATTATTGACTCATGCTTGTGATTAGTAAATGTTAATACCTCCTACCCGTCACTACACCAAGGCCACGGGATCGTTCCCGGGTCTCCCCTCTCACCTTTTCTGAGCTGAACGTTGAACTTGCGGCCGATCTTCTTGGTGAACCCTGCGGGGGTCGCGCTCTTGTTGGCTGGGCTGATGGTGGACGTTGATCCGGGATAGGGTTCCACTTGGGGAGACGCGTTCTGGTGATTAATGTTAGGATGAGGTCCGCTCTTGGACAGTCTTTTGGGACTGTAATCGATGCCGCCGACCACCACGCTGCTCCTCTCGCCTGGTTTGGATTCGGGAGTTAGTCGGCTAGGGCTGGGAGCAGATTTGGGATGCGGCGGGAGCTGTCTGAGACCAGGACCTCCAGGGAGGGGGATTCCAGGACCGGGGCCGGGACCAGGGCCGGGCTGGACGCCCAGCTCAGTCTGTGAGAACTGCTCATACTGTAGTTTCCTCGCTGCTGGAACCACGTGGAAGAGGATGAACTGGGATCGCATGGCCTGCCTGAATAAGTCCTGTGCTCTAGAGGAGCGAAAAACAAACAGGTGAAAAATAGCAAAAAACTACAAAAAGGCATTGCGAGGTGTCCAGATGCACCGATATGCAGACAAACAGATCAAATTATTCACTTTGGTCACAGATATTTGAGGCAAACAGCATTTTCCTTGTAGTGGAGTCACTTGTCCAGTTAAGAGGGTGACACAGTAAAAGGTCAGCAAATCAGCATTACTAATCGCGGGCTAATTGCACCGCTGCAGCTGGAAACAAGGCTAATTCACATATTACATTATCGACCATTTACATAATCGCAAAGCCGTGGGGAGTAAGCAGGGATGCATTAGAGCTCAAGGCCGGTATCTATGTCCACACAGAGAAGGGCGCTGCGGATAATCTAATCGAACCCTTCAGAAACCGGGAGTGGTGATTATACAGAGTTTTAACTTTTAACTTTTTGGGGGCTGAGAGATAGAGAGAGCGAAAGAGTGTAAAGATCGATTGCACGAATAGTGTGATGTATTAGAGTGAGCATACACAGCTCAAATTAATGTGGGGAAAGTAAAAGCTAAAGCTAAAAAACACTCTCAAAGCCTGTACTTTCAGATGAAGAAGTAGGTACGCTTTCGCAATACAGCGTTTGGCACCGCACGGCATTGGCAGCTCAGTGGTAGGCTTCTCACCTGCCATGTGGAAAGCCTGAGTTCGATTTCCAGCCAAATGCCCCAAAACCCAGAGACTGGATGCAGGGCTTCCTTTGTGCTGGTCCCAAGCCCGGACAAAAACGGGAGGGTTTGTTTCAGGAAGGGCGTCCGGCGTATAAACCTGTGCCGAGGTGAGTATACAGATAGGCTGGTCCGCTGCGGCAAACCCTTAAACGGGGAGTAGACGAAAGAACAACAACTCGCGATATACTGTAGGTTTCTTCACATTCTGCAAGCCGTTAATGAAATCTCATCTCAGAGGAGCTTCTAAAAATGGCAGGAAAACCGAATACGGAATTTGAAGTTTCGAAACAGCTAGCTCATTTATCTTAATTTAAAAGTGGACAAAGTGCAAGTACCATCAAACAATGAAGTACAGAAAGCGGTAGCTGGAGGACGAGTCCACTCCCTGGACATGACCAGTCCCGTGGACAAGTAAGGGGGATATATATTATAGCCACTCCATTTCGGTTGGCGTTTCCCTTTTGTGCCAGTTTTCCTGTTGTCCAATATTAAGAGAAGATTTGGACTTTTTGCACACAGCTTAAAGATCCGAGATACACGTGTATATTCGAGCACGTACAGTAAGACTCATGCGTTCACGATACAAGCAATGCCGTGACGTGTGCGTGAACGTGAGTGTGTGCCTGTGACAGTCGCTGAAGAAGCTTCTGTAATAAGCTCTTCATTTAGTTTAGTCTCTGCATATAGAGAGTAACGCAGCCTCACCGAGAGACCTCGCTCTCCATTCTTATGCTAATTCGCCCTTCCGAAATCAAGTAAACAACTGTGTGTGTGAGGGCACGCGTATGCGTGCGTGTGCGCGCGTTAACGAGCAGAGCCACGGCACGCGGCTAATCACACAGCTCCCCGCCTCTGATTGAATAATAAACGACTCCATCAATGCATCATTACACCGAGTTAGATTAAGCAGCACTAAATATTTATCCATGCAAAACAATCCAATAAAGATTAGAATATCTCTTTGAATTGAAACTCCGCATGACACCCAGTCAGAGAGAGAGAGAGAGAAAAAAAAAAAAAAAAGAGATGAAGGGATGAAAGAAGTCAGTGAGGAAATGACAGAGGGGGCGAGAAGAAAAGAGGTGCGGAGATAGAATCAGATTTTTGTATTTTTTTTCTGCTTTACTTTTCTTCTGATCTCGGGGTTATCAGCACCGCGCTCTGTTTACTGCGAGCTGCGAAGAGAATAGCTGGCTGAAACTAAAGAATTGTTCAGGTGCAGATTTGGGCTGTAAATTGTGTCTGGCCTTTGCCCAGGCCGGAGCACCCTACACAGACAGTTCCGAGATAAATGATATTAAAAATGAGAAATTGTAAAAATAAAGGCAAGATTTTATTTTATTCTTTTCCCCCGTGTATGTGTGTGTGTGTGTGTGTGTGTGTGTGTGTGTGTGTGTTAACTTGCACGGTAATGCATCCGGGGGAAAAACCTGTTGTTCTGGATTATGTTTGAAGTTCCTTCACACTGTGTGTAAAATTAGTTAGACGTTACTGTCCGTTCGGTTCTCCGTGTCCTATTCGAAACTATTACGCGTTGGCAGCGCCAGCATGACAGAAGCACACCGAGGAAATGGAGAGAAACAGGAGCTGGTGTGAGAGATACGGAGAACGAAGATTGTTTTTGTTCCTCTGACTAAAAACAGTGATCTGAAATGTCATGTAATTATACATTAATTTCTCTAAAAAGAACAAAAACTATATATATATATATATATATATATATATATATATATATATATATACACACACACACACACACACACACACACACACACACATATATATATATATATATACACCAGCACCGATGATGATGGGTATAAAAAGGAGTTTGTGTGTCATAATAATTGTGTGTGTGTTGATCACACACATGGTGAGACGGAGGCTTATGCAGTGTTTAGCACTGTGGCCTTGCACCTCCAGGGTCCGGGTTCGATTCCCGCCTCGGGGTCTCTGTGCCAGGACTTTGCATGTTCTCCCTGTGCTTGTTGGGTTTCCTCAGGGTACTCCAGTTTCCTACCACAGTACAAAGATTAAGCGAATTGGCGTTCACAAACTGCCCATAGTGTGTGAATGCATGTGTGAATTTAAAATGGGAATAAATACAATACAATAGTAATCACCACTGGTGATTCTCCACGGTCCCTAGTTGGAATACAGAGGCTCCTGGATGGATAGAGATGTACTGTAACTCAGCGTGGGTGTTCTCATGTCTAGTGCATATGAAGAATAAGGCCTAGCAGGAAATCAATAGAGGAAGATGTGGCTTCTGTAATGCATGTGTGTCGCGGTTAAAATTTCGGCTCGATCTTCCCACTGAAATATTAAAGAATGTTTACAGATCTTGGGACCTAAACGTACACTGTACAATTAAAATCTAATACACCAGTGACAAACCACCGTTCTATCATCTCTGCATGTGTGTGTGTGTGTGTGTGTGTGTGTGTGTGTGTGTGTGTGTGTATATATATATATATATATATATATATATATATATATATATATATATATATATATATATATATATATATATAAAAGAGAGGGGGGGGGGGAGAAACTGCATGAAATAAAAAGTTGAAGAGCATCTCGGATTTTGAGGGCAAAAAGAAAAAAAAAAGCAGCTGGAAGTACACGGAGCAGACAGGGTGTTACAGAGACAGAGGAGAGAGATGTTCTAGGAAACAGCATTATAGGTGAGAGGAGCAGGAACATAACTCCAGCCCAGACTGTGTCTTTAAAGGCTTACTGTTCAAATCGGATGTTTCGCAGGTCTTCATCATTGATGCGCACGATGCAGTCGTTTTCCTGAAACAGAGCCTCGCGCTCGGCCTTTCCTCCCCTCTCCAGCCTCTTCACCAGCAGCCCCAGAGTCCTGCACAATCACAGCAGGTGTTATTGACGTGCAGAGCAGGACTTATGATACAACATAACACGTGATATATACACAAACTCACACATGACTGATCATCCACAACAGGAGCTGCAAAAGCGTGAAAGTTCCATGCTACGATAATAATACAACCCGGTGTCGTCGTTTTTTTTTTTTATCCTGGCAGTTTATCAATATCTATCTGCTCAAAATTTCATTCTTTCATCGAGGCAACATTAAAGGTCGCAGCGTGTAAGAATTCGATCACCTATACAGTAGTTATCTGAGTTTAATGGAACTTTGACTTTGAATGACAGTTTTATTAAAGGTCCCATATTTTTGTTGTTATTTAACACAGGACACAGGATCCCGCAGAGTGTGTGTCTGTCGATGCTCCAGAACAAATCCCATTCAGATAATGCTTTATTCCAGTATATCACAATGTAAATGAGCTACTGGTGAATAATGAGGATGGTATTTTTCTTATATGAGGTCACAATAGGGAGAAAAGTGTTATTGCATGTAAAACTTGTAAATTAATTAATTAATTAATATTTTTAATATAAATATTAGGGAGAAAAGTGATAATTAAATAAATTAATTAATAAATTAATAATAATAATAATAATATATTAGGGAGGAAAATTAATATATGAAAAATGTGTGTGTGTGTGTGTATATATATACACATATACACACACACACACACACATACACATATATACACACGCACACTTCAACATGAAAAATGTACGCCTCTATTATGATGGTCACATGATACACACGGAAACATAAGACTACACATTGCTGCCATAATTCAATTCAAGTTTTAGAGGGGCACAGATAATTGTTCAAGTCTGTATAAATTTTTTGGGCTCCTCTGTGTGTACATGTACTGTATATAAATCTTTTATTTATATACAGTATCAAATTCTCATATAATGACCGAAACACTCATATCACATACAGTATACAGTACATATGTACAGTATATGTGATAAGAAGTTGACCAATAGACACATGGCATTTATACTGTATGAATAATAATTTATTCAAACTTGACATTAAATAGTCTTATATTTTGAGATACTGGATTTTGTACAGGTATTTCCATCATCAAAATGAAAAATGCTTGAAATATTTATAAAACTCCCTTTTCATATGGTTGGTATACAGAATGAATCCTGGAATAATAGAACATCAAACCTACTGTATAGTTATTTTTGATTTTCTGATTATATGCTACTGTGGAACTATCATACACTAAGTGAACACACTAAAACAATCAAATAATAATACTCCATCATCATCATCATCATCATGATGAACGGCTACAGAAGCGTACACTATGGCTCCACAGACCTGACGGGCGGAGAACACACAGGAAACAGTCTGTCCCTTCACGCTTTGATAAAGCAGGCAGAAGAGTTGGCAAATTTATACGGTAAAGCTTGAAACTTTATTAAGCAGGAAGCAGAGGTGATATGAAGGTGATGTTCCACTGTGAATATGAGTGAGATTGAATACATCTCGGCCAAACTATATTCCGCTGAGCTGCTCAGAGGCTTAGCCATGAATCTTCACACATCAAAACTGACACTGGAAACTGGAGCTGAGGTCTGACATATAGAAATTCTCTCGACTGCTGTGGTGTCAGATTCTCGGCTGCGCGTTGTGAAGGGCACTGTCGCGAGTAATCCGCAAACCCTGAGATGCCATCGTTTCCAGGCAGCTGCATCGCACCGTCACATTTGACAAGTTTAAAAAGTGAACAGGAAAAAAGAGAGCAAGTCTTAAGAAGACACATGCGTGGTCTGAAGCGCATCAGTATTCCTTTCCGACACTCTATCTTTCACTTCAAATGGTAAAAATAATCAGATGCTTTTCTCGGGTTTCTGATGTGTGTGTGTGTTTGTGTGTAAGGGTAAATGAAAGATATCATGTGCTCGCAGACAGTCGGACTCTGCTGTACGTTTAAAGCAGGGTATTTAGACGCGGAGGCTGAGCACTATCTTTTAATACCCTTAAAAAAGATGAATATACCGTAGGAGAGTCACCAACAACTCCACGTACAGTATGCAGAAAGCTGACTAGTTAGATCGGCACAAGATGCCAAAGCAACAACAACGTGTCTTGGCATTCTATATGTTTCTGGAAGTGTACTGGAGCGATGAGCACTGTTCTTCGAAAAAGACAGTTCTTTAATTGGGGTGATGATGATGATGATGATGATGATGATGATGATGATGGAGAGCACTGTCTAAAAACGTTACCCTAAAATAGGTGTACATGGGTGTTAAACAGGGTTGTGTTTTAGGTCCTCATTATGACAGAGCAGGTCAGTGATAAAGTTGGCCTGGCATGTGCCCATTTAATCTCTTGGGCTGAGATGCCCTTCAAGAGTAAATACATTTTAAAATAAATAATTGCTTTATTTCTGCTATTGGCATGCTGGCGTAGTTGTTGGCACTGTCGCCTCCCATCCTCAGGGTTTGTGTGCATGGAGTTTGCACGTTCTCCCCGTGCTCGGTGGGTTTCCTCCGGTTTATCCGGTTTCCTCTCACAGTCCAAAAACATGCAGATTAGCCTAAATGGCATTCCCAAACTGCCTGTAATATGTGACTGAGTGTGTGCCCTGTAATGGATTGCCACCCTGTCCAGGATGTTGCCCGCCCCCTCATGCTCAAAGTCTCCTGGGATTGGCTCCAGGACCCCCGTGACCCTGTACAGGATAAGTGGTATAGATGATGAATGAAGGGAATAAAGTGATGTAAAGTGGTGCCCTATACACCCCTTATCATGTGACACTTTAATAAAAACTCTTGATGGTTTTAATTCCATTAATCGGAAATGGTAACAATAAAACAGACACGGGCGAATGAATGAGAAAATAAACTCGGATATGAGAAGATATTAGTCATAAATATAAATACAGATGAAGACATGGAGGGAGAAAGGCTGAGATGAAGACTGGATTTTCTAGAAATAAACAAACGTCCCCAAACAGTGATCACAGACGATTAGTCTACTGCTGTGTACGAGTGAAGCCACACATGCTTTATCTTCATAAAAGACGACAATGACTGACCAGGAGTGTGAGTTAGACTCCCACAGGACCGATCCGGGATCTGCTGTGCTTTATTATTCATAAGCTATTAATGTTGGATTGAAGTGAGAGAAGATTGAAGTGACCCTGCTCGGCCCGGCTTTCCAGCCCCTTGTTTGATTAAAATTATTGCGCCACTAACAAACGGAATAAGAGCGAGGCTTCTCAGTCAGAGTAGCGGGATCTTAATCTGGAGCTGTCCCAGCTGCAGTCATTAACGGGACCCTCAGACGTGACTGGCTGAATCTGCGGCTCCATCATTATCTGATCGGTGGCAGAGCCGCCCGCCGCTTGAGTGATGGCCCAGAATGCTTAGCGAGAGGGAGACCACCTGTTCTCCTCCGCTGCCTTTAATTGAATAATAATGCAATCAGAATCCATTTATGTGCCGCAATTACACCGCTGGTTGTTTACAGTTCACACTGGTCACGGGATGAGATCTCATTATTGGAATAATGTATTCACAATCCTTGGAGTGAGCATGCACGTGTGTGTGTGTGTGTGTGTGTGTGTGTGTGTGTGTGTGTGTGTGTGTGTGTGTGTGTATATATACACATGCATATTTATCTTAACAGCAGATGCTTGGTTCCAGTCTCAGTATGAAGATAGCATCTTTTGGTTTGAACCCTCTGGTCTCTGTCCGAATGCTAATGGAAAACAGCAGTCTGAGGGACTCTGCTACAGGCCCTGATGAGGCTATTAGCAGGATGTGATGCACAGCTGAGTGCTCTGGTTCGAGATATTTTTTAGTTTGACACTGATTATAGGGCATACAGGAGTTTTGCAGCATCTGAAGACACACTTCAGGCAGTGAAGGACAAGATGAAATCACTTTTATTTAGTCCTGGAAGGTACGTGATGCAATAAAGTGATGTCAAGACTTCTGAACGACGATGCGAACAACAGGATATTTAATAACACTGAAGTCTCTAGTCTTTTCTTTTTAAGTTTCTTTTGGTTTCAATTGCTCATTTTTCTCATTGGTAAATAGTCTGTCCTGGAATTCCCTTCGGGGTCAATAAAGCATGCATACATACAACCATCTATGAATCTGTCTGTCTATCTATCTATCCATATATCCATCCAACCATCCATCCATCCATTCATACATCCATCCATCCATCTAACTATCCATCCATCTGTTAATTCATCCATCCATTCATCTATCCATCCATCCATTAATCTAACTATCCATTCATCTATCCATTCATCTACCCATTCATATACCCATCTCCCCACCCATTCATCCATTAATCTAACTATCCATTTATCTACCCAACCATATATTCATCCATCTACACAGTCATATATCCATCTTTCCTCCCATCCATCTATCCATCCATTAATCTAACTATCCATTCATCTACCTATCCATCCATCCACCTATACAACTATCCATTCATCTACACACCCATCCATCTATTAATCCATTCAACTACCCATCCATCCATCCAACTATCCATCTGTCTACCATCTATCTATTAACGCATCCATCCACTCATCTAACTATCCATCTATCTATTCATATATCCAATCCATCCATCCACCTATGTATCGATCCATCTATCCATCCATCCATGTAGACAACTTTCTATTTATCCATTCATCCATCCATCCATCTATCCATTCATCATATCTTTTAGTATCTCTAAGACTTGGTTCCTGTTTTTGTTTTGTTTTTTTGGGGCTTATTTAATTAAATACATCACTCGGTACTGGTTAAAGGTCAACTATTTATAGCTCCAATCCAAAGCTCCTGAAAAAAAATCCTTTTAGGATACGCAACAGGGACATCCGATGACGAAGCAGACTTTCCTTCATTTGTTAGTGAATTTTCACGGCGACCTTGGACAAACACAGGGTCGTTACTGAAGGAGCCACTGTCATCATTCGAGATGAGCTTTTACGCTGATTGGGTCTGGCGCTTTAGCTGGATTGGCTTGGCCGTGTTCCGCGCCCCTCTCCGACCGTAAAAAGCTGCGTCTCCTCCTGCGCGCCGAGTCCCGTGTCCCCTCCTGCAGCCTGTAGAGGGATGCAGAATCATTCCTGCCACCCTGAATGAACTCTCTCAAGACCCAAGCTATTGAATCTTCAATTTATTATTCAGTGCGAGCTCTGGAAGGGAGCCATGGAAAATGGCACTGCGCAGTCAAGGAGAAATCGCACATGTTTCAGCGGTGCATTGTTGAGGAGGAGAGAGAATGTGCCTCGCATTGTTGGAGAAAGGCAAATCCTTTGATAAGATATGTTATGCAGACAAACTGAACGAACGCAGAACAATGTCAGTCACTGTCAAAAGCTCAAGAGGAGACGTGAGAAAGAGAAAAAGAGAAAAGAAAGCGGGAGGGTCGAGGACAACATGGAGCGATGTGGCTAACATGGGAACGTTCTCAACATTCAATAACGGCATGAAAGAAAGAAAGAAAGAGAGAGAGAAAGAAAGAAAGATGGATAATAAAGATGAAGAATAGACCACATGTGGTTATGGCTAATGAGCTAACCGGGTAAGAGGGTTGTTGCATTGAACTTCGGCTTACCTTCTGTCTCTGGAGCTGAACGGCACAACGTGGATTCCCAGCGGCCCGCCGACATTCGACACTTCCACCGGTTTGAGCAGGTCACTGCGGGACGACCATGGAGGGCAGATGAACAAAAAAAACAAACAGAGACAAAACCACACAACAAAGGACAAGAGAAGTAAACAGAATAACGCAGCAGTTTTTCCAGGTGGGAGGCTGAAAAGGCTCACAGTTATGCACTTCGACTAGTCTGGATCTCTTTCTATACCGGGCCATCTATAATCCAGACAGCCATTAAGACATGTGGGTCGATGAGGAACCCAAATAGACACCTCAATTAAGTGATTACAATCAGACTCAGGCCTGCAGCAGACTGCATGTACGTGTGTGTGTGTGTGTGTGTGTGTGTGTGTGTGTGTGTGTGTGTGTGTGTGTGTGTGTGTGCGCGTTTTTGTAAAAAGCAGCCCTGGAGTCGGATCCTCGCACAGGAGACTCGCTGTGAAGAGAACAGCATGCTCCAATAACCTAAAGACAATTTTATTAGCCCCGTGCTGCATTTGTTTGTATTGAATCTGAAATTAATCAAACTGCATGCCATAAATGCTTTCTACTCCGGCTGACGGCTAACAGAGTCTGCATTAGACTGGAGAATGGAGATTAAAATGCTCCTTTATAATGCCTCATTATGCAGCCCTGGCTTTTCAGCTTACTCCAGAGAGATGGAGTCCGCCCGGCCCACCGGTTCTATCCGTCCGTTCTTCCCTTCGTCTCTGCCCCTCTCTTCCTCCTCTTCGTCCTGTGGAAAGTGGGGGGGGAGAAAAAAAAACAGAAAGTGAGGTGCACCTTCGTGACTTGACTTGATATTCACTGTATTTATTCCGCAAGACTGCCGAAGTTCCTTGGTTTGTCCCTCGAGATGCAAAACCAAAATCACATAGGATAACAAGTACAACCCATAACTATAGTGTATATATATTTTTTTTTTTCTTTTTTCTTTGGTATGGTTTCTGACGTTAGGTTTTAGCTAACCCCTTACACACGTGTGTGCGTAATTAAGTTGCACGAATCACAAATTAACCTTTTTACTCGATTTGCAAGCTTATACAACAACACCTGGTATGACATAGGTTTAGGAATGAGGTTTAGAAATAAGAGTATTTTCATCATATTCATGATATTGTAGGCATTGGACTACGGTTAGGAAAGGTCCCAGGTTCAAATCCCACGACCACCATGTTGTCCCTGTCGGGCCCTTAACCCTCAACTGCTCAGATGTTTAATGCGATAAAAAATGTACAGCAAGTCGCTCTGGATAAGGGCGTCTACCAAATATCTAAATGTAACGTAAATGTTGAAAAAATCGAAATGTTAAGCGTTCCAGATTATAAGCAGTTACATCAGTTGCACAGAAGACACTTCTGTCTTCTAGCTCTACCAATCATACAGTAGATCCTAGATTCCAAACGCTGTAGCCGCCCCTCTATGTTAGCAAATATACAGTACGACATGCCGAGGATCACCCATGGGAAAGAAATAATAGTCAAAATGATAGAAAATAACATTATGTGGTGGATGATGGAGGGGATTTCCATCAGGCAGCATTATGCATGCTGAACACAGCTTGAGTAGGCAGCATAGGTTACTTTTCTGAGACACACTCCTAGTCTCGTTCTGTCTCTCTCTCTCTCGCTCTATTGTAATTTACTACGACATGAGCGGAGTGACTCAGTATTTCACTGAGCAAAAGTAGAGCGGAAAATGTCTGAAATCAGTTCCTCCTATCAATCAGCTGGAGTTCTCCAGGGTTTGCCTCAACAGTTAATATGATATAATAAACGGCTGAAGTTCTTCTTCATGTCTCTTTATTCTGAACGTCTTTACTGCTACAGCTACACCGCCAGAGGTTTAGGCGACAAAGCTGCTGCATCAGACGCCACATGCAAATGCAAATGACACTGGTCGTGTTTGCTTGTGCCTTATTCTGCTCCTTAGAGAACAAGGCGGAGGCTTAACGCGCAATCAAGCGCTCCGGAATTAAACGAGGAGATATCTGCATAATGACGAGCGAACGTTCCCTCTCTAATTCCGCTCGAGTCCTTGACTGGAGATGGTTTCCAAGGCCGAACGAGCAACCCAGACGCTAAGCGACGCCCTGCGCCGGTTTGTTAGCAACATATATTAATATTCCGCCAGTCTCACCCTTAACCTTCGCCTCCCGCCGAAATGTCAAGCACAGCTAAATAAGCGCTTCGCCGTCTTTATATGGAAATGCATTCAGCCTTTTCAGACAATCATCCTCTACAAAGTGCGTCCCGCAGCCCGGAGGAGAGCCTGTCTCCCCTTTCCTCTTTCTCCTCTGCTTTCTTCCTCTTCATCACCATCTCTCCCTTCCTCCTTCTGCTCGCATTCGCTTTTCCTTTCCATCACTCCTTTGTCAAAAGGATGAGGTCGTGAAAATTCTATCAAAAAGAAAAAGAAACTGAGGAAAAACAGTGAACCGTCGCCTGTAAAAACGAGTCAATCACCTCTGTCTCGAAACACACCCCTACTGTCAGAGCCTTAATTACATGTCATCCAAACATTAATTTATATGAAAAGTAGCTGAAAATAACAGACTTGTCCTGACAACGATCTCTCGCGTGAACCTGTTTCACGATTTTCAATTCCGAACGTGGAGCAAATCGCCCACCTCACTCAGTAAGAGTCAAACGCTGATTTAAATTGCATACGTACATTTACGAGCAAGCAGAGGCCACTTCATCCATCACAAGTCACGCATGTTGTGTTTCAGAATTCAGCAGACAATCACAAGTCAGTAAATATATATTGAGGGGGAATTTTAAAAAAAAAGAACAATCAGAGGGAGGATGTCTTGGTGAGAACACTGAGGGCAGATCGTTGGTGACTGAAACACACGCTTGCGTTGTTTCTGACAGCTCTAAGATGGCGTGGAGGAGCTGGGCGGCTTCACATTCATCACCACTGACACTGACAAGTCATTAACTCCAGTAACTGAAGCTGCTCAAGGCGTAGAAAGACAGAAAGAGAGAAAGACAGAGAGAGAGAGAGAGAGAGAGAGAGAGAGAAGATCTCCCAGCTTCATTGTTCGTGGAGCGAAACAGATGATGTGATGAGAATGCGCCTACAATTGAGTTGGTCTGCTTGGTTTAACTGGATTTTTCTTTTTTGATTTACAGAAGTCACCAAAGAGATCCAAGGTTCAAGTTCGGATTTCTGGAAATGAGTTGTTCCTTAGGAGCTTCATTCCCAAAGCCTGGACTGAAAGCATGCTCCATCCCAAAGTTCGACTGGAAAACAAGGTGGACTCCTAAAGCTTGGATGGAAAGCTCCAAAGTTTAAGGGAAAACAATTTTCTGGGAGCAAAATATAGATCTCCTATCCAAAGTATGCTGTCTAGGTGGAAAACTAGGTATCTACCTAAAGTCCAAATGAAAAGCATGGCCCCTTCCCAAATTTGGAGTGGAAACAACTGTATGTCTGCAAATTCAGAGTGGTCAAACTTGGTACTATTCCAAAATTTAGGTGGAAAGCATGGTACACTCCCAAAGCTCAGGAGTGTTAGGCTCCAAAGTCTTAGAAGGTTAGAAGGGATACTTTACTGTACCAAAGTTCAGGAGGAACGCATTGTATATTCTTAAATTCTGGGTGGAAGGCACTGCTCCTGTTTAAACTATGTTGTCTTCCCAAAGTAAAAAAAATTATAATAATAATAATAAAAACGATGCCCATATTCGAAGAGTTGAAATCACTGTATGTCTGCAAATTCAGACTGGTATATTCCTAAAGTTTGGGCAGAAAGCAAGGTTTCTGTGCAAAATCCAGATAGAAAGTCTGCCTTCAAAGCATGGTACCTTCCCAAAATCTCTTTGTGCAGAAAGAGAACTACCAGGTACTGTCTGTCCCTGAAGGCAACAAGTCAATCAGAGAGAAGAGAGCAGAGATAGTTTAAGAGGGACAAGATGGCTGGCAGGCATTATATTGTTCACTTCTGACCACCTGCCAAACTGGAGACACTTAGACAAGGTGACAGACCGGCAACACGGAATACCTTCATCACTCTTTTTTTTCCTTTTCCCAATGAGTTCTGCTTGTCCTACACGATCAGAGGTCGTTTTCACCCAAAGGGGACAGGATTTCCTCGCTTTCATTTACTGAGTCCTTTACCACCAGCTTATGGGTGTCAGCAGGGCACATCTGCTGACACACTTGGGCCTTGGTGCAGTGTGTGTGTGAAAAAATTATGAGAAAGAGAGAAAGAGAGAGAGAGAGAAATGGATAATGGAAGAACCTGAAATAAACAACAATCAAAGGTCTACGGTCCTAGTTTTAGGTTTATCAACTTTCTTTCCGAAAAAAAATTTTCAAACATTAAAACACCAGACAATTACTAGACAATTCCAAGTATCCAAGATGACGTCATGACATCAGGCCGTCGGGGGTTCATGGGTCAGACGGTGACATCGTACAAGTCGAGCCGTCACATTTATACCCAGAACAATGGTCCTAAACAAACCACGCGGCAGCTCGACCTGACGCGGAAAGACGGCGATAATGGCTGGTCTTTATCGCCACGCATCTAACGGCAGTCAGCATTTAAAGCATATCTCGAAATCATTAACCAAACACCAAGCTCTGGAATTCCCTTTCCACACTGGCCCCGGCATCTGTTTTTACATCCAACATAAGGAGCTCGTAAATGAGGCGTGGAAGAAACAGAAGGAAGAAGGTGATTTTTGTGCAGACTCTGAAACAATGACTGTTGAAATGTCTACAAGGAGCCCAGTCATGCTCCGGCCTGAAAATATAAAGTGGCAATTAGTACACATGGTGCGGCTCCTAAAAAAGAAGCGGAGAGAGAGAGACCGAAAGAGAAACGGTGCGAGAGGAAGAGAGAGAATGTGCCAAAGGAAACAACTGTGTGTGAAGTCATTCATACAAAACTTGAGAGGGAAAAGGGTGACAAAACATTTTCATTTATTCTATTTAAACCCTTTCAATACACACTCTGATTTATAATACATGAGAGGCTTAAGGTCATGTTCAGGAGAGTATCCTGGTGCACTTTGTCCTGAGTAATCTAATGAGTGATATTGGGACGCAGCCCTTTTCCAGATGGTTCACCTAAAACGAGGCTTTTAGGACGGACGGACGGACAGTGGGAAAGAGGGTCAAAAATCAGGGTATTGTAACTACGAAAGAGTCGCATGTATGGTATGTTTACAGGAAATCTCAAAAGATCACATGTCGAGAACGTATCGTTTTACATTATATTACATAATGATCTTTAGATCAGCCTTCAAAATGCTTTAATAAGGTTCTACACTCTTTGCTAAGAATCATCTGGATTAAAACATTGTTCAGCAGATCTTCAGCTCAACCATAGAAGGTTATTTATGATCCATTCAACAACTTTAAAAACTGACAAACTGGATAATATTTCCAAACAGCTGGGACACGCCGTCATGTAGACGCCAAGGCCGCGCACCCGATGCCGTGTCAAACCCAAATAGAAATAAAAAAATTTGCTTCGTCCGTTCCTGACAAAGACCCATTATAATATAGCTGTCCCTCAAAGCCAACTTCCATTATCCCAATTAAAGCTTCATGGGAGAAAACTTGATTCAATTGGACTTGACTTGTAGCCTCACATTAACCCTTTCAACCCTCAGAGCTCCATCTTCATCGCCTATTCCAATGACCCCTATTACAGCAGTCTATTTATCACGCTGCTCAGCAGTTCGCAGACATTTATACGCATTTATGCTGGACCGACATTCGGTAAAAAAAATTAAATAAAATAAACTTAGACTAAAAATCATTAGCGGACACTAAGATGGCCTGACTAATTCAATCTAGGGGCATGAACACCGTATGTCTGCGGTTCGCTTTGTCCTGTACGGACCTGGATGAGACGTAAAGCATATTCCGTGTCGGTAAGGAACACATCATTTTGACTGTTATGCGATTTTAACAGGCAATCTGAGCAATCAGCTTTGTTAATGCCTCAAATCATGTTCAATCCCAGCTCCGTCGCCTTCCCTATCGATCGGGCCGCTCGTCAACCTACCCGGTTATCATTCTGCGGCCTGTCTGACATTACGAGAAAGGCTGGATGACAAAAAGAGCAAGGTATATGCCAAGTCGATACCGGGCGTCGATCAATAATATCTTCCAACAGATGCACGTGTTGCAAATTACACAGCCGCGCCAGAGCTACATTTTTCAGGAGCGAAGATGGCTCATAAATAATAGTAACGCGGCCCTGACCTGGGAAGCTGCACAAGAGTAATTAAGCCGAGAAGTATTTCAGGTTTACAAACAAAGACGAACAAAAAAAAGGAAGAATAAATGAGTACTGTAATACGGACCTATAATGTGAATCAATCTCAATGCATTAAGCTACAGTACACTCTAAATTGCTTCCTATATAGGTGCATTACTTATTTAGCAATAACGATTAATGTACATTTTAAGCAGCGTCATCAGGGGTTCGTCCCATTGATACCGTCTCATGATTACTTTTACACACTTTATATTTGTCTCTGAAATCTAAGCAAGACGCTGTTATAGCTGAAATCACAGCTTTTCTAGTTTTCGCTGTGGTTTATAAAAAATAAAAAGTTATTCTATTAAACTTTGTTTTCTAGTTATCCAATTTCATTCTTCTTATATTTTCAATAAGTTCTGTCTCACATATTTCGTTTTAATAGATCGAGATCTACAGACCCGGATCTATACAGACAAGATCAAAAGAATCCGATTATTATTATTTTAAATATAAATGTAAAAACAAGGCGGTGGCTGGAGTTTCCCGTAAGTGCTCGCTCCACTTTTATTCACCTTGATTTCGTTTCTGTGCCACGCTTAATTCCCTCTACTTTAATCAACAGAGACATGGCACCGCTTAAATCTGTCTGCATTTCGTTTCCTGAGACACTGCTAATGGCGTATAAAAGTTGGGCTATGACGTGAATTACTTAAAGAAAATTAAAGCTGAACAGGTTTTTTAATGCTATTAGTTAAATTAAATCAGAAACGTGAGCTGGTCGCATTTGTCCGGATCAAGAGTCGGGAGAGGGGAAGTGAAGGGACGCTGAGCGGCATTGCTAAGCAGGACCACGGGCCGGATTTCTCCTACTACGCTAGCCACCCCCCTATCCCACACTACCCCCCCAGTCAATGCAACGCATCTGCGCCAAATACATCATCTGTCAACTGCGATTTCGTACGCGCACGGGCGTATCTATCAATGCCAGGGCATGCTTTGGTGGGGCGGCTGTATCGTTAAATTGCACTTTAATTAAATTAGGCTGCCTAATTATGAGGGTTTAAATCAATCACTTAGTCAATAACGAAAACCTAAAGCCTGTCGTGCCTAAAACTCTCGGGCGCTCATCAATAACCACAGACAGGAACGCTCTCTCATACCACACGGAGCTTTGAGAGGGTATGAATTATTGAAAATCAAGTTACCGCAATTTGCTTTTGTCTGAGGCCGCTCCGACATGATCCCCGATGGCCGGGGGAGCAGACGAGGGCCTGGTGGGGTGTAATGCTGGGAAATCAGAAGGGTTTTAGTTTGGTTCCTTTAATCATTTATGAAACACATGCTCCTGAAACACAAGGAAATTAAGCACGGTGACGAATGAGAGTTAATGCATGACACGGTCACGGTCATCCTCGACAGAGGAAACGATACACGGCCAAAATTAAATCGCTTTATATAGATTTCTGTTAATCAGGAACGAGTGAAAAGCCGCATTTGTTCACTTAACTTATTGTTACGCTCAAATGAAATGATGACTTGCGTCAAAAATAAGCAAATAAATAAATAAAAAGGCAACGGACACTTGAATACGTTTTCACTTGAGCGTTAAGTGAGCTTATGGCTGCCATTCCTTAATTAATCACCATTTGGAAGTGATTAAGAGGGAGGACAATTTCGCCACCCACAACTGAAGTGATTAATCCAGCTTTATGCTGTGAAGGTCACTGAGCGTGTGTGCATGTGTGACTACGTATGAAAAGCACACAAACTGAAAAATGCAAACGGAATAGAAATGAAATTCGATACCCGAGAGTGTGCAGTAAACCCTATAGCATTTGAGTTACATACCATACAAACGTATCAGATTTCAAACACGCTCTCATTGCTATAGGAACATTAAAGAAAAAAAAAAAAGAAAAGAAAGAAATGGTGTGGGCAAACTGTGGCAATTTTTTCAAAGCTAACAAGCTCAGTTTCTCCAGGTAAGATATCAATATTAGGGTCATCAGTGATAATGAGCTTGCTGAAGAGCTATCTACATCTCTTCTCGGCTATAAATGAGGTGTTTCTGACTGCACACACTTCATAGCACGCTATGAATAATTTAGCAGGGTGTAAAGCCGGGGTAGAGCCAGCGCAGGGGCTGATTACCGACTGAGTGACCTGTGTAAGAGACTGACACTTGGCTCTCTGGTCTCATGACTTCATTCTCTTTAGCATTTTGAAGCGTGACAGCCAGGCTAGGGACATGTGCACGGGAAACGTCACTCATTCAGACACACGAGTTTGTGCATGTGTGTTTATTTTGTATGGGGCATGGAAAAAATTCCAGCAGAACCTTAAAGTCAATTAGGCCTAGCAAAGAAATAAGTGCACAAAGCGTTTCCGAAATAATTACTGTAATATTAACGACCTACCGTACCTTGACCTTTGCATAGAAAACTATGCGGATAAACACAAGCACATGTTTATTCGCGCGACGTACCAAACTATTACCATTTTATTGCTCAAGGAAAACGGTGCAGATGTTGTCCTTTCTCTGAACTTCCCGAGCCCGATCTCACCTGTTTTGACCGCCCCCTGCCCACCCCGTATCCAGCAGCACAGGATGTCAGGTTTCCCATAATGCTCATCACTCACAGGAAAGCAGGAGATCCGTGTGTCAACACTTAAGCGGACCTGTCTCATAAACACGGCGCTTAATGGAGTCCCTCTTTGAAGGGTAGCTTTTATTCCGCAACACAATACAGAATAAAATCTGTTCGCACCATGGAAGCCTGTTTACACGCAGACTTTAAGATTTATAGCACGAAAACAAAAGCAGGAAACCAGAGAGCTGTAACCGTACTGCGATCCACTGAGACAAAATATTAGGAAGGCATCCCCCACCTTCCTGTCTGAGGCAGACCTTGGCTGAACAGCAAACACTCCGAGAGCATTGATTTATTAATATGTGGAAACGCAGCATTGTTCCTTTTACGCGAAATATGTCTCAGTGAAATGCTGACGCAGGGAAAGTGTCAAAGTGACCGAATTTCACTTTTGGTACTAATGAACCTCCTCCTGGACCTCCCGAGTAAAATGCATCGCTTTAATGATGCGGCAGGAAGCTTGTTGATACGGTTATAACATGAAACCCAACTGTTGTACCTAAATCTGTGTTGATTTAAAGTCTGCATTATCCTCAGAAATAAACAGAATTCATTGGCCAACATGACAACATTTGATCACCAATCAAAAGTTTGGCAACAGAAAAACATTTAAAAGGCTCCACATTTTAAATTCAGCATCTTGATATGACTCTCAAAAGCCCTGTACAGTTATACACATCAGTGATTTTCAGAATTCTCAGTTCTGATTGGTCGGAAGGTCTCAGCAGGTCTGGCAATAGTGAAAAGATATAAGGCTAGAATTCAAGCCCAATAACGCACACATTCATGCATTCACTGTGCTTAATCTGCAAAGAAACCGTGCAATGGGTTCTCTGAGGGCCAGACCGCACAGTCGACAGGGGGAGAACACCAGCTCCGAGACGATCCGCTTCCCACGGCATCGGGGAGGCCATTCTCCCTCTTCTTCTTCTCCTCCGTCCCTCCGTGTCACAATACAAACCCTTCCCGACTGACTGCTTTCGCATTTCTTTCCCACTCATGCAAATGTAAAGAGGCTGTCTCAGGTTTAAATGGGTCTCTTTCAGTCTTAGATGGGATGCTGATGCCCTCCCGGTGCTTTGGATATTACACTGCCGAGGCGAATCAAAAAGCATCGCGCTGTAATGGAGCCAAATAAAAGCAGAGAGAGAAACGAATCGGAGCCGCTCACCGAGAAAGACGTCGGCGCGGGGACGTAGGGACAGCCACGAAACGCGGAACGAACGAACTTGAATCGAAAGACGGTGCGTTCGGCAAGTTTCGAGCTGTTTTCCAGCTCGGTGCAACTCCGTCAGGCAAATATATGACGTCCAAGTATGTAGTCTAATAGGTGTAGAAAAGTACAGCCTCGTCGGGTGGCATGCTGTATATTTGCCACGTTTTCTATGCTCGTCGATCACGGACGATGGGGCACCTGCAATCTCCTCGCGACAATTTCTGAGCATGTAATTTTAAGCAGGTGTGGATCACTCAACATGGAAACGGGACGGAAACAGAAAAACACACAGCTTAACTCTAAAGTGCTTTTTTAAAGGAGCTTTTATGGCCTGACGGATGTTAATGCTTTTAAGCATGGCTACTCCAGCACACGGTCAACAAAAGAACCTGAACTCTGTTGCAAAGGCAAATCAAAAGGTTTCTCAAGGTCAATGTACTTCATTCAAACACACACACACACACAAACCAGAAGGTACACAACACACTGCTTCATGGCAATCTTTTATGGTCTGACCATGCGTAAATAAGACTTCCCTGAGCAGAATGGTCATGTTTTGTTGCACACTGCATGTCCCTGTTTTGACTCCAGCGTACTGAGAGTTTTCACCACAGTGGGAGTCCAAATTCCCCAAAGTCATTATTGTCTCCTGTTAAGGTGCCCTGGCTCACCATGATCTGTGGGTAATGAGCTGGCACCCGGGCCTAGGTTCAATTATTCTCACTGACGGAGTGATTTCTCACTCGAAGGAGCCGGGCACGGTGCGTACTCGCTAATTCCAATCAGGACTTAACACTCTCATAATCACCTGTCTTGGAAAAACAAAGAGCGACGGAGAAAAATAGAAGAGAGAGGGGGGAAAAAATAATGAGGAAGAATACACCAATCAGCCATGACATTAAATCCTTTTGCCTAAATTTGTGCAGGTCCCCATGTGCCACCAAAAACAGCTCTGACCCACTGAGGCATGGACTCAACTGGATTTCTGAGGGTGTGCCGTGCTATCTGGCTCGAGCAGCAGATTCTTTAAGTCCTGGGAGTTGCAAAGAGCATGGATCTGAGTTATTTCCAGCACATCCTGCGGACGCTCAATCGGATTAAGTTCTGGGGAATTTGGAGGCCAGGTCAACACTTCAAAATCATAGTTGAGTTTCTTGTACTATTCTTGTAGCATGGTGCCCAATCCTGCTGAAAGGGGCCACTGCCATAAGGGAATACTGTTACCATGAAGGGGTGAAGGTCCTGACCCAAGGATTCCTAGCAGAATGTTGCCCAGAGCATCACACTGCGTCCACCAGCTTGCCTTCCTCCTAAAGTAAATCCTGGTGCCATCTCTTCCTCAGATAAGCGACCCGCACACGTACACCCGGCCATCAACATGATGAAAAAGAAAACATGAGTCATTGAATGGGGTCACCACCTTCCATTGCTCCATGGTCCAGTTATGATGCTCACATCCCCATTGTAGGCCCATATTTCAAAAGTGGGCACAGGTCTACAGGGGCATCCGGACGTGTCGAGGCCCAAAAGGTGCATAAGGGAAGTTTTAAAAGGAAGGGATGGACTTTTGGATGGACAAACGGGTGGGTGGGGGTGGGAGAAATAAGAATAGGGGAAAAGTGAGGGTGATGAGAAGAAGAAGATGGGCAAATAAGGTCCGAGGAATGAGATGCAAGAAAAAGATGATGGATGAGGAGGAGAGGAAGAAAGAATGATCAGGGGAGGGATTGGAGGAAAATTAGACTCTTATTATACTCTGATAGAGCGCTAAAGCCCTTGCACCACAATCATTCTAAAGGAAAATGAGGTAGTGCAAAAGTGGTCATCTCACAAGGAAAAAAAGTGGAGAACCCAGGACGAAAGGAGACAAAAAATAGGGGAAAAGCAGAGCATGGATTAAGAAAGCAAACATTCGAGTACCGTAAGGGTGTCTTCGTTATTGGAGTGTATGTTTATCCTTTAGTTCAGTTCGACAGGTATGAGCGCGGTATCGAATCACCATCGACCCGACTATAGCGCGAGCAGGAGGCACGCCAATATTTTGGGTTGTAGCAGCAAGTTTTGAAGATATGAGCTGCTAAACTGAGCTAAAAAACAAAAAGGAGGAAATAAATACTGGATGTCAAACAAAAGTGTGTGTATAATTTCCAATCATTTATTTAGCACCAGCGCCGTGTTATCCATGCTCGGATGCTTTTTGTGATTTTCTCCCTGCGCTTAGCAAAGGTTTGTTTACTTTCCTGATCGATGAAGGAAAGTGTTTTACAAGGACGTTTTCAGCCTCGCATGCCACTCAGGGCTTTTTTTTTTCTGTTCTTTAATTAAGTGCGGTATAAAGGCTCTATGACTATAGGAAATCTGATCTTCGAAAGAACTTCCACATGGCGGTAGGGTGGCGTAGCGGTTAGCACCGTGACCTCGCACCTCCGGGGTCCAGGGTTGGATTCCCGCCTCGTGGAAGTGGCATGTTCTCCCCGTGCTTGGGGGGTTTCCTCCGGTGTCCTCGCACAGTCCAAAAACATGCAGATTAGGCTAACTGGCATTCCCAAATTGAAAATAGTGTGGGAGATGTGCGAGTGCCCCGTGATGGATTGGCACCCTGTCCAGGGTGAACCCAGCCGCAAGCCCCAAGTCTCCTGGGATAGGCTCCAGGCCCCCAGGTAGCCCTCCAGGAAGAGACGGTGATTGGGTGAGAACTTTCGCATAGCTCATGCATTGGCAAGACTTGGATTAGAGAAGCAACGCTTCATTTAATATCATGCTGAAATCTTATTTAGAAAGAAAGAAATGAAGAGGAGACATGATCAATTAAAAATACCATGATGATAACTTTAAAATATAGCTTTTGTTATGATAACTATTGTTTTCCCCCTGCAGTCTATCCATGCTAAAATGCAATGACGCACTTCAGTTTACCTTCGCATATTAAACCCGAATGATTTCCATGGTCTAAAGGTCAATCCTAGCTATCTATCTATGTACATGTCTGTCACTCATTCCCTTTATCTACTCTTCCCTGAGCCCTACCCATCCCTTCGCTCTCGATTTTTCCCGTTCCCCTGTCTCTCGCTGCACTTCTGCCTTTTTCTCTCCGGCTTTCTCGCTGTATCTCGCTCCCACTATCTCTCGGAGCAGACTAAATGAAGCCGGGCCTCACAGGAAAATTAAGCCTTGAGAGAACCCGGTCAGTCCTTCTGCTGTGCTAATGAGATAAGAGACGAACTCGGTCCACCTCGAGAACTAGAGACTGAAGACTTGAGAAAGAAAAAAAAAAAAGCGCCACGTTCCCAGAATGGGGGGACACGGGGGACGGTATTTGATATAATTGTGCAGTGTTTAGTTCAACTGACGGAAAGTTCCACAGCAGACTTGTATAGTCCGAAAGGCGATGATTATTGCCATTTAAAAGACATTTGCTCCCGAGATCTTTGCTTTTTTTTTTCCCCCTCTCCCTTCAATTAAAGAGAGAAACTCATTTATGGTATGTATAGTATAATTGAGTAATTGAGGACACTTTTGAGTTTCAACAGGCTAGACATCATTAATGTGGTGGTTAACGTGAAAAACAAGACAGCTGTATATACATGAGTGAGTCACTCTGGCTGTGGAGTTTATTTTAATTAACTTTTAGAAAAGAGAAATGCATCATCTTTCAACATCTGCTTGTTTTTCAATAGACTTTGTACATCTGCCGACAAGCTTCCGTATTCCCTCAAACAAAACGTTTTAGGCTGAGCTGTGGGTCGCTGTGTGAATGCACTGATGTCTTCACGTCTTCATCGGAAGTGAATCTTCGTCAGAAGAAAGCATAATGCAGCAAGATCAGGACTATAGGGAGGATCCTTTAACACCCTGAAACGCTGTTTTTGCACATGAAGTGTGCGGACGTGCATCATCATGCAAGATCACAAAACACTTGGATATCAGTCAGATACCTTTGTCCTGATTTGTCCTTTGTCCTGATAATGTTCCAATAGCAGTCCTTGGGACCCAAAAAACAGTAAACGTTGATGAAGTTTCCAGCTGATGGTCGACTTCTGAACGTTTTCTCGGTAGGTGATTGAGGATGTTTCCGTTCCAGACTCTGACGTTTACTCTCAGACTCGTAGTGATGAATCCGTGTCTCGTCATCAGTACTGATTCTCTTGAAAAAACCTTCACCTTCTTTAGAGTATGAGTCCAAATGTTGTTTGCAGATATCCAAATACTTCTATTTATGTTCTCCTGTGAATTGTTTCAGCACCAGGCACAGCACACGCTCAGACTACAAGATTAATATACCCGGGGTGCAGATAATTTTTGACTCAACCTTGTAGACAGACGTGCATCCTGGAAGTCAAGAGTGATTTAGGTGCAACACACAGATCTTATGTAGAGTGTGAAAACGCAGTTGCTTCATAATTAGCGGGTATACCTCAAGATAAAATTTATGCTAGTGATGAAACTGGAGGAAATCAATTGTCCCAAACTTTCCCTTTAAACACACTTTCATGAAATCCATTCATATATCAAAACAGGCAGGATCACATGACGCACTCTGGCTTATGAGATCCCAAAGTGACCTCTAGAATGAGGTCAGCCACAGTGTCGGGTACCGGCACAAAAGACTTCGGGTCAAAGGTCACATCACTAGAACATGCAGTCAGTCATATGGAAAGGTAGCAACACTTCAGTTCATGCTAGTCTTCATACTGAACGTATGACACAAGTACACACTCATGCACGTGTGCGTACGGGTTTAAGAGGTCAGCTAAGACGACCAGGCTGCGTTAAAGGCACTGGCAGCTCAGTGGAGCAGAACAGCTCCTGTTTACCACTTCCTGTCATCCTCTCTTCCTCACACAGGTGCAAGAGGGATGGGGGTCATGCGTGCGCTACATACTGTGACCCCAGACACACATGATGGTGCAGTAGAAGGAGATGAAAAAAGCAGACACGGGGGGAGCAAAGGGGAGACCAGACACCAGACGAGTTGAGCTTGTCTGTTTAACACAGAATCACCCCAAATTAAATCTACAGGGCGTCCGTAGCCAAGAAAAGTCAAGACACAACAGGGTGAGACCAGATTAAAAATCATTACGGTACCTTACAGGCATGTAGTTTTATCTGTGACAAAAGGATGCACAAGTAGAGAATGAATGTCCTGGAATGAGCATAAAAGAGGAACTATGCTTGATTTAAATGCATGCATATGCACACATGATGGATGAATCACGTATCCTATGTTCGTCTGGTGCACAAACAAGAAATAACATGCCTGCAAGATGCAATATGGACTCAAACGGTGCAGTCAGCAGGCACATCAAAAATGACAACGTTTACAGTAGAAGTTCTGCGACCAGGTGTGCAATTACTCCCGCTTGTATGATGTAGCTTTACCGTTGCACAGCATGCGTCAAATATGCATGACAAAGCAGTTACCAAGACATAAGTACGTAACTACTTAAGTAATAAGTTTAAATGTCAACAAACCAAGCTCACTGGTAGTCCAACATGTTTGTTTACTTGTTGCAAAACCGTCCCAGTGTGCCCCCTGCTGGGAATCTTAGGCATTAAGAATTGGTGATGAAGTCCATATTTCTTATACAAACGTATTGAAACAAATTGTACATTTACTTTATTAAGGAAAGTCTAAGCAAATCTTTAAATGTCAACGTAGGCACCGGTGGGGTCAACAACCAGTTTCCTCAAACGGCCTCAAACAGTCTCCTGAAGAAAGAAAGATTTGGGATATTGCCGAGAGCCTCCAAGTCCTCCAGCATTTCCCAGGACGTTGGCTGGGACAACGTGGACCTCATGAATGGCCTTTTTCCTGTGGGGCTACGCAAAGGAGGAGGTGTACAGGACAAAGCCTGGAGGTCTTGGAGACAGTACACATGTACAATTTGTTTCAATACATTTGTAATAGAAACATGACTTAATTACCAATTTTTAATGGCAAGTTACTTTCCACCCACCCTCTATCAGCAAGTACTGCACGTGAACACGCTTTATGACGTTACCCAGTGACTACGGGACCTTATGGTTTAACAGAAAGCATGTTTGAGCACTAAAGATTGGATCAACGATGACTTTCACAAGTCTTTCACAGTACCCAGGTGAGAATTACATTTTATCCAGGGCGAATTACATTTTTATCTCATTATGCATTTTAGAAGTTGAGGGTTAAGGTGGCAGCTTGGTGGGGGTTTGAACCCGGGACCTTCCGATCAGTAGTCCCATGGCTGAGCCACCCCATTATATTTCCAAGGAAATAATGTAGATCAGGTGGAACAAGTGATGGAAAATTTCACATTAACTCAGCCTTTTCACATAAGAAAGAAAATTAAACCCAAATCATACAAACTTGCTACAAACGTCTGAAAAACGTTTCTAATACTTCATAAGTTAATTTTTTTTTTTCCATAAAGAGCAAAGCAAGCTGCGAGAGCAACGTTAATCAGCAAGAGTAATTCCAAGAATTTCAATGCCAGGCATATATCCTTTACTCGAATATTTCGCTCAACACTGGAACGAAGGACAGTAAGGAGGTAAAATAGTTTTATTTAACACATCGACTCAGTCTGTACTGCTGGTTCAGTGGTAATGTCACTATTTTCCAGCGGATTATGTTCTTTGTTGGTCGTTAAAATCTGGTACACGGCGAGTCTCTCCTGAAGCGCTGCTACTGCCGAGGTGTGGACAAAATGAAAAATAATGAGATAAATTGGGAGAAAGAGTGAGAAAAATTAAGCGGCGGAGAAGAAGAGGAGAAAGATTTAGTGGAGTGTTTGTGTGGAAGCTGGCCGACATCTTTTAAACACTCGCCAGTGTACTTCCACGAAAACAAACTGCAAACGTAATTGGGTTCAGTCATTTACAAGGATAAATGGGGGGGAATTGGAGTGTGAGTGTGTGTGTAGGTTTGCTAGCAGCGAAAAAAACAAAGCAGCTAGTTAATTAAGGGAAGCAAAGCTGGGCTTCGGCACAGGCTGCTCTGAGGGAGCTTCTCTCTAGTGGGCTGCCATTTGCACTGTGAATAATCACGTGTGTGTGTGTGCTCGCGTGTGGAAGTCTTTTAGTGGAGTATAGAAACAGGATTTGGAGTGGAGTATAGAAAAAGGATTTATTGCCATGTATTTTTTCCGTTTGTTTGTTTGTTCAGGTATATGGAGAGACCGGACAGCAGGGACAGATAGACGACGCTTTAACGGTAAAGTTTAAAATGCCATTCCAAGGTTCATCCTTCCTAATCCAGAGCGAGACGTACAGGCCAAATTAAATTTACTGTACATTTACTGTACCTTACGAGCCTTTTTCAATAAGTTTCAGCGAACCAACCCGTTTTATAGGAACGTTAGCTGGTCATGTGACCAAGTCAACACTCCTGCAGGTTGGCGTGGCTGTAAGCGCTGTCGCCTTGCACATTCAGGGTCCTGGGTTACGATTCCCGCCACGAGGGCCTCGTGCGTAGAGTTTGCATGTTCTCCCTAGGCTTGTTGGGTTCCCTCCCACAGTTCAAAGACATGCAGATTAGGCTAATTGGTCTAAATCTATAGACATAATGATTAAGATGATTGAAGTTTTTTTTTGCGTGAAAGTTTGCGTTCGGATTCAGTGGTTAGCATTGTCGCCTTGCACCTCCAGGTTCTGAGTTTGATTCCCGTCTCTCTGCTCATGGAGTTTGTACAGTGGAACCTCGGATTGCGAGTAACATGGTTTACGAGTGTTCCGCAAACCGAGCAAAGATTTTAAATACATTTTTATTCGGAAACCGAGCAAGTATTAGTTTACGAGCGCCGAGTATCATGCATCACATATGCGACTCTTATTTTGACACCGAGCGTCACTCTCTCACCTTGGTGTTCACAAATTCCATGTAGTGTGCAAATGAGCGTGTGAGTGTTGACCGGAAGACGAAAAAGGGAAATAAATACATTGCTAATCACCATTGGCCTTCACGCTCCATAGGTGGACTACAGAGGTTCATGGATGGATGGATGGATGGCTGTGATGTAGCCTTGTAAATGTTGCCATGGCGAAACTCATAGCATGAACAAACATAACATGCTTGCGATTGCTGAAAAAATGATTTTAGCTATGAGACAAATAAGCCCAGATAATCTGCTTCTGGTTATTGTATTAATATTTTGTTTTTACACATTTTACATAAGCAAAACATTATACATCAATTTTGTGTTATCTCAAAAGAAAAAAAAAAAACAATAGTATAATGTTTAAGCATAATGTTTTTGTAGAAATGGTGATCTTGACAGAACCAGCATTTTTTTTTTCCTTTTTTTTTTTTTTTTAATAATGCAAACAAAGCATTTCTCTTTTAACGTGGTTTAGTGTGTATGACATTGTGTGCGTTTGAGTGACTGAGGTGTGTTCCTTTGTGTTGGTGTGTTCGAGCCTACAGACCTCATTACACTTGACTGGGCAGTTACAGCCTGCAGCATGCCAATGGCCCTCTGCCTGTGTGGCCCAGACAGCCAGCCAGCCAACCCACCTGCTGGACATCTCAACTCCCCACCCACATACACACACACACACACACACCTTTTTATAAAGGGAGAGAATAATCAGATGTTTTAAGTGACACCATGAAGTCGGCCACTGAAATTCCCCCTGACGTCTCTTTCCATTTCTAGGATTAAAATAAATGAATAAATCCATTTTGGTTCGTCTTTCATGCTGGAAAGCAAAGCAGCGCCGGACTCCTTACAGCCTGGTGTTCTGTTTTCATCAAGATAATTAAGGCTTGGACAAGGTGCTCAATTCAGGGACAAAACCCAGGACTGGTCTACGTCTTTTTTTTTTTTCTTCTTCTTTTTCTGCATACCTCCCTCAGCTCTGTGCATTTATGGCTCAGTCCTGGTCTGTTCACTAAGTAATAAAAAAGCCCAGCTGAGGGGGTGGGGGGACCGACGACCCCCTTCTCTCTGAGTGCTCCAGCCTGAGACTGCAGCCAATCAGAAAATCAG
Source organism: Clarias fuscus (assembly GCA_030347435.1). Taxonomy (NCBI): domain Eukaryota; kingdom Metazoa; phylum Chordata; class Actinopteri; order Siluriformes; family Clariidae; genus Clarias; species Clarias fuscus. Next base: position 31,458,835 of record CM059207.1, read on the forward strand.
AAAACAGGGAAAAAATGGTGCTCACTGGGCAATCAGGATGATTGACAGCTCTGCCACTTTAGTGCCTTGATTAACAGAGTCGCCACATTCCTGTCGGCTGAAGTAAACTTCATATAATGGATTACTTGAGCAGAGCGGACCGCAGCATCCAGGTCAATGTCTACCAAAGCTGTGTGGTTAAGTAATGACTGTTCTGGCACTCGGGCGTTCAATGAATAAGGCTTTTTAACTGCGCTGTTACAACTCAAGGTGAACAGGCATTCGGAGCACTTCAGTCAAGGCCAGAATGCGGCGCTTAGTATTGACTACGAGCCCACACGCAAACGTCAATACACATCCACCACGCTCGCGGTATACTGTAACGCGCAGCTGCCATTCAACACTTTTAACACCTTCACCAAAATAAAAATAAAAATGGACAAAAACCCAGGGAGAGGGGTTGAACACCATGCTAACAGAACACCATAGCCGAACCTTAAAAGCCCTTAATATAATCCAGGAATTATTTTATTGTATCGGAGCGCAAGTTAATTTGTGCACCCCACTTTCGAGAGTGCAGAAGACGACTCGGATCCTAGGACTGTGTCTCAAATCACAAGCAATTAGAGCCACAAATACTCTGACTTTTGCATCAACAAAAGTGTTGCTTTAGAGCAGACATTCATCTCACACTTGTACCTTTATTCCACATTTTCAAATCGCTAGTGTCACCATGACAACGAATCCGAGGCGTTATATTCACTACTATTAAAAGCGGACACGAGCAAGCAAAGGCGACGGTTTGCTGACAGGTTTAAAATGGGTCAAGTTAAGTACTGCAGCTGTGACCAAGAGCTCACTCACTCATTCACTCTCCCATCATCTATACCGCTTCATCCTGTAGTCAGGGTCGCGGGGGATAGGAGCCTATCCCAGGAGATTTAGGGCACAAAGCAGGGTACACCTTGGACAGGTTGCCAATCCATCGCAGGGCACACACACACACCCTCATTTACACACTACGGGCAATTTGGTAACACCATTTAGCCTAGTCTGCATGTCTTTGGACTGTGGGAGGAAACCGGAGTACCCGAAGGAAACTCACCAAGCACGGGGAGAACATGCAAAGTCCATGCACACAGAGACGGGAATCAAACCTAGCTGGGAATCGAACCCAGACCCTGGAGGTGCAAGGCGACAGTGCTAACCACTACACCATTGTGCCGCCCAAGAGAAAACAACACCTAAATAAAATCTAAAGTGAATACGAACTAAACTTTCACGCAAAAAACTTCAATCATCAATCATCTTAATCATTATGTCTAAAGATGTGAGTTTTGACTGGGTTTATTTCTGCCTTTGGGGATTTTTTTTCCAATCAAAACCACAAGAGTTTTTTTTTTATTATTATTTTATATATATATATATATATATATATTTTTTTTTTTTTTTTTTTACATGTGAAACAGAAAGCTCTCGCATCTATTACATCAATAGGTGTTTGCGTTTGGATAGAAGTTGTGTATTACCCCTGGGATTTTATATCTATATGTAAATCTAGAGACAGCAGCTCAGACATGAGAAACTGTTGTGCCTCCAGGTGTTGGAGCTTTTACTCTGACAGACTGTACAAAATGTTCTTAGGAGGCATCTCGGTACGGAAAAATGCTAAATGGAAAAAATCGTGGTGGCATTATACAGTAAGCAGTTTTGTATCACTTATGATGGCATATTTTGCTTTATAATATGGTACATAAATTCTTTGCATTAACCAATTATTTGCAGTTATCTGATCCATGTTCCACTTGACCTTGATCAAAACATTCTCTCTGCTCACGACATCAGCACCACCTTTACTGCACGTCACAATAAGCCTTATCTGACGTTGTGAAACCTGAAATAGGAAGTAATGTAACAATTACAGAATGTGCTAATTTTATTCAAAAGCTCGACCTTGGAAGCGAATTAGTCTTGCTGTCCTTGAGTAGTTTTATTAGAGGATACCTTTTACTCTGTTTAAATGCACAGCAAATATCTGTACTTTTACTTGACTACATCTCTCAGGGAATCTCACCAACTGCTGACTGTTATGCGTAACTGCGTGATTTGCCATTCCTTCGAGACACGCCTACTAATGTAGCAGATGTTTGAAATCATAAGCGGAACTGGTTGCAGGCAGCGACCTCACAAAACGGCGTGCTCACAATTGGGCAGAGGTGGGTAGTAACGAGTTACATTTACTCCGTTACACTTAATTTAGTTTTTTTTTTTTTTAAGTACATCTATGAGTAGTTTTACTGCACCATACATTTTACTTTTACTTGAGTAGATTGGTGAAGAAGAAACGCTACTCTTACTCTACGCTACATTCACTCGAATCGTTACTTTTCTACCCATTTATTCGTCACTAGATATTCTGTGTGTTTGATAGAGAAATGCAGCCAGTGGATTTACCATGTGACTGTTTCACCAATCAAGATGTAGCAACAATAATCACATGACCCCGTTTCACCAATCAGCAGCAATAACAACCACATGGAGTCACAGAAGGGTGGGGGAGGGGTCTGTCTTCAGCAGTGGTAGATAGAGAAGCAAACAGGTCGAGGTTAGTTTAGCTGTTTTATTTAATGTTGCAATCTTAATATATACTGTATAATTAGCAAATAAACTAGAGGCTAAAACATATATGTTTCTGTATAAACAGAGAATTATATATATGTTTGTTCTGCTGGACACAGTTTATAGTAAAGTGAGACCTCTTGTACACATGTTCTAATGTTATTTTCTGCTGAGTCATTTGCAGGGCAACTGAATATACAGTATATCTTACACAGGAAATAGTCCACACATACACATGTTACCTACACTAGGGATTTATTTCAAATGCTTTATATTGTGAAAAAAAGTGAGATTAGGAAATTTGTGTTTCTTATTCCTTAATTTGATATTTTGTAAAGATATTTAATTTTATTCATTTCTCTTATTAAAATTATTTAATTAATTTTATTATTTGGATTATTTTTTATTATATTTTATCATTTTCTCTGAATTACATAATTTCTAAAAAAAATTATAATAAATTATCAGACATTACAATGAAACAGTTACTCAGTACTTGAATAGTCTTTTCACTGAATACTTTTTTACTCTTACTTGAGTAATATTTTGGATGACTACTTTATACTTCTACTTGAGTAATATTATCTTGAAGTACAGCTACTCTTACTTGAGTAGATGTTTTTTGCCTACTCTACCCACCTCTGCATAAAAAGAAAGAGAGATTTCTTTTACTGGGAAAAATGTTTGTGAGCTAATATACTAGCCCTGTAATTTTGACACTTAAGTAAATCTGTTCAGTTGAGTATTTCTGTACTTTTACTCGGGTACATGAGTAAATGGAGGACTTCTACTTTTACTCAAGTACAAGATTTGAGTACTTTGCACACCTCTGTCCATATACTAGCAGGACCAGAGCCTTGGATCAGTGCAAGGGGATTATAAACCCCTTACACACTTTGTACACCAAACTCTCAGCAGCAGCAATCCCAGGTTTGGAGAAATGAGAATAATCTTCACTTGAACCAAACTCCTTTATAAAACTCACACTCTTTTTCCCTGCATGGCAAAACACGGTCACACAAACCTTCTTTATCCTTTTCACACACACACACAAGATTCAGAGCCTGCAGTTGCAAATGACCCAGAAGCTTGACTGCTTGCTCCCTTCACAGTCAACCTATGTCCATTACACACTCATTACACAGAGTGTCCTTAGGCTCTCTCTCTCTCTTATAGAAGCTATTGCAGCATGGCCTTATTCCTCCTTACATCACTCTATTCAACAGGTTTGAAACAGTTTTTTATTACATTACCTGGAGTGGTTAACTGTACATGCATACTGTATTAAGCTCTCAAGCCTAGATAAACTAACCTGAACTTGAATACACAAAAAAAGAAATGTATTAACTGCAAAGCTGCCATTTACACACGTACAGTACACACAGTGTATACAGTACATGTACATTACATGAGATGTTCTCCCTCTTTTTCGGGGACTTATCCTGTATGTGTCTTTGCTCGTCCCCTATAGAAAGATGTCGTGACATTGTTGTCGTGAGTGTTGCTTTGCATTTTATAACCAGGTGCCGGTTTCCTTCACTTATCTATCTACATTTGCTGACTCAGGCCGTTTTTATTCCTTTCTTTCAATACATAGTGTCGCACTTCATAGGCACTATTTTGAGCTGTGAACCATCACCATACAAACTCGGCGATGATGTCCATTTTCCATGAGCTGAAATCGGTGATAAAGGAAACGTAAAGAGGTTAAATTGGCTCGGCGCGCTACATGTTCAGACGGGACAGACTGTACAGTACGTAACACGGATTCGTTTATTAACACACCATCCCCACCTTCGATCCGCGGCTTTTTGACGGTTCGATCGCTGACCATTTACACCACTTCACTCCACAGCGACAATTTGCACCTCGCTCAAAGTGCATTTAACAGGCGATTCCAGACATGAACTAGACCTCGGGCTTGTAACGACACTGTTTATTCCGCACCTACTGTACAGTATAAACAATCAACGATGCTCAGTGTGTACAGTGTGGAGTGACATGGCTCGATGTCCTAAGGTCCAGATCAGGTACGTTACAACCAGTGAGTTCTGAAGGAGACGGCAGAATAAAAGTCAGGGAATGAAATGCAGGAATGACTGAATAAAGGAGTCGTTATGAACAAAGGAATGAGATAATTACATTCATTCCATTGCAAAGGCATAGAATGTACACGTGGTGTGTGTGTGTGTAACACTTTAATTAGCCCACTTATATGAAGATATTTAATTTATGTTTTCTCTACTATCGGGTCGAACATCAACACCTTCTGACCGAAAAATCAAGACCATGACATGCTAATCAAACCCTCTCTCACTCTACATCAGGCTTCAGTAGATCATTCGAATCGTGTTTTATCTCATCACCGTCATTCTTCCGTCCTCCACTTAAAACGGCTCTCGCACCGTACGCGAAACGTGTACTACAGGCAGCGAGAAGATAGAGCCATTGACTTAATGAGGCGGCTTATTCAAAACCTATAAAACAGGCTACAACATTATGTCAATAGAATTAAGTGGCAATTAAAGGTCTGTGAGAAATCAGCGGAGAAACATCGAACTGGAGCGTCTCGCTGAAGTGGGAAGGGGCCAGGCCGCTCTCCCTCTCCATGATCCGACTGTAAAACGGTAATGGCACATTAAACTGTAGACGGCATTAAAAACGCAAACGCTCAAACATGAGAGGGGGACAAGAGGGACGGCGCGCACGAGCCGGTCTCCGCCTTGAATCTTAAAAAGCCGATTTGCCTAAGTGGGAAAGCGAAACGGAGAAGGTGAGAGAATTCGGCGAGAGATTGAGACGCAGATCCAGACTCGAACAGAGAGCGAGAGGTGCGTGTTTGGGGTCAGGCTGTTCTGTAACAGAGCATGGCTGAAATAAATTACACTGTCAACTCGAGCCCGGGCCTTGACTGACTGCTTCCCCAAATCGAGCAACCAGCCGGCAGCGGCAGCTTCACATCCAGCCGGGACCCTCTACGCGCCATGCCACAGCGTTAATGATGATGCACGATGCGAACAGAGCTTCTTCTACCGCAAAACACACACACACACACACACACACACACACACACACACACACACAAGTGTGCTCAGCCAATGCAGCCAGGTGAGGGTGCGAGAGTGTGTGTATAGGAGAGCAGGAGAACGAGAGGGTGAAATGGATCGTGGCAGCTCGAGAAAATCGATTGTGAAAATTAATAAGTGAATTCCCTCCAGCGTGCTCCGCGCTTCCAACGACTCAATCTCCTTTTTCGCACCTCTCCCATTTCATTCCGCTCCTTTATGCGTTTCAAACGCCGCCCACACACCTCGAGACGGCTCTGCTGAAGGACTGACGGGGCCGAGAGCGAGTGTGTGTCGAGAGCCGGAGAGACGGGTATTAGATGGGTTGAACGAGTCAAAACTAGTAGAGTGCGGTGCTCTCGTACAAGGTCGGACGAATTGTTCCCTGTACTTCAGGAGTCTTTGTCTCATTATTGTTTTTTTTCCCCCCCGTTCTATGTTATTTTGTTATCTCGATTCTCTCGCTGACGTCTAGAAGAGCTTGGAGTGTTATTTTACGCTACCTAGAGTTGAAAACGGTCATTTGTGGAGATGTTTCAGAGCTGAACGGCTCTGAGATGCATTGTTCCCACAATGCACCTGAAGAGTTGCGATTGGTTAAGATTTCAGTACCTGCTCTTGGCGCTCTAGCCAGCGGTCCACCATGGGATGGTTGGCACTGAGGGATGAGCGGGCACCCTCTCTGTGAAACTGGTTGGCCCATGCTGTTGTGTCACGGGGAAGACTGCGATACCCTGCCGGTCCCTTAACCTGGAGAAACAGAATAATTAAAAGTCGTCTACAGTAAATCAACCACCGTATCTCTAAGTGACATTCTTCTATTCACACTGCAATGAGCCTTATTCTAATTAACTCAAAGTAGCTCAGAGATATTTCAAATCAACATTTCCGCCGTTGTGCTGAAATGATCTGTATTTGATAAACCATAATAAACACGCAATACGGTAATGCCACCAGTGGATAAGAGAGACGCTCGCCACGCTGAGCCGTTATTAGCGATGTTATGATTGGCACGCCGAGGAAGCTTGTTTTGGACCCGAGCCCTACAAAGACGCGTTCATTCCAGCCAGGTCTCCGACATGCACTCATTCCTTCCCTTGATAATTAACTCCACTACACGCTGCTAATTCACACCGCGGTTATAATGTTATTTCATCTGGAGGTGAAATCAAACGCCCCGAAGCACGGGCACTTGAATCGAATCTCCTATTTCTGGCTGTATGGAGCAAACAGACATAAAGCAGGTCAGTTTCACACGTCGGGGGCCTCGGCCTAGAAAGCCCGCCGAGCAGAGCGGCTCGTGGCTACAGACATCTCTGCATTAAAAAAAACGTCTCCGGTTATAGAATCAGACGGTGCGCATGAGTAGATTTGCACAAAGCGGAGGAAAAGTGATCCATATGGTTAACTGGGGCATGTGGTAATGAAAAGCAGACAGGAATGTAAAGGAACGGGTCATCATGGCCGCTGATCATCATCCCAGTCCTCGGGATCATAAAAGACGCCTGCTTATTAATTTTTATGACATAGTAAATGACACGAACGCACAGGCACGGAGAATATAAATCAGTGGAAAAGCAGGATGGATCCGCTATCCACCGTCTCTGCTTCCAGCACTCGAACCGAGAGAAAGGGCTTTTATACAGTAAGTCTAGCCTTATTAACGAAGACACGTTCCAGACACGTGCCGTTACCTAAATATGTTGGCAGATCTGAGAGATGGCATCCAAACTCCCGTTTCAGCCTGAGCTCCATTGGAAAAGATCCAGGAAAACATGGACCTTACTGGTGCTGATCAGAATGATGCTATTATGCATGGAAGGCCAGTCAGCTGGCCGAAAACCCAGCCAGGAAAGCACGAAGATACCTCCTGAAATAGAGCACATCTGGATTTTTATGCAAAATATGCGACTGAGGTATAGATCCAGGAAATCCCAAAGAGCCGTAAAGATGTACTGTAGTAGACCATACCGGCTCAATCATAAAGACATCAGGAGCACATTAGGGGAACGTTTTTCATTGCGATATGAATTCAAGTGCACTTTTTTTTTTTCTTTTACTTGGAATTTTTTTCATTAAAGCACTTCGCTAAAGGGCAGCGTCAATACACAGCCAATAATTATCGACCCTGAACACATCTTCAAACCATCCCAGAATTTGCTTCAAAGTGCAACACAAAAAAAAAAAAAAAAAAAAACATCTCAAGTCTTAGGCAAATGATCGCACAGTGCTGGATTACGGAGACCCCGACAAGCGGAGTGCTTTTAAATAGGATTACGAGTTGAAACAGTGAGACGCGCTAATCTCGTCGCAAGCTGCCGTGTCACATTCGGGGTACGGCGTCCACCCTCTCCGCCTTCTCTCCCACCCTTTTATTCGCCATATTACCATTTCCAAGGCACTGAAGGGTTGTCATCGCTGAGAAAAGAGGGCCATTTTGAGAGAATAATTGGCCTCTTCTTCACTCGTTGCCATGGGGTGGCCAGGGGAGAGGAGAGTGAAGGAGCATCTCTATGATTCATTAGGAGCCAAAGGCACCGACCTCCAAAGTGAGCCACACAACAAAGCAAACGTTAGCACTACAAAGGAGCTCTCTGCATTCTGCGTAGCACAGAGAGAGACGCTTTAAATAATGGAATCCGCTAGAAGACGACGAGTTGCAGGACTTCAGTCCAAAGCAAGCAGGGGTTGCGTGAGCCCTAGTGGAGTAAGAGCGCAGATGTTCACAGTGAAGCGAAAGCCAGACGACAATATAAAGTACAAACATATACTGTATACAGTAGGTAGAGTAGAAGAAAGAAGATATTCCATGTGCAAAGAATATTTTTAAAGGAGACCTTTA